>CAJNOJ010000084.1:368511-385156 GCA_905250025.1 Adineta ricciae
TATAGATGTAGTAGAAGAAGAAGCAGAAGAAGAAGAAGGTATATGACTAGCTCCCAATGAGCCGGGATACGAAGGATATTTTTTCTTAGTACACTGTCCAACGAATTCGGTTGTGGAAAATGACGGCGTGGAAAACTGTTTTTTTGATTGTGTATTTACAATGGAAGTAAGCTTTGTTTGCATTTGTTGTTGATATATCACAGAAGAAGACGAAGATGCTGATGACGAAAATGATGGATGGATGGAAAGAAATTGATTAGTATTGAGATTAGATTGATGGGATGATGATTCGCAATGTTCTTCATCGTCGAGAGAAGTTTTATTAGATTTAAATATAACAGTTGTCGCATCCGACTGTGAGGACACTGGCTCACTTGATATGGATTTCGATAGGCTATCACTGTTGATTGATTCAACCATATCTTCTAAAAGATTTTTCGCTTCGGCATCGACAGATTTTCGGTGAGTTTTGAAAACTGTGTCATCACGATCGGTTTCGCTTCCAGCATCGTAATCATAGTTTGCCGAAGGTTTTTTCGCTACCGATGAGTAAACATTTATCTGCAGATAATCTTTTTGTGGACTAGCTAATTTCAATTCTGTTTGCAAGGATTCTAGATTTGTCCGAAGAATTCCTTCTTGCAGAGTCTTTAGCAAGGACTTTTCGGTAGAATCTTTTGGAGGAGAATCGAGGCTTTCCCGGCGCTTTGAATTATCATTCGAGTCAAATTTCAGCGCCAGTGATTCGTGAGCGTTGGTCTGATCGGTTGAACGTTTTCGTCGTGAAGTTGGCCGTTCACCACCTCCGCCACTACTATCTTCACCTTCACCGGAGTACTTCTCGTGATGTTTGCGAACAGGACAGTCTTCATCGGAACTGGAATTCTGCATTTGATCATAATCGTGAAGTGATGGAGAGACAGTATGAAAATAGACATCGGTGTCCGATTGAGAATTACGACGAATGATTGGCGGAACTAATGAAACCGGACTTTGAACAATGTCAAAATGTTTCGTGTCGGTTTGCGCACGTCGTAGAACTTTCGAATATGGAGATCGAGGTGAGATCTTTGGTGGCGGTGGTGGTGGTGGGTCTGGTATATATTCTTCGGCTTCTTCTTCATCGATTCCAGCTAGTTTTTCAACTTCACCATCGGAAGAACTGCTACTATTATTACTGATTGATAGACGATCACTGATATTTTCGACGGAAGAGTTGTCTTGTTCATCATTCAATTCCGAAACAGCGTCGTTCAACACTTGGTGGACGAGATTGTTTGCTATGGTATAAAATTGTTCTTCGCCGATATTATTCTGTTGTCCAAGTGTGCGGAAGGCTAATGGACGTTGACAGCTACTGGTTGGTTCGATAGCATCGGAAAACGTGGATGTTGGAGGTGGATGGCATTCGGACTGTTCTGGGCTTGATTCTTTTTCGAGTACATCATCAAACGGCGTGGAAAGACGTTGTTGTAAAAATTCCATAGAATTCTCTTTTGATAACGCCGTTAAAAATTCGACAGATGCATCGTTACTTGTCGTAGTTAAACTATGACGTTTCGAATCATCACTCGTCAGAGCAGACTCCGATAATGTTCGATGCTGTATTTGTGAACTTGTCAGTAATGATCTTTGATCATGTTTACCAACATTTCCAATGTTATAAAGTTCAGGACTGCGAACAAGCTTGCTCTTCTCTTCGTCGTGCAAGTCATGAGCTGACTGAAAGCGTTGTTGATCTGATGCGTTAGTAGTAGAATCGCTCGTTCGCTGTTTCCCAAGATTTCCCATTGCTTCTTGAACGATTTCTACCGGCTTGTTGACAAGCAATTTCATTCGATCAAGAAAACCAATATTTGCTGTCTCTTGATCATTATCGGATAGTACCAGTTCATCTTTATCGATTAAACACAAGGTCGATAGAGAGTGTTGTTCGTGTGCTTGCAAAGATGATGATGTACTTCGAAGACTATGTTCACTGGTTGTTCGTCGAGGTGTTTCAGTTTGATTGATTTCGACTTCGGTGGAATGATAATCGAGTGAGTCGGACGATGGTTGTGTGACAGAATCTCGGCTGACATCGATCTGTTGGTCAGATCTACTTGGGCGATGACTTTCTTCGTCAGAAGATGTTCTATCGTCATTAGTCATTGTCATATAACTTGCAGATTTGAAATCCTCATTGTCTTCGTGGCTATCCGCTGTCGATGAGGTGAATGACGGCTGATCGTACGTTTGATTATCGTAACGTGACATTCGTCGAAGGTAATCAAGTTGCGCCGCTAGTTCAAATGTTTGATCGACGGAATTGTCTTCATGTGAGAGGCCAAGATCGTCCGAGATACTGGTTGCTGACGATCGTTGACCTGACAGTCGACGTTGATCAACGATAATCGTTGGAATCGATTTAAGATAAGACTAAAAATATAACAAAAACGCTTTTTAGACACGATCATCTTCAAGGGATTGAAAAGCATTCACGAATGGAGTAAACGATAATCTTCTTACCTCTTTAATCATAATATCCTGTGCTTCTTTAATAATATTATCAACCATATCCTGAACAGCTCGGTTTTCATCGAGTTGTTGCAATGCGGCTAATGAATCACGACGATACTTGATAATATCTTCTGATAATGAATCGATATTCGTCGAAATAAATATCTCTTCGTGAATACGGTTGTTCAACTGCTCGGAAACTGTTTGTAGCTCGTTCATTAATCCACCGAGTTCATTGAAAGATTTTGATGATATAGGCGATTTGATACTTTCAAGTGGCTCATCAAGTTGATCCTCTAATTTTTCTTCCATGTCTTGCAGTTCAACAACAAGATTGGTTAATTCAGTAACAGATCTTGCTGTAATAATTTGCGGAATGCCAATATGAGATGTTTTATTTTCTGATACACCGGAAGACGACGACGATGATGACGACGATCGAGGGCGGAAATGATGAATTTGATGTTCAAGTGTTTGTAATTCTTGAACGAGATCACCGAGTTCTTGTGCTGATTTGGATGCGACAACATCCGTGACGAAGAGATAAGGTTGATCAGATATTTGTGGAATTAATTTTTCATTTTCTTCGTTCTCGTCGTCCGACGATAAATACCCATCGGAATTTGCTTCATCATTATGCTCACTGCTCGTTGATGAAAATTCACTTGGAGTAAGTTCATTATCATATTTAATCAATGCGCTTTCTATAGCATGTTGAACGAGTTGAACAGCTGTTTTGTAATATAATTGTTCTTGTTCGTATTCAATGGCTTCCGAAATTGCGCCATTCAGGATTCTTCCTACGATTTCATTTGATGCCTGTCGAAGACGTGCTTCATATTCGGATGAATAAGACTCATTTTCATTGGGTGGATCAGTTGGCATCGAATTGGCTTCATTACTTTCATCTTCACGTTTATCTTCATCGTCTTGTTCCAAAGATGGAGGAGAGACGAAGATAAAAGCAATTTCATTTGGAGACTTTCTGGTAGAGAAATCTTCCTGTACTGGTTCACGAACCTTCTCCACAACTGTTTCATCCTCTTCGATTATTGTCGGATGGCGTGATTTATTCAATTGATCTTCGACGAAAGTAGATGGGGGCAATTTCTCGATTTCATGTATGATTTCACAGAGCGATGATTTTGAATGTCGTCGTTCGGTTGTAATGAATGATTCCGCAAGAATCTCTTCTTCTTCGTCGTGCGTTGGTTGCTTCTCGATCTTCGACGGTTTCCTTGACCAAGATGCAGCAAGCATCAGATCACTCATGATCTCTCGAAGATTTTCAATTGACAGAGGTGGTGAATTTGGTTCAGGTGGATTCTCTGCAGAGTTTTTGACGAACAACGAACGCTGCGAATCACCTTCATAGAAAACTTCACCTGACACAAGTGGTTTTTCGGGAACTAAAGGCTTCTTCTTCGGTGAATGGTCGGTATCTTTATTCGGGTCCACATGATGGTATAACGAACGATTGACATCACCTTCATAGAAACTGGAAGCACTAATTCGAGCATCTTCGGGTATTAGTCGCCGGTGATTCGGTGGAGTAGCTGGTGTCTTCTTGGGTTTGAGTGTTTTATCGCCTTCGAAAAAGACATCACTTGTAATGACTGGATTTTCTGGAATCAAACGTCTAGGTTGTGGCTTCGGAGATATTTTGTATTCGTTGGAACTGGTATCTTCGTCGATGGTTTGTATCAATTCTAATTTATCTTCGAATTCACTGATTAAATCTCGTTGAGATTGTGTATCATTTGTTTTAACTTGTTCGATAATATGTTGTAAACTATTGAGGTCATTTTCAAATAAATCAACAAAGTCATATTGGTTTGGCATATGTTTTTGAGTGCATTGACTTTCTAGCTCGCTTAGTAGATAGTCAACATGAAGTCGATCTTGTCTGCTGAAGTAAAGTGTGTGTAGAATGAATTTCAAATCGTTGACTTTCTTCTGTAATGTATTTAGAACTGCTGGCGTCAGAGATTTGTGTCGCAATTGATCAATGATTAAATAGATTTCTTCGATTTTATTTTCGAATTTTTCAAATTGATCTTCATGTTGAAGTAATGATGACGAACGGATGGTTTTCATCTCAGATAATTGCTCATAACGATCCAGCAGTAGACTTTCATCTTCGTCGGAAATGGAACCGTGACTTCGCTCTTGTTTTTCTTCGTCGAGAGCATCGGTGTCACTATCGAATTCGAAACTATCGGGTAGTTTGATAGCTGCACGTTTCATAACAGGTGAGGAAAATTTTTGCAAATGTTCTTGCACTTGCGAATCAGGAATGGGTTGAGCGACCCAGAATGAGTTCACTGCTTTAACAACGATATAGTGACTTCTAGGTGACTGAGCATCGTAGTGAAGTTCTAAACAATCTGGTAGTTTTTCATTCGACGGAGATGTTTGAATAGCCAACGATTGTTGAAGGAGATTTGTTCGAGATGTATCAAACGGTGATGTCGTACTATCGACTTTATGATGAGCATCAAATTGTCCTTTGAGAGATTCAAGTATTGTGCCAGTAATGGCAGTTACACCTTCATTAACTGCCAAACGTGAACGCAGAACAGATAATTCATGTTCGGCAGTTAGTAATTCTGACTGTAATAGAGGGGATTCTTTTTCAATCATATTAGTTATATTCTGTTCGAACGATAATTTCGTAGGTAAGGGTAGCCGGCGTCGAGAATTTGATGATGATGATGTTGATGACGGCAAAGCATTATCGAGGTCTTTAGATTTGTCTTGCTGTTCGGTAGTAATCGGAGGTTCTTCATTCACGTTCGTAGTTGTCGAAGAGATTTTATTGAATTGTTGAAATGGTACATTGGAATTTTTACTCGGCATTGTTGATGGAAGTTTAGCGGATGTTATGGTAGTAGCGTAAGGAGTGGAAAAAGAAGGAAATGTAGAAGAAAAGAGAAAAGAAGAATTTAATAATAACGATGGTTCTGATAATGATGATGATGATGGTGGTGGTAATAGTGGTGATGACGTTTCTTTTCCTTTGCTGGCAAGAGTAGCTGTAAACAATAGAAAACAAGGAAAAAACGAGATGTAGCAGCTTAGCAGTCACTTCATCGTCTTCGATTCTTTCTGATTCTCTTTAACAGATTAGATTGGAAAGAAATGAGAGAAAGAAAAAAAAACAACAGAACGAGACTCTATCTAACATCCACACACAGAAGTGCCTTTTTTTTCTTAGGAGCGAGAAAAAAGAGGATAGACATATATATACGGAAAAAAACGGAAAGTTTTTTTTTTCTCTCGAGCAGGATTCTGTGTGTGATACGGTTTGCGCTGTTGAAGGAATGAAGAAGAAGGGTAAACGACCATCTGTTAGAGCATGCAAACATGTAAGCAAATGGAAGGAAATAGGTGCAGTAATAATAAAAAAACGATGTTAGTCGATAAGACAAGCATTCGAAGAAAAAAAAGTGTCTCTTGTCTTGATTCATTTTTTTCTCTTTACTTTGATGATCGATTATTATGGAAATTTTCTTTTTTCTATTGTTTACACATACTCAATGCCGGGAGTGAATGATGATCAAGAAGAAGAAGAAGGAGAATGAGGAGGAGAAAACGACGAAGAGAAGGATAAGAAATACAACAACAATAACAACAACATCGAGAAAACAACAACCATGCAATACACACACGCACGCACAACAGCATTTGATTATAAACCGTATCACACACACATTCCCTTAGAGTAGATATGTTTCAACATTTATATATACACAGACATGATGCAACAGATGTGCTAATTCGCGCATAGAAAAATTCAGTGAATTTTTTTAACTACATGCGATTCATAGGCTCAATCTCGCGGATAACTCCATGCTTTCATCTGTGCTTACATTTATTGATTTCTCGAATCAATTTGAGCTAGAAAAATGATTGATGAGAGTTGTTTGCTTTTCCGTAGAAGTCGAGAAAAGAGAATGAACATTTCACTTTATTTACCTTCGTGTCCAATGGAAGATTGAAGAGTTGTTGGATCGAGATTATCTAAAAAGAAGAAATAAGTAATCCTTCTTTTGTTTCATTTTCCATTGGAAATTCATCGACAGAAAAAATAATAATAACAAAAGTAGAGATTCAAATCAATCATCACTAACATGCGCACACGGCATACGCAAACCTTGATGATGACTAGGCAGATTGTCTTGAGCAAGAACATTCGTTGTATATGATATATCACATTCATCAAGCGATTCGATATTATTTTCCGTAAGTTCCACTGTGGGTGTCGACGCTATCGTATATGAAAGAAAAAGTCAGCGTTTTTTCAATTTTCTTTTTAACAAGCAAATTGGTTTTGGCCATGCCATTTGAAGAGGAAGAGGAAAAGGAAAAAGGAAGGTAAAAAGACATGCTAGGAATAGATGAGCGTGTCCATGCTTGGTGTAGTATGCACGATCGTTGTCTACCTTGAGAAAGGCTTTCTATCGTATCATCATCACTTGTATCAGAATTGAAATGTTGCGTTGGAGTCAAAGTAACACCGGTATTGAACGTACTAGCCGCTGAAACGTACGTTGGACTTGTTGCGGTCGATGTCGAAAAGTTATCTAAGCTTTCGTAGAGTGTGGCTGTCGATGACGATGATGGTGTCGAACATCTCGTTGTCGATGGTGATATATCTTGTGGTTGATGATTGTTATCGTCTTGTAAACTTCCGTTCGATACATGTGAATTATCATAATTGCCCGAAAATGAACGAACTGATGTGATATTATCAGCATTTTCTGGAAAAAATACTGTATTATCACGCGCTATGCTCACTTCGAAATTCGCATTACTTTCACGAGAAGTACTTTCGATAGATTCCAATTGGTTAAAAATGCTATTACTATTAGAAGCGGATGTCACAGGCTGATCTGTTTCATCTTCATTGGCGTTGACAGATGTTGTCGACGAAAGTAGTGTCGTTGGTGTGCTGACAACAGTGACTGATGTTGTGACTATTGGCGTCGGTTTGATAGTCACGATCTCGCGCAGTGGCGAAACAATCTTGGGAGTTACACTGGGCTGAGTTTGAAATGAAACAAACATTAATGGACGTGCCAAAGAAGGAGGAGTCGGTGAAATATGAGTTGTGACAATCGAATGAGGAAATGATGAAGTATTATTACTAGATGTCTTCAATGATGCAGTCGATGTCGTAACACATTCTGGAGTTTCTCGCAAGATTGTCTCAGCCAACTCGGTGGCGAAATGAATGATCTTCACTGGAACGATTTCTTTAGCTGATTTCTCAACGGACGATGAGATCAGGTTGACTCTTCTTGGCTGTTCGGATTCGAATTCAAATGATTTTGTCATCACTGGCGTATCTGTGTTTGTAACCAGTCGACTTGCATCGACTATGAACGATTGAAGAGTTTGTAAGCTATCGGAAACGTGTAAATTTCCTGATTGGCTCATGTCCGGCGGTGTTGTACGTAAAATGCTTATATCAGTATCGTCATTGGAAACAATGCCAAATGCATCAGCAAGATTCAGAACCTTTTTTACAGCAGTATCTGTTTGTTGCATCAAACTTTTATTACTATAGAGAGAGAAATGTCGCGGCGGTTTCGCCGGTGGAATAGGCGTGATATCCACCGACGATAGCGAGTCGGATTCGTCATTTTGACGCGGTGGTTTAGCTGGCGGTGGTGTGAATGTTGTTTGACTGATAGATTCACATGAACCAATGGATAGTTCATTGCCTTGCTGATCAAAATGATCACTGGCAGAAAGCGAATGAACATATGGCTGATGGGAACTTGTCAGTGGTGGTTCAATCGAATGTGCACCATCATCCGATTTCTTTTTCGTGATTGTCCTTTTCAGCGGTCGAACGACAGCATGCTTGAATGCGTTTGCTATCGCACGTGCTTGATCAGGAATTATCCTCGACTTTATAAAACGCTCACCTACAGGTGTTGGATTAACACGTGTAGATGCTGGAAAGAAAACGATGAGAGATAATATATATTTATATATGAACTACTAATCTAAGTGATCTACGATATCATATTTCATGCACTCATTCGGTTGGTTTTCACTTACGAATATCATCGAAGGCTTGAGATGTTTGCTCAGCTAATTGTTGAGTTGTTGTTTTTGATTGGTCAGTGAGTGTATCTGATTGAACCGATGAGATTGCAGGTTGATTATCCGGTAAGATCGGTGTTGCTTCTTGAACAATGTTCACAATTCCGAAATCACCAAATTTTTTTGAAGATTTTTTTGATTGAAATTCTAAATGAAAACATCAGCGTCATTTGGATGTCAGGAGAGCTTTTTACTAATAGTCCGACGTTTTCTTTTGAATAACCCGCAGCATAGGGTTCGATTTCTATTCAAACAGAGTAATGGCATGTCTAATCGATTAGTATTCCAATGCTTAATTATATCGAATGGTTAGTCGAGGCATACAAATCTTGGCTTTTTTGCTACCAGATGTGCCTTCATATCAAGCTTTTGCTTATGTATATATCAGTAATATCTTAGCGAGAAAAAACAGATCATCTCTTTCTTCTTCTTCGTCTTCGTCTCTTGACTTGACGAGAGAGTATATTGACACGAGAATGAGAAATAAATAGTGCAATGATTTTCTTTTATGAGTATAACTTAGAATAACAATGACACACATTCTGATTCACCTTGTAGATGAATGGTAAACATATTTAGTTCGATTATCAGATAAAGAAAAGAAAGGAAAAGAAGAGAAGAGAAAGAAAGGAGAATTTACATCTATATAAATATAATTATTCTATTTACAGAAATGAGATACGTGACTTAACTTTTTTATTTATCAGCAGACATCCTTTTCCAGAAAAGACAAACACGCTGTTATTTTCTTCATTTTACTGACTAGAAACAATGATGAAGTCTATTCAATATCTTCTTCGGCAATCTTAAGTTTCTAATTTTTTTAATCATTTGCATCACAGTTCCAGCTATGAGCAGAGAGAGAACTGCTTTCTTTTCTAGCCTTCATTCATTCATTAGGGAGTAACATGAAATATTATATGACTACAAAGACCTAAATATACCCTAGTGCCGCTCATGCACGTTCGAAGAGACTCATTATGAATACAAAAAAAGCGTTTTGGCGGTGTTGTCTTATGTTCTAATTTAACGGTCGTATACATTCATTGATAATAAAAGCAGAGTTTTAACATTCTACTCAAATCCTAATTACTATTGCCGACCGTTTCCGCTTTTTTTTTCTCTTCAGCACAATGTCAATCATTATGTCAAGTACGAAATTGCCTCTTACGACCTTTGTTAGGCAAGAGAGAAAAAGGAGAAACCTAATTTCTACTTGTAATATCACGGAAAGCTTTCACCATAATTATCTGAAAGCAGGAACTAAAAATAAACTAAATCGATAACATACCCAAATTAGCTGTTGGTGTTGTACGTCCTTCAGCCAGATCTGCATTAGTTTGTTGTTTCGATGATGCATGATAAGGATCATCGAGATCAGCTAAACAAAGAAAGAGAAGATCAGTTTAAATGGATCTCGATCGATAGCGCGAACGAATTCAGACATCAGACATAGCACAACAAGTCATTCATGCTCAAATGTCAAGCAAATCAAGGCAAATCTCGAAAAGTAAAACACGAAAGAACCTTTATCACGTGATAATCTATTTAGTTTGTCTTTCAACGTTTCCAAATGCATAATTTCAAATTGATGTGAATGACAACTAAGTGGTGTTATTGAACCTGAGTAATTCGGTGGATGATAAACAGAAAAATATCCTCCATAACGAGATGCTGGTGTTGTTGCTTTACTCGAATCAACAAAATGTAACGGACCATCACGTTCACCTTCAACAAACACAACACATAGACACACAAGCAACAAAAACAACAGCAACAAAAATAACATTGACTAGTTTTTCAACACTGAACACTTATGAACCTAGACTTTTTCTCATGGAGACGGTCACAATTGTATCAACACTTGATGCAGAAGATGACGAGGGGATGAAGTCTTTGGATAGGTCGCGTTTAACCATTTTCAAAGGTTCTAATTGTTTAAATTGTGGCGTTACTGTTTCACTGTTTGCCTTCTTTCCTCCTAGATCATCTTCTGCTGTTTCTTCAAATGTGATAGTTTTTATAATTGTTGTCATTGCCGAAATTCGGTTTGAATCATCGATAATTAAATCTTTTATAGTTGAATTCGTGACAAATAAAACTATCCGAGAGGAAAAGGTGAGTTTACTTACTGGATTTACCATGTCGACGACGTTCGTACTCATCATCACTTTCGAAACCTTCGTCCAACTAAAGAACAATGACACGAATGAAGCAGATTAGAACACGAAAGTTCTCTCTCCCTCTTTGACTTACTCGACGTCCACCTGCTGCAATGCCATCTACACTGCCACCGCGACTATGAAGACGTGATTTGGCCAGTTCCTTTTCAGCAGCATCGGTGACCCATTCGATATTAAATACACAATTATGAACAATATTTTCTTTTCCAATTTTACGTAATGCTTGTTGAAGGCAATTTCCTATACAGAAAAAAAAAACAGTACATATGTTTATTGTCAATTGTGACAAGAAATTTGTTTATAAATAGACTCAACAGATGGTCTATCTCAACTCAAAGCAACCCATTTGGAAAACTAAACATTATTTTCTCCGAAATGCATGTACAAAAATCTAACCCTGATGACTCGCTAGTTCTCACTGCAGGTATCATTATTGTAACACTGGACTCACACACACATACATATATGTATCATTGGTTATGTGTTCTATTACAAGGATCATTTTCTTACCAGTAGCGTCCGTTCCTCGTGATTTGAGCCAATAGCGTAACATGTGTAAAGAAGCATTTTCTCCAAATTCGTCCATGATTTTCGTGACTTCATCTTCACTCAATTCAAGTTCAGCAGCGAGCGCTGGCCAATCACTACCGAGGAGTCGAGCAATATCAGTCAAACGGATTTCTCCTTTTCGATACATATCATCCGATTTCCAGCCTATATACACAAAGAAAAACATCCATTCATGTTAAATCGATCTGTTGATCTGCAATCGTCATACTTTCTGAATTACGATCGTGTTCAACCGAATGTAATGCCCGAAGACGTTCTTCATTCTAAATTGAATAATGTAAAAAAAATCGAAATAAATGAATTTCTCAGATATTTACTTCGAGCAAATCCTGAAACAAAGAAACAAAGTTATGACTAATATTCGAATTCGGTGAGATTTACCTTATCATACGCAGGAATAAGAATATTCAAATTACAAATTGTTTGTAATGTTTGAGGATCAATGACTGTTGTGGACGACAACGCCGACGCTTGTCCATTGGTCATTGTAATTGATGTTGTTCGTTGAATGGATGTTAATTTACCATTATCTTTCGAGAAAATTAATCGACCCGATGGTTCTTGTTCTTGATCACGTAAACGAACAACACATGGTAAACGATTCTCTTTAAATGCACGAAAAACTAATGTTAATTGTTCATTTGTTTTGATAATTGTTTGTAAATTCGTCGATTGTAAGTCGATATAAATTGAATTGCCATTGACCACTTCAACTTCTTTTGATTTGGCTATTTCAGTGAAATGTTCTTGCATTTCGAGAGTTTTATTTTCTTTATCGTCAGTAATGCAAAAGATGCGAACGAGTGCTTCGTTCGGATCGTGTCGTTTAGCGAAGACAATGAAACGAGACATGTATGGAACTGATGTTGCTTCACGATAGATTTCATGTGCTAATTTAAGAACATCAGAAACACCTTGAGCGTCGACCAGCCAAAATCTATGAAATGACAAGATGATGTAGAGAGAAGGAAAACTCGAGTGAAAATTCAAATTTTTTTACCTAGCTGAGACAGTCGTCGTAAATGTTGCACAATCGTTTGAGAATGTCAATGGTGTATGTCCTGTGATGTCATCAAACTGAGCTGCATGTGTACCGCCCGTGATGCTACATAATAGTCGAAGTGTTTGAGAATCACTTGTATAAGCATTTCCATGCTGATGTGGATGTGAATGTTTTCTTGACGAAGGTGTTTTGTTCGGTAATGGTATTGTAATTGTAATTGGTTTATGAAATTTACGACGGCGCGGTTCAACAGTAACAACGGGACTCACGTGGATACGTGAGCCATATGAACGTTGGACTAATTGAGCCGATATTGGTAAAACATGAAGCGAGACTCGGATACGTTTTTGTAAAGCTTTTTCAGGTATATGCGCTTGAACCGTCGGAATTATTGTTGATGTTAGCAAACCTCCTTGTTCATCAATAAATTGCGCTTCTTGCCGCATGCGTGTAATCAATGCAAAGAATCGTGGAAAGTCATTGGTTATAATTCGAGTGATTCGTCGCGAATGAAGTTCATCAGCATTTTGTAAATCTAAACAATAGATATACATCGATATAGATAGGGACTATCAACAGAACAAGATATCTCACCTTCGGAATCAACAGTATCGCCAAAGACTTCGCGGACAGCTTCATCTGTAATTGGACCGGTATGTTCGGTCCATTTTTCGCCATTATCACTTCGTAGAACAACGATTTCACGTTCATAATTTCGTAACGAAGCAAAGTGCGGTATTTCGAGAATGACGGGTCTACAATTCAAACCATTATTTACGGCAAACACATTAATTATCTTTATTACCCGAGAAATTTGCAGCCAACAGGTCCAACTTCCAAAACACGTGCTGCCAAAGCTTCGCCTTCGTTAATTGGTGGAGGCACCGTTAATTTTTCTCGTTTAACAAATCGACATGTGATCCGGGTTGGCATACTAGCACGTTTTGCCGGAATAATAACGCGAACTCCCGAATGGCGACAGCCGCGCATTGCACCACCGCGAGCATCGACCAAAAAGCTTACCAAAAATCTACGTATACACATAAAAGTAAATACAAATCGACACCGAAGATCATCATTAGAAAAAAATTAATGAATCTAAGAGGATTAGTCGAGCAATAGGAAGAAATCGTGCAAAAACACTTACGATCGGCACTGAAAACGTTCCCTAGAAAGATACGTACAAAAAAACCAGTCAGATTCACTGCAAACACATTCACGTATGCGAATCAAGAAATGCAACTTCACTCCTGTACATTCGTTTGTTTTCCTTCTTGCAATCATTACTCACCCTCCATGACGTGGTTTGGTGATAACCTCATTATCAGCGACTAAGTTTTGCGGCGCTAATGCCGGTGTTTGATGATCATGTAAATTGTCTCGACTTTCTGTCCAATGATCTTTACCAGCCAACATCGGGTATTCAGGTTCTTCCTAAAAGAAAATGGACGAAAAATGAAGAGAACCAAACGATATGTATAAAAACATCGCCATGATTTCTATTTACTTTGTTAAACGATGTTTGATTAAGTTTGTTCTCTTCTGCTTCAGTCATTAAAACACCTTCACGCAAATATTGCATATGAACGTTCGAGCTAGCATCACCAAGCATATCTAAATAGCAATAAATAACCGTTTGATATGTCTCGATGTCTAAACAACTCCATATGCTTCGATATTGACATTAATCATGCGCGCGTGTAACTCAAAAGGGTAAGAAACATTCTGATGATCTTTCCATAACAAGCAAGAAAAAAATATATATACATATGTGCAAGGCATCATCCGACTACCTTTCTTTTTCTGTTCAGGTAAATTCAAATTGTCAATTACTGTTCCCAACTGATGATATTCGATCTCCGGATAGATTATGTCAGTCGGTAGAATTTCAGCTGACAGCACTTTGGTACGTTCTTTATCTGTTATCGTTAAGTCAAGAAAAAGATTTACCTGTTTCATCTTCCGAATCGGTTAATGGATGTTCTTCGTGTGAAACTTCTGGTGCTTGAATCTAGATAGAGACCAAAGATCCATAAGACTCTTGATATACATTCTGCAAAGACTGTTTACCTTATAACGTTCTTCAGTAATTAATTCGTGTTTGCTAGCAATTGTTGTTTCAGTCACGACTTTAAGTTCTTCGACTACAGAAATATAGCCGAGACGCTGTGCTATAGACAGAGCAGTCATGCCATGCTAGCAAATAAATAGATCATTAAGTCGAACAGAAAAACAAATGAGTTGTTTGATGAAGTTACTTTGTTGGTTTTGTTTGGTGATGCGCCATGTTCGAGTAATAATTTAACAATCATAACATGACCTTGTTGGGCAGCGGAGTGAAGTGGTGTAAACATAAGCTTAAAAGTAAATATATGAAAATATTATTTTTCAATTAAATTACACGCTTTCATTCATACGTTGGTTTCAATGTTAACATTGGCGCCCAGTTGAAGCAAATATCGAACCATATTGATCTGACCAAAGTGACAGGCGACATGTAAACTCGTATAACCACTCTAAAACAATCAAGCTCTTTGTTTTTCCAATATCAAAATAATCATTTGACATTCTCCTCGATGATGATATGTTTTTCATCATTAATCAAACTCATACTATGCTGATATCTATCTGTGATAAGCAGGCAACGTTGTCGATTGTTTACTTACAAGTGTTTGGGCATCGATATTGGCTTGTTTATTAACTAATGCTTCGGCACATTTCACGCGATCTTCTTGTGCGCATAGATGTAATGGTGTTAGATGACATTTAGATGCAATATTCGGATCAGCATGATTAGCCAAAAGAAGATAAGTCATATCTGAATGGCCATCTTGGCAACTTAAATGCAAAGGTGTAAAGCCACCTGATGATTGCGCATTTGTATTTGCATTATATTCTAATAGCATTTCAGCGATGTCCAATGCATTTTTCTTTGCAGCAATGTGTAACGGCGTATAACCGTTCCGTGCTGTTACATGCGGACTTGCGCCATGTTGTAAGAGAAGGAGTGCAACACTGCTGTGATTATAATGAACAGCACAGTGTAATGGAGTTAAATCATTCTAGAGAAGGTGAAGGAGAGCGAAGTGAAGTTGATCTAGATTGGTCAAATGAGAACTTACTTTGCCTTGAATATCGGGTGTTGCTCCTTTCTGTAAAAGAAGATTAGCAACTTTGATATTTCCATATTTGCTGCAAATATGTAGAGCAGAGAAATTTCTCTAGATGAACAAAACAAAATTTTCCATGAAGTTCAAAAAAAGACCGTTGATCACACGTACTTTGGTGAATAGATTGAGATTCGCTCCGTGATCGATCAGTAAACTAGCTATCTCTTCATGACCTTCTTTCGCCGCAATGTGTAAACTTGAATAGCCATCTTTTGTTTCATTATCAACGAACGCGTTTGCTCGCAATAATAAGCTGACTATTTCGATATTTCCTAATCGCGTAGCCAAATGCAAACATGTTTGTGCTTCTTTTGCTTTTGCATCAACGGTTGCGCCAAATCGAAGTAAGGTTTGAACAATATCGACTTGGTTATTTCGCGTTGCTAAATGTAGCGGTGTCTCTCCACGAATGGTAACCGCGTCGATATTCGCTTCGTGTTGTAAGAGATATACCACGATATCATGGCTACCGACAAATGCAGCGACGTGTAAACTCGTTAAACCTGATTCTGTCTTGCCTTCGATATCTGCATCGTTAGAAATCAATAGCTCAACCAGTTTTAAGCGATTTTTCTTGCATGCTATATGTAAACATGAGAAACCATTTAATGCTTTGGCATTGACGTCAGCACGACGTTCACATAAAAGTTTAGCGACATTATAATTTCCACAATGAGATGCTACATGTAACGCAGAAAGATAATCCTTTGAAATAGAAAGAAAAAAGAGAAATGATAATGAAAATTGATGAAAGCGTAAGAAACGAACCGAGCTAACGTCATCTACTAAAGTAGATTTATAATACAGTAAGATACGTGCGGCGTCGACGTGATCACCTTGAGCGGCTAGAACAGCGATGGCAGTGATTTTATTATAATCAATTCATTAGAAAAAGGACTTACCCATGTGTAACGCCGAGAGACCATTTTTTGTTTTTGCCCCGAATGGAGCACCACTTTCAAGTAATAAATCAACTACTTGATCATGACCTGATCGCGCCGCACAGTGAAGTGGTGCTAAGAACGAGAAAACATGTCACATCTTCTTTAGAAACGTGTCAATCACAACTTACTGAGACCATCTTTTGTCTTCGCATCGATTTG
>CAJNOJ010000085.1:0-378478 GCA_905250025.1 Adineta ricciae
GATCGACACATGATTGTTTCTAGACGAGATGCGATAGAGCAGTGGAACAGTATACATACGATTGCCTTGTGAGCTGAAGCGAATTCGTTCGTCGAGAAAGATGCGTTCTTGAGCAAAGGACGCTCGACCTAGGGAGTAAAAATTAATATCGGTCGTTATGTTAGTGTAAATCAATACCTTGATCTATGTTTACTGAGGGCCAGCATTCTTCCTGATGTTGCTCGGTATTTAGCGCTTGTTGGATGAGATAAGCGTGGTCGAATATTGTTGGATGTTGAAATATGTGACCAATGGTAATATGGCGTGTATTAAAAGAAAAGATTTTCTTATAGCGGGCGTACAGGTGAATGAGAATGAGAGAGTGACCGCCGATGGTGAAAATACTATCGTGAGTAGAAATATGATTGGATTGTAGAGCTTCACACCAAAGTGAATGTATGCACATTTCTAGTTCGTTGTTGGGCTCTGAATTGGATTTATTGTTTTGAATTTGATGGGTGACAGTCGATAAAACGGAAAAGTTGGGCTTCGGTAAAAGTTTCCTATCGAGCTTGCCATTTGCATTCAATGGAAATTGTTTAAGCACGATGAACACCGACGGGACCATGTAGGATGGTAGATGTGATCGACAATATATAGCTAGTTCGTTTTCTTCAATATTACTACTTTGGATGTAGGCAGCCAAGTGATGATCGTCGTATTTAACGACGACAGTAGATGAAATAAACGGGGAAGACTCTAGTAAGCAACGTTCAATTTCCCCGAGTTCGATTCGTTGTCCACGCAATTTAATTTGATAGTCTTTACGGCCAACAAAGTGAAGTACACCACTACTGCTCAACCGAACAAGATCGCCTGTTCGATAGAACAATTCGCCGTCGATGTCGATGAGAGCATTCTTCGTCAAGTTATCGCTTCCCAGGTAACCGGCGAACACGCCAATACCACCTACAAGGAGTTCGCCTTCTTGTCCAAGGAAGACGGGTTCTAAGAACTGATCGATAACAACACACCGATAGCCAGGTAGTAGTCTGCCGATTGGAACAGTGCTTTGCTCATCCTCGCAATCGACGAGGTGAAAGGTACAATTGATGGTTGCTTCTGCGGGACCGTACGAGTTCCAAATACGACACGTTGTTTGAATGTTTCTTCGGAGTAATTTGATCAGCTGAGGAAATATAGGCTCGCCTTAACAGATAGATCAGGCAGGGTAATTTTGGCTGTCATATGATCTAGATATCCTTACCGCCGGAGCACAGAGATTTTAAGAATCTCCTGGCTGAGTTGCACATGTTTTCTTCTAGATAGTGGAAGAAACTCGTCAGTAAAGTGGGCACAGCTTCCATATAAGTAATCTGATGGTCTATTAACACTTGACTCAGGTATTCGAAATCGATGTGACCATCCGGGTGGAGCATTACAAGAGTGGCGCCGACTATCAACGTTCCGATTATGTCACCAACATGTACGTCGAACGAGCATCGAGCCATTTGTAACAAGGTATCACTTTCGCTCAGCGTGTTCATCTCTACCTGTGAGCGAATCGCCTCCGTTAAATTTCGATGACGCACTTGAATCTAATACCGGAACAACATTGCAAATATAAAATTGTTGCATAGTTTTGTCTACTTACGGCTTTAGGCGTACCCGTTGATCCACTTGTGAAAATAACATATGCTATATTATTGCCGTTCAGAAAAACGCCTGAGAGACAATCAAGCTCATCGGTATTTAGCATGTTTTCTGTAGACATCGATGCGTCGATGAGCACAGTAGAAATGCGGGCATTAAATTTATCTTGTGTCAAGTTATGTATGATTACAAGACGACTACGAGTTTCTTCCACCAGAGACTGCAAACGTCTAACAGGCTCTTCAGGAGACAATGGACAATACACTGCGCCAGCCATTTCGATTGCCATCATACCGATCACCTAGAAAATATGACCCCATAACTGTAATAAATTATTTTATATCATTATCTCACCATTGACAAACTTCGTTCAACACACTGACAAACAATCTCACCTACACACACGCCGTATGTACCAATAAGAACAAGAGCGAATTGTTGCACATAAAATAGAAGCTCGCTATAGGTTAACGATTGTTCATCTAGTTCCACCGCTATCTTTTGAGAATAAATGCCTGCCGTTTTAATGAATAAATTGCGAATGGTTCCATCCGCTAGCTGCAAACGGTTAATATCCTTGGTCTTCATCGCATTTATTATCTGTCGTTCCTCTGGAACAATGATGGACATATGATAAAGTGGTAATTTTGTCATACACAGTGTGGTAGACGCAAAAAGTTGTCTCAGGAGTGACAAAAGCCGATCAGCGAGTGTTTGAACAGTCTTCTCGCTAAAAACGTCCTGCGAACAAATCAATGAACAGGATAACCTATCCGACGGATGCCGAAACAATGTCAACATCATGTCAAATTTGGCCACATGATCATATTGTTCGAATGACATCGACTGTAATAGTGCACCATCAAGATTGACTTGTTCCATCGCCGAGTCGATAGTGATATAATCGAACATAGTCTCAAGAAATGCCGGTGCATGATGACTACCGATGATGTGTTGAAGAGGATAGTGTGAGTGCTCGAGTATCGACAGACATCGATCTCGCACTTGTTNGATCGACACATGATTGTTTCTAGACGAGATGCGATAGAGCAGTGGAACAGTATACATACGATTGCCTTGTGAGCTGAAGCGAATTCGTTCGTCGAGAAAGATGCGTTCTTGAGCAAAGGACACTTGACCTGTAAAGGTAGCACAAATCGGAAGTAGTAGAAGAGGTGTTGCATTCTTCCATGAAATTCTGTTTTACCTTCGTTGAGATGGAGCGATACCCAAGAGTCGTTGCCGTGTTCAGGCTTATGGAGAGCAAGTTGGATAAAGCGGGCATGATCCACAATCGTCGAATGTTGGAAAAGCTGTCCGATGGTAAGAGTATTTGCGTCTAACTCGAATACTGTCACATAGCGATGGTAGAGTTGCATGAGCAGGAGAGAGTGACCGCCAATGCTGAAGAAGCTCGCTGTGATCGATATCTGGTCGCTTTCACGTTGCAGTATTTGACACCACAAGGCATGCACTTGTTTCTGTAGTGGACTTTGAGGAGCATCAGCTGTTCGATTATATGCCGAAGAAAAGTCGGGTGTGGGAAGACGTTTTCGATCTAGTTTTCCATTTGAGTTCAGTGGAAACTGGTCGAGAACGATGAACACCGATGGGATCATAAAGGGTGGTAAACGAGATCGACAATGTTCGCGTAGTTCTATTTCTGCACTGCGATCACTTTGAACGTATGCGACCAAATGATCGTCGTTATATTTTACGACCACAGCCCCTGAAACATGAGACGACGAGTCAAGTAAACATTGTTCAATCTCACCGAGTTCGATTCGCTGCCCGTGCAGTTTCACTTGATGATCTTTACGACCGATGTAGTGAAGAAGACCTTTCCTATCCACTCGGGCAATGTCACCCGTTCGATAAAACTGCGTCCCGTGGATCTCGACGAGTACTTTTTCGGTGAAATGCTGTTGGCCAAGGTAGCCAGGAAACACTCCTGCGCCTCCGATTAACAGTTCGCCAGGCTGATCGATCAGTGTAGGCTGCGAAAACTGATCAACGACGACACATCGATTGCTGATGAGTGGTTTGCCTATGGGTATGCTTCCTTGCTCAATGTCGTTCATTGTCACTCGATGATAGACCGAAGTAAGTGTGCACTCGGCAGGGCCATATAAATTGTAGATAGCAACGGCGTTCTTGTCAACATGTGCAATTATTGTAGCCAGTGTCTTGGGAATAATGGCTTCTCCTACAATAAAATTAAGATGTGGAGCAATCGAAGGAAGTCTGCTAGCGAGAAGAGAAAGTTGAACGTACCTAGAAAGCCAAACTTGCGAACACTACGAAGACGAGAGTATTCGCTTTGTTCAGCCAGATAATTAGAAAGAATAGTCATGTGTGATGGAACGATGCAAAAGAAAGTGACATTGTGTTGCTGAATAGTCTTCGAAAGATAATTAATATCGAGATGACCTTGCGCATGAAGCAGAACAAGTGAACTTCCGAGCATCAGTGTTCCTATGCACTCTTTCACATGCACATCGAAAGACGAAGGTGCTACTTGAATGACCACATCCATGGCAGTCAAAATACCGAGCTGTTCGAAAGAAGTCATGCACGCAACAAAGTTGCGATGCGTGATTGGAACCTGTGTGTGAAAAACATACGAAACATCAACAGGATGTGATCACTTATCGAAACCATACCGCTTTCGGCGTTCCAGTGGAGCCACTTGTGAAGACGACACTACGTTAAACGACCGCGTTATTACATGTGAAAATAAAGCGAAGAGCACAATAGCTATTACTCACTAGGCAAGATTGTCAGGAGAACTGTCATAGCGAAGAGAATGATCTGTGCCAAAATTGTTCGTCGAGTAATCGGTGTGACTGTTGATGAGTCCTACATCGATGAGATGTCCTTGAAACATGTCATCGAACTTCGCACTGGTCTTCGAATGAACGAGAACGACTTCGGCTCCGACTTGAGTTACTAGAGCATGAAGTCGCGTCGGCGGATCATCAGGTGATAGAGCACAATATGCAGCGCCACATGAAAGAATCGCCAGTTGTCCAATAACCATTTCAATACTGCGCTCGATACATTGACAAATGATTTGATTCTGACGATGACCCATACACATCGACAAGCGTTGAACATAAATGAACAATTCGCTATATGTCAAGCATTGATCGTCGAGTTCCACAGCTACTTTCTGAGGATGTCTCTGCGCTTGTTGATTAAATGCGTGTCCGATTGGAAGCCACTGTGAGTTCATCTCGCTACTCATGACTTCAGATTCTGTCTGATTGAGAGTCAGCATCAGTGCGCTTTCATCCGGTAGAAGTAGCGATAATTGGTAGAGTGGAGCTGATGTAGTTTCATGATCGAATAGTTGCTGTAGAAGAATCACGAATCGGTCAGCGAGTGCCTGAACAGTCTTCTCGCTAAAAACGTCCTGCGAACAAATCAATGAACAGGATAACCTATCCGACGGATGCTGAAACAATGTCAACATCATGTCGAATTTGGCCACATGATCATATTGTTCGAATGACATCGACTGTAATAGTGCACCATCAAGATTGACTTGTTCCATCGCCGAGTCGATAGTGATATAATCGAACATAGTCTCAAGAAATGCCGGTGCATGCTGACTACCGATGATGTGTTGAAGAGGATAGTGTGAGTGCTCGAGTATCGACAGACATCGATCTCGCACTTGTTCAACTAGTTGTTCGAATGAGCCATTTGGATCTAGCTGGACGCGGCAGGGAAGCGTTGTAATAAAGGATCCAATAATTGAGTGCAACTCATCTTTGTATCTTCCGTTAATGTTTATTCCAATACAGAGATCTTGCTCTCCATTGGTCAATTTGAATAAGAAGGCATAGTAACAGGCGAGTAACAAGTATTCGGATGTTGTGCCGCTCTTCGCCGCGTGTGCCAGAATCGCGCGTGAAAGATCCGGACCGAATTCGAATGACACCGATATACCACGACCTGTGCGCTGTTCATCCGACAGACGATGTCGATCGAAAGGTAATGGAATGGGTCGATCGAACTCATAATCGCGCAGTGATTCGAGCCAGAAGTCTTGAGCCATCGACATAGGCATTTGTCGCTCGGCGATGGCATCTAAACGCACATAATGAAACATAGTGAGTGAGTGAGAACAANTAGTGGACTTTGAGGAGCATCAGCTGTTCGATTATATGCCGAAGAAAAGTCGGGTGTGGGAAGACGTTTTCGATCTAGTTTTCCATTCGAGTTCAGTGGAAACTGGTCGAGGACGATGAACGCCGATGGAATCATGAAGGGTGGTAAACGAGATCGACAATAGTCGCGTAGTTCTATTTCTGCACTGCGATCACTTTGAACGTATGCGACCAAATGATCGGCGTTATATTTTACGACCGCGGCCCCTGAAACATGAGACGACGAGTCAAGTAAACATTGTTCAATCTCACCGAGTTCGATTCGTTGTCCGTGCAGTTTCACTTGATGATCTTTACGACCGATGTAGTGAAGAAGACCTTTCCGATCCACTCGGACGATGTCACCCGTTCGATAAAACTGCGTGCCGTGAATCTCGACGAGTGCTTTTTCGGTGATATGCTGTTGGCCAAGGTAGCCAGGAAACACGCCTGCGCCTCCGATTAGCAGTTCGCCGGGCTCATCGATCATCGTAGGTTGCGAAAACTGATCAACGACGACACATCGATTGTTGATGAGTGGTTTGCCTATGGGTATGCTTCCTTGCTCAATGTCGTCCATTGTCACTCGATGATAGACCGAAGTAAGTGTGCACTCGGCAGGACCATACAAATTGTAGATAGCAACGGTGTTCTTGTCAACGTGTGCAACTATTGCAGTTAGTGTCTTGGGAATAATGGCTTCTCCTAAAATAAAGTTAAGATGTGGAGTAATCGAAGGAAGTCCGCTAGCGAGAAGACAAAGTTGAACGTACCAAGAAAGCCAAACTTGCGAACACTACGGAGACGAGAGTATTCGTTTTGTTCTATCAGATAATTGGAAAGAATAGTCATGTGTGATGGAACAATGCAAAAGAAAGTGACATTATGTTGCTGAATAGTGCTCGAAAGATAATGAATATCGAGATGACCTTGCGGATGGAGCAGAACAAGCGAACTTCCGAGCATCAATGTTCCTATGCACTCTTTCACATGAACATCGAAAGACGAAGGTGCTACTTGAATGACCACATCCATGGCAGTCAAAATACCGAGCTGTTCAAAAGAAGTCATGCATGCAACAAAGTTGCGATGCGTGATGGGAACCTGTGTGTGAAAAACATACGATACATCAACAGGATGTGATCACTTATCGAAACCATACCGCTTTCGGCGTCCCAGTGGAGCCACTTGTGAAGACGACACTACGTAGACGACCGCGTTATTATATGTGAAAATAAAGCGAAGAGCACAATAGCTATCACTCACTAGGCAAGACTGTCGGGAGAACTGTCACAATGAAGAGAATGATCTGTACCAATGTTCGTCGAGTAATCGGTGCAACTGTCGATGAGCCCTACATCGATGAGATGTCCGTGAAACATGCCATCGAACTTCGCGTGGGTCTTCGAATGAACGAGGACGACTTCGGCTCCGACTTGAGTTACTAGAGCATCAAGTCGCGTCGGCGGATCATCAGGCGATAGAGCACAATATGCAGCGCCACATGAAAGAATTGCCAGTTGTCCAATAACCATTTCAATACTGCGCTCGATACATTGACAAATGATTTGATTCTGACGATGGCCCATACACATCGACAAGCGTTGAACATAAATGAACAATTCGCTATATGTCAAGCATTGATCGTCGAGTTCCACAGCTACTTTCTGAGGATGTCTCTGCGCTTGTTGATTAAATGCGTGTCCGATTGGAAGCCACTGTGAGTTCTTCTCGCTACTCATGACTTCAGATTCTGTCTGATTGAGAGTCAGCATCAGTGCGCTTTCATCAGGTAGAAGTAGCGATAATTGGTAGAGTGGAGTTGATGTAGTTTCATGATCGAATAGTTGCTGTAGAAGAACCACGAATCGGTCAGCGAGTGTCTGAACAGTTTTCTCGCTAAAAACGTCCTGCGAACAAATCAATGAACAAGACAACCTATCTGACGGATGCTGAAACAGTGTTAACATCATGTCAAATTTTGCCACATGATCATACTGTTCGAATGACGTCGACTGTAATAGTGCACCATCAAGATTGACTTGTTCCATCGCCGAGTCGATAGTGATATAATCGAACATAGTCTCAAGAAACGCCGGAGCATGATGACTACCGACGATGTGTTGAAGAGGATAGTGTGAGTGTTCAAGAACCGACAGACATCGATCTCGCACTTGTTCAACTAGTTGTTCGAACGAGCCATTTGGATCCAGCTGGACGCGGCAGGGAAGCGTTGTAACAAAGGATCCAATAATTGAGTGCAACTCATCTTTGTATCGTCCGTTAATGTTCATTCCAATACAAAGATCTTGCTCTCCATTGGTCAACTTGAATAGGAAGGCATAGTAGCAGGCGAGTAACAAGTATTCGGGTGTTGTGTCGCTCTTCGCCGCGTGTGCCAAAAGCGCCCGTGATAGATCCGGACCGAATTCGAATGACACCGATATGCCACGACCTGTGCGCTGTTCGTCCGACAGACGATGTCGATCGAAAGGTAATGGAATGGGTCGATCGAACTCATAATCGCGCAGTGATTCGAGCCAGAAGTCTTGAGCCATCGACATAGGCATTTGTCGCTCGGCGATGGCATCTAAACGCACATAACGAAACATTGTGAGTGAGTGAGTGAGTGAGTGAGTGAGCGAGAAAAAGAAGAAGAAGAAGAAGAATGTGTTCATACTCACAGTCGAGATAGCGCAGTTGATTGTCGTCGTCTAACTGCAGTTCACCCATTAGATATGCTTGTTCGAGATCACGATGAAACATAGGCATCGAAGGAAAGTCAAACATTGCATGATGGAAGTTGAAAATGATGGCATCGCCTTCGTCAAGATCGTTGCTAGTCGAGTTTCGCCGTACGACATGTAATCGACAGACAAGACCTTTGGCAAGGTCAAAATGGGAGGAGTTGCCTCGTTCATCATGCATGATCGTCAGCAAGCTGTCATCCGTTTCGATTGTCGAGTCAACGAATGTGAAGAGTTGTTCATTGTGTTGAGGTTGAAGAATACGTTGAACAAGTTCTTGCTTGTCAGAGTCGAAGAAGAGCGCAGTGCGTAGTACATGGTGCTTGATGATGACTAGTTGTAACGCGTGGCGTAATCTTGTGATAGACAATGTGCCAGTTTCGATGCGATAAAGAAAAGGCAGGTTACACATGGCTACTTTGCACTTGCTAGCGTCGAATCTCAGATGGTCGTCGAGCCACATATATGCTTGAGCGAATGACGCTGGACCTAAAAGAAACAATCAATGACAAATTCATTGATTTTGTTCGAACAGATTTCTCGCGTTCGTACCTTCGCTGGTGTTGACCTGCCGTAGAAATGCCAGGCGCCGTATTTGATCAGCTGCCGTTGGAAGAAACAGAGATAGTCGATTCATAGGCTTTGTGGCAAGATCCGCTTGATGTTCGATAAAGAGCTGACCAAGCATATGCTGAAAACTGTTAGCCAATGTATCCACGAATGTCTGATCGTCAAACAGATCTGCAGAGCATTCCAGAAAACAGTTAGTTGCTCTTTCAGAATGGCCATGTGACACGGTAAGTGTAATATCAAAAAGAGCCACGCCATTGCCATGTGATCGATCTCGATCGTGATAAGCTGCCAGCACGGTATCGTTTTCATCGTTGACATTAAACGTTAGTGCAGTGCCATGTGTGATGGAAGACATGCGAGATTCATATTGAAAGAATAGTTGAGACATGGCTTGTCGTTCGTGACTCTCAGCATTGATGATATACTGATACGGTAGATGGTTGTGTTCGAGAATCGAAAGGCACAACTGTTGAACTTGCAAAGCAAGTCTCGCAAATGACTCGCATGGGTTGAGTTGAATCCGGTAGGGGATCAGATTGACAAACATGCCAACCATGGATTTCAGTTCTAACAGACGGCGGTTGTCCGTCGCACCTGTGATGCACAAGTCACAACTGCCATCCAATTGATGAATGAACATGTAGTAACAGGTAAGATACAATTGAAACATAGAGATGTTGTGCGATGAAGCGAAGAGCATCTGTGCGTGGACCAAATCTGGATCAAGAGTGAATGCTTTCGAATAGCCGCGTCCTGACTGCACCTTCCTGTGTGTTTGTGTAAGAGTAACAGACTGAAGAAATTTCTTCGACCAGTCATAGCCACGAAGTAATGTAGACCAAAACTGTCGAGCACCGGCGGTACTGGGATCTCGCAGTAGAGCTTGTTCATACAGAGTAACGTCAATGTATTGTGGTCTTCTGCCAACGATTTTCATAGGTTTCGTCTGATTACATGCTTCACTAAAACTTTGAATGAACGGTCCCACTGAGCTCAGGTCAAATGCAATATGATGGAGTGAAAAAATGATCAGATCGCCCTTGCGAAGCACTTGTTGATCACCGTGCTTGCTCAATAGCATCAGATGACACCGAACTACTTTGCCCTCTTCCAAGTTAAAGTGGTTGGTCACCGACTCAGCCGTCAGCATGGCATCTAGCTGCTCCGATGAGTTGACATTCGAGGTGCATTCAAAGGAGTATAGATCGTGACTGAGAGGTTGTACTTCCTGCTCGAGCTGTCCACTTTCTCCATTGAAACGAACTGCCGTTCGAAGAATCGTGTGGTAGTCGAGTACTGAAAGCAGAGCCAGTCGAATGCGTTCAACCGACAGCGAACCATGTTTAATCGTTAACGGTACAAGAATATTGTAAATTGCCAATGAAGACGACTGGTGATTGAAGTAGAGTTTTTCGTGCAGCCAAACACGCTGTTGAGCAAATGAAGCTAACGCCTGCAATCGACCTGAAACATTCAATGTCGGGCTTGCAGTTCGTTGTGGTGCTGCTGCTGCTGTTGCTCTTCGAATAGGAATCAAATTCATGGTAGTGAATTGAGTAATGAGAAGACGTCGTTCGATAGTATATCGAATAGTATAAACACTGAATGAGTTTAATCTACAGATTTTGAAAGAAAGTAGGAAAAGTTAAGATCGACGCAATAATGTTAGGTAGGGCACTTCGAAGCATGCTGTAAACTACATATATTTGAATTTTAAGTTAAAAAACAAAGAAGATCAGTTGTTCTGTCTATGACTGTAGGCGAACGAATGAGAACACACAGAGAACAATCGTATACCATCGAGTGTTTGTCTTCTTGTCTCAAGAAAGTGGAGCATAGTGTGAAGAAGTACAAGTTCTCAGTCACATCGGTGCGTAGTTATCGCATCTCGATCAGAAGCATGTCTAGTGTGCGAAACAAAGTCACTTATAAACATCACAATTCGGTTTCCGAATGGCACTCGTCCAACAACAGCAAACATGACAACACATGCCGTTAATGAACTTGCTAAAGAATCGTTTTTAAGAGCGCACTCCTGCATACAGATATGTTCTTTCACTCTCGACTACACGACGACAAACAGACGATGTCGATAGCTTTCGGTGTGCTGCATTTTCGACAGTCCTCGACTTTTTATCAGTGTTACTTTAGAAGAAGTAGTTGACTGGCGGACGTGCTTGAGTAGTTCTGCAGTTGTTTAACTAACGCATCAGCAACGATCTCGCCACGATCGGCATGCGTAGCCACTAATATATAGGGCCCTCGCGGTTGAACACGACGTATCTGAGAGATTATGTCACGAGAACTTGCCGCAATGTCCACCATGGATGCTATTTGAAGAATGTAGAAGGCGGCAGCTGACATATGACCGAATTGTTCCAGCGTCCGTTTGACAAGTGTGTGTGACGATATGTGGCTATGCTCAGTACAATCGGTTGAAATGCAGAAGAGAATGGGATCGTCGGAACAGAACGGACGTCGAATACATAGGATATTTTCCGTACCTGTGTAGGGCACCCAGCTGTATCTGTCGATCTCATCTTGTTCGGCTAGATCACTGTGCAACTTCGACTCGCTATCAGTGGACACTGCATTCGCTTGCTTGCCTGCTTGACGCTTTCGATGTACATGTTCTGCGATGGACTGTATTGAAATTCCTTTGAGAATCTCAGCCAGTGAGATGAAAATGCCTGTCTCCTGCCCTAACCAGTTGTACAGTGATGCTGCAGCTAATGAGTCCATCCCTTGACTGACGAGAGAACGGTTCACATCGATCTGCTCGACATTGGTTGTACCGAGCAGCGATGCTACTATCGCGCGTGTTCGTTCTACAATGCTTTCCAGACGATCGTAGATCGACTCGCTTGCAACAGTACTGTCCGATGAGATTGCCAATGTTGCCGAAGAGCTACTCGTGGACGCGTGCCGTTGTGCGACAATTCGACACACTTGATGAATACCTATTCCATGTCGGTTTTCATACAACTTTTGCCAATTGACCGCGAAGACAACAGGACACGGACATGTCATTTGGTTCGCATGAAATCGCTCAATGAGTTCGAAGACAGCTGTTGTCGGTACCAAGTCGAAGCCTGTCGCATGCTGTAGGTGTGTCAACATGTGACGATGTCGGTGAAACATGCCAGCACCACTAACTCCTGGCAAACTGATCGACAGAGCAGGTAAATTGAGTTGTTCAGCGCGATAGTGAGCAAGAATGTCGAGGAATTGATTGCCAGCATTGTAGCCACTCGTTGCCAAATCGATCAAGTGGTTGCGGATGGATGAGAAGAGTAGAAAGAAATGAAGTGGAACACTGGCCAATTGTGACGCTCGATGAAGATTCCAAGCACCGCGAATTTTCGGGCCAAACACGCGTATGAGATTCGCTTGAGTTATTTTCGCCAAACTACGATCTTCTTGCACGACGGCGCTGTGGATGATGCCTCGCACTGGATAAGACGTCTTGTTAAGACGTTCGATCAAACCGTGCACATCTTCGAACTTGGTAACGTCTGCTTGTACTACCTCGACATGAGCGCCATGTTTGTGGGCCATCGATTGCAATCGTTGCCATTCTTCATATTCTGGATTGTCTGCTTGCTCAAGTTGACCGATGGTCCGCCGACTCATGAGAACCAACCGTTTGACACCGTGTTCTTCGATCATCCAGCGAGACATTGTGAGGCCAAGACCGCCGAAACCTCCCGAAATCAGAATCGTGCTTCGCTCACATACATCTAATGGAAACATGCCACTGCGATTGCCTATATTACAAACATTAGACAAGACATTTGATTGCATACGTCAACAAACAATTTCTGACCTTTTTTCTGCACTCCAGTTTGTTGATCGTTTAAGCTCAACAGTTGCCGAGAGTTCACTAGGCGAAGTACACACTTGCCCATGGCCTCGCCGCTATTACATTGTTTGAATGCTTCGATCACGTGTGACGTCTCATAGATAGTTGTTGGCTCGATCGGCTTGAAATCACCTTTCATGATCAGTTCCATGACTTCGTTGAGCAGCGTGTGGAATTTGTTCGGTCGGTTGACAAAAAGTGTGTTTATGTCGATGAGATGGAAAGTGCAGTCGTTGCGCAAATCAAACATGGACACATGGCTTTTGTCGAAAACATCTTTCTTGTCCCACTGAACAAAATGACCTTGAAACGATAGTAATTTGATCGATGCTTGCAGAAGAGAGCCCGATAATGAATTGATGATGACATCGACCCCTTCTGGTAGTAGACTGTGTATGCCGCTTACAAAGGAAAAGTCCTTACTATTGAACACATGTTCGATGCCACAGCATTCACGGAGAAAGCGACATTTCTCGTCACTGTCATCCGTGACCAGGACACGAGCACCGATCGCACGACAGTACTGAATGCAGGCTTGACCAGCAGCACCTGTTGCAGCATGTATAAGGACAGTTTGATCACACTGTAGATTAATGCGATACTTTAGCGAGTATAGGGCCATGAGAGAAGCATACGGCATCGCAGCCAGCTGTTCGTCAGTCAAATGATTGCATTCTTCTGGAATGCGTACAATTTCATGACTACCAACGATCACATGTGAACGGAGCACGCCACGTGGTGACACGCCCAGCACACGATCACCGGGTTCGAATTTTCCATTTGAACCGGAACGAATAACAGTGCCGACAAAATCAAAACCACCTTCCGCGTCTGGATCGAACAATAGTCGCTCTTTATCAGATTGACTAAATGGACGCACATGTGGATAGAGACCACACGCCTTGAGAACATCACGAAAATCGATACCAACACAGTGAATACGAACTTCGAGTTCGTCGGTGCGAAGATCACTCGTGGTTTTCTCACGAATCCACATGAGGTGCTCGAGAGGAGAAGAGGACGAAGCGATTTGAAGACGAAACCGTTGTTGATCAGCGTCTCGGTGGGGAACTATTGATATTTGTTCTGGTTTCAACTCGGTGTTGGCGTGCTGCTGCTGCTGCTCTTGCAACATCTCATAGTGCCATTCGATTTGTTTAACACAACCGTCGTGTTCGTCCTGTCGAAGAATGATCTCGTCGAGATGATCTGCACTTAGAGACATGATGATATGTTCAGCAAGGGCACGCAGAAGAGCTGGCGATAGTTCTGCTGGCTGCCATGGCGACTGTAAGTCGATGAGTTTCAGTCGATGACGCTCATATTCACTTGTGAGACTGCGTACGAGGCCAATGAGGGCTGCTCCGATCGGATTTAATTCGGCACCAGCACCAGGCTGAGCATTTCGCGTTAAAACAAACACAAATGGAAACGAACGAGGCTGCATCGTTTGTATTGCTTGAAGAACACGAACAAGTGTACCACACAGACGAGTCTCTAGTTGCGCAAATGCTATTTCGCTGTTGTCATTGGCCGAGATCTGATCGAGCGGCCATGCGAAGACGATGTGAACTTGTTCATATAATAGCATGACTTGTTCGATTTTCAAACGAATCTGCTCCTCATCCGAGCCGTACGGATGAATCAATGTGACATTGGAAGACGGTAGAAGAGATGAAAGAGTATCGCTAATGTTAGAATTGGTCTCGGCAATAAACAAGATCCATGCTTGACGTTGGCGCTCTTCGAGTGTCTGCAGAATCTCGAGGCAGAGCGATTTCTGCGCTACAATAAAAGAATTACCAAATGTATTCGGAACGACTTGTACTGTTTCGAATCCGCCTATCTGTTGTATCGCTGTTGTCCATTGCTGAGCGTTGAGCAGAGCACGTTGATTGTCTGCTGGTGACCACCACTGCTCAAACAGACCAAAGATGAGGTCGAAATAGCATGGAGCGTGTGTAAGTTCGAGCAAAAGAAGAAGACCGTTGGGAACGAGTAAACCACGAACATCAGCGAGCGATGCACGGTGGTCGCAGCCTTGCATTCTGTTCGCGGCAAATACGATATCATACGATTCGAACATCCATGTCTTGTTCTGATCACGGTTAAACAAGTCAAACGTGTCATCGAATGTCGTGTGCAAGCGACTTTCATGTGACAAATGTACGCTGAGCGTTTGTTCAATTTCTGTGAGTCGAACAGAATCCAGGTCAACATAATGTAAATCGATAGACAGACCTGTTTCGTGAGATAAATTTAGTAAAAGGCGAAGAATAGGTAAGACATCGACAGCACTATTACCGCCCAGCCAGAATATGCGCAGTTTGTGTCCAGTCAACACATTAGCGCTCGTGCATCGAAGATGTTCATCAAGAACTTGGAAAATGGCACCTATCTGACTAGCAGAGATGAGCGATTGGATTTCTTGTAATGATCGTCTGATCTGTTCGTTTTTCAACAAGACTTCTAGTCCATCTTGCTCACCAGTGAGAACTTGTCGGAGACACAGGCCACAGCCAGCCAGAACGGTCAATATCGGTTTGAGACGTGGAAATCGTTTGAGCAACTGTGCCAAGTAGAGTTGAGTCGAATGAAAGGTAATGTCGACTTTCGAATGAACAGTGAGAGAGAGGCAGGCAGCCAGCAGCGGTTGTTTCTGTGCGGATACGCAATCGAGTGGCAGTTCTTGTAGCGCCATTCGAGCATAACACGCAGCCAATTCATTGAATGACTGAATTGATTCTGTCAGATCTCCATCGTCCGTCGAGTGGATGCTTTTCATTTCGAATTCACTAGGTGCTGGAAGAATATCGGCTATGCTTCTCACGATCAATTGTTCACTCCATTGTTTCTTAAGACAATGCTCGGCCATGATCGTATTTAGATGCGTCGTGAAGTCTCGATTAGGTGAACTTGCTAATATGTTCAATTTGTCGAATACGGACTTGTCCGATGTCGACCAAGTCGAATGTGCACCTTCGATTTGTTGAATAGTGAAACGCTCGAAAGTGACGAGAGGCCGGTTGGTCGTTGTATCACCTGATGTGATCGTGCAGTCACATTCATACGTTTGTCCTTTGCCCAATCCACCAATCCCAGCATGGCAGGCGCCCCGCAACTGTACTGTCGAAGAAATTGTTGTAGTTTCTCCCGCTATAGTCACCTTTTCAATAGCGACAGGAAGTAGAGTGGTCGACGTTCCAGGCATGATGGCAAGAATTGGATGCAAGCAAGCATCGATAACAGCTGGATGAATAAGGTGATAACTCGGGACACTTTCTTGAGTGAAGATGCTGCTATCAAGTTGAGCTTCCACGATGGATGTTGTAGCACGCAGTGATTGTACCAATCGGAACGAAGGCCCATACTGGTAGCCTCGTAAGGAAAGATGAGCGTAGATATTGGCCGGATCAAGTTCTGCATATGAATCTCGAGCAACGGCAACATCGATAAGAAGAGGCGCCTGTTGATTAATGCTACTCTTGTCGACCACGTTGATCCAACCATGGGCGTGTAGTGTGAACTCGCTCAGCGAGTATTGATTGAGTGTATGCGGGTCCGTAAACGAATTGAGTACATCGTCGCCCGACATACCGCATGTACGCACACAGCTTTGACCGGCCGACGTCCAGGGTCGACTATAAATGAACCATTCACGCATCGGCGTCACGATTTGAGTGAAGACTTCTGTCAGTTGATGTTCGGTCAGAACGAGTGCATTGACAAACTCGACTCGTTCGAACACGATCGTCGCTTGTGTAGTATTATCCGATGCCAACAGCTGACGACAACCGGCCAGTGCAAGTTCAAGAAAAGCAGAAGCCGGAAATAGGATAACATCTCGAATTTTGTGATCTTTCAAAAAGGCATATTCACGACGATTAATGTTGATCAGACTCCTCCATGTTGCACTTGTATGTCGAGTCCATTGACGAACGCCCAGAAGTGGATGGATCGGCAGACGATACGAAAGACGATCGATAACAGACTCTCGAGATTCATACCAGCAGGGACTCGTATGAAAAGCATAGGATGGAAAGGATTCGAAGAGTGCATCATCGACGTCACTGGAACGTACATGACGAGATTTGAAGTAGTGCTGCCAAACCATACGTGATGTGGTAAGCTGAGCGATACTCGTCAGAAGTGTCGTCTGCTCGTCTTCTTTTCGCTTGAGTGTAGGAAGAACGAGTGGCTGCAAGCCCACGAGCTCACAGCACTCGTGAATCGATGTCGCCAATACGGGATGAGGTGAAAGTTCGAGAAAGGCGTCTGCAGCGTTGTCGCGAATGACAGCTCCAACAGCATCGGCGAATCGAACACATTGTCGCACGTTGGACCACCAGTGATGAGCATCGAGTGCTGTACAATCACTCACGTAGTCACCAGAGACGCTTGAATACAGTCGAGCCTGACTGCATCTCACGTCAAACATTTGTTGCGCATCTTGCAGAGGAAGGCCGCGAATGTCACCGAGTGCTGACAGCATTTCCTCTTCGATATTAAATCGATCCATCTGATGCGAATGAAACGCGTTTTCGATTCGAAGTAGAGCTTTGAACACGTTGGGATGCAACGTCGAGAGAATTTCCTGCAGTTGACCGATGATTGTTTCGTCTCCACTCAATGTGACAGATCGAGAACTGTTGACGACCGCAACACATACTTGCTGTTCGATGTCCTTGAGAAGTTCGCTTCTTGCTGTTTGCTCACTCATGGATACGGCTAGCATGCGACCACCTTGGCGAGTATTGCGGTTTTGGAGACGTGATCGATGGTAAACAACACGAATGGCTTCCTGTAGGGTAACACGACCAGAAACGAAAGCGGCTGCCTGCTCTCCTGCACTGTGTGACACAATAGTATCGGGAAATATGTGCCACGATGCGAGGAGAGCAGTGAGGCTCACTTGAATAGCAAATAGTGCAGGTTGAGCGATATTCGTGTCATTGATACGAGAATCGTGTTCGCTACTTTTCTCGATCAGTTCTTCTAATAAGCTCCAACCATCATGATTAATTTTAGCCAGTTCACTATGGATTCGTCGTATCCACTGGGCAAAGATTGGTTCATTCTTGTACAACTGCCGACCCATGGCCCACCATTGCGGACCCTGGCCACTGTAAACGAAACAAAGTTTTCTCGGAGGTGAAGTTGGACGTGTTGTGAGAAAAAGGCCGGGCGCTTTCTGTCGAGTAAGAAAAGCGTCGATTTGCTGTTCTAGTTGTGTACGGTCAGCACATACAAAAACGGCCAAGTGATTGTAACTGATAGTACGTTTGAGAAGTAGCTGCTCGGAGACGTGCACGAGAAAACCGTCCTGGTCGCCATGAATCTGGCTAGAGACTTCTTGTAACCATAGCCGGAATTGGGCGACTTGTTTGAAAAGGGACTCTTGACATTTTGCTGAATGATACCAAGTTTGACGATCAACAAACAGAATCAAACGTGAACTTACTTGAAAAGAGAAAAACAAAGTGCTGTTTAGTTGCGCAGTTTCCGTCGACGACAGAACCGGTAGTGAACGTATCGACCGTCTTCCCGTGTACCGGTCGATATTCTTCGACGATGGCATGCGTTGTATTTCCGCCCATGCCAAAGGAATTGATACCAATCAGAACTGTGCCATCCGTGGCTGGCGGAAATGGCACAAAGTGTTGAACGACATGCAAATTGTAGCGTTGAGCGTCGATTTTCGGATTGAGGCTCGTAAAGTGCATGTTCGGTGGAAGCATTCGATGCCGCATACACATAGCAATCTTGATGAGTGAGGCTATGCCAGATGCGCCTTCCGTATGACCAATATTGCTTTTGACAGATCCGATCAGCAATGGTGGGTCGAATGACGAGCGATGGAAAAACTGTCCGATGGCATTTGCTTCGATCGGATCGCCTACCGGTGTTCCAGTACCATGTGCTTCAACATAGTATACGCGTTGCGGATCGATTTTGGCCCGATCGTAAATAGCAGTAAGGAGACGCTTTTGACCAACACTCGACGGAACAACAAAATTATTCTTGTCCTCGTTCCCATCATGATGACTGAGAACATCATGTAGAACACAATAGATTCGGTCCCCGTCTCGTTCAGCATCACTCAGTCGCTTGAGTAAGACAAGACCGAGACCTTCGCCTAGAACAATCCATGAAAATCAAACACAAATACAAATACGGGCTACTGTGCTGATCTCACCTTTCGCATACCCATTCGCATCCACACTGAATGACCGACTACGACCGTCGGGCGACACAGCACCGATGAGCGAGCCGTTGAGAAGATTCTCCGGAGCATAGACAGCGTTGACTCCACCGCACACTGCCATGTCTGATTCGCCTGTGCGAAGGGCTTGGACGGCCAGATGAACAGCCTCTAACGACGATGAACAAGCGACGTCAAGTGACACATTGGGACCATGCAAGTTGAAGTGATAGGAGAGTCGGGCAGCGGCGTTGTACAACATGGAATTGATTCCGTGCAGCCGTGTTCGACATTCGGGTTGCATGCGGTATGTGGTGTATGCGTGATCTGTGGAAAACTGTCCAATATGCACTGAGGTGCGTGACCCGTTCATCATTTCCATCGTATATCCAGCATCGTCGACTAGATGAACAAACTTGAGCATAAGCAGACGATGAGCCGGATCGATCGCGATCGCTTCGCTGTTGGAGAGCCCAAAGAAGCCTGCCTCGAAAGTATCCCAGTGTGATTTCGATAGAAAATAGCCAGCACGAATCAGTTGCTTGTGAAACTGGTCGTTCTTGTCTTGATTGAGCATGTGAGCACAGAACGAAGTGAGATCAGTTCGCTCAGGTGGAATCGATGTGCCAACATCTTTACTCTGCTCGAGTACACGCCAGAAGTCTGTCGGCGAATGAATGTCGCCAGCAAATTCACATGCTATACCTACGATGGCCACTGCCTCTTCAACAGCTGATGTAAGCGTCATGTGATATGATCAAATCTGTGTGTCGGTCAGTACGTGTAAATGAAAACGTAAAAAGTATTAGACTGTTAACGATCTGAAAAGAAGAACATGTTTATCATGAAACGATACAATACTTGAATCAATGACCGAACATATGTAAGTCAGTGTACTTTGTGGAAGTCTACCTATTGTCATTTCTTGCTTGTCCATCACCGACACTGCTGTTCTCCATAGATCAACAATTTTGCTATCCAACACACCCTTTTCACAAGCGACGCTCACACAAGCGTGCATCGAGATCGTTATACAGAAGAGCAAAACAGCGTGCCACAGCAATGCAATGTCCGAAGAAATGATGAATTAAGACGAAAACTGCCGTATATATTCTCTTGATTTGGCACACGGGAAATGGGAGAACAGTCAGCTATCGACTATAAAAGCGTATGAGTGATGATAGCTGCTGTGGGATGATGGGAAAATTCGACGCTATCATCTAGACCAGAACAGGCGATGTATACGAACGTGTACTTGCCAGTGATCTTCGCACTGCATACGCACGTGGGAAATACAGAGAGAAGAACGAAGAATGACATATGCCAGCACACTAGAGAAAATGTTCTGTGGGAGAAAACGCTGTGACATATAACCACGAGCAAAGAGAGAATCAAGAACTGCTCTCTCGATAGCCAAAGCGGAAGTGATATTGATTTCGTGCTTTCGAAAGTTTCGTTTAACCTCGAAGAAATGGGCAGTGTGCAGTTATCACATGGAATACTCAATGTATCTCTTATAAGTTTGCCATTTAGTATGTAAATACAAAGCAACGTACGCATTTCGCGTGCAGTTTGCATCCATTGCTTGTCAGTGTTCGTTTAGACCGATCTTTTTTGTACTTCAATGTATAGAAATGGCGTCATCAGATAAGATCAACTAAAACTAATCTAGTAGTGTATTGTGATCGTTTTGTGAGAAATATGATCTGATACTAATTAGATATGATTTTCTTCGCGCTGCACTTTCCGTAAAGTTCGCATTCGTCTCGAGAAAAGCTATCCAACTGTCGTTTGTCTTAGTGACATTAGTTTTACAACGTTAGTTTATGACTACTATTCGTTGGCACCGCTAATTCAATAAGTAGGATGGTTCTTACCTGAGGTAGTGCTATCGATGATAACTGTTTATTGCCAAGATGGATCATGATAACCGAGATTTGCTCGAACCTCATCGATAATCGACGATTGTAAAGTCAGACTCAACTCGTGCAGATCACTGTCTCCTATAAAGTCAATGTCAATGGAGAATTAATGCTGATGATCATCGAGTAAGCATTTAAATGTAACATAGTAATGACCTCGTCACCTGATTCTATCAATTAATTCTTGATCATTGTAGAAGAAGTCGCCTTTAGCACTTTCTCAGTCGAATCGAACGCTATAGTCATCTCTCCTTATAACACGCAGCATATTTTCAAAGTTGAAAAAAGAGAATTCGACAATCAACTTGACCTGTCTTGTACTGATAACATATTCTCGTATGAGTAAAATAGCTCCGAATCTCAGTACTATTGCAATCGTTTCGAATGATGCTTCCACTGTCATGAATTCTTGCTTAATCTCCGTTCTTGCATTCTCAAGAAAAATTTCAGCAATATGATGAAGACGTCTAGAGCAGTGTTTGTGGGAAGTGACCTTTTCTGCTTCCCTTTCCCTTTCCCTTTCGTCTTTCTCCAGCTCTTTCTTTATCTTCCCATGGCCTAAGTGTAAACGACACTTCCTCTTATCTTTACCATGGGAATGGGAATGGGAATGGGAATGAGAATGGGAAATGCAGAAATAGGGGAGAAATTTGATCTGCAGAATAGTACAGATTTTCGCTCGTCGTGTCCCACTACTAGTCATGGGATCTATCATCAAACGCGACACCTGTTCAGAGATTACAGATTGATGTCGAGTGGTGTCTCTTTGTCTGTTGGCTGTTCATGAAGCAATCGTCGAAGTATAGCTGTTGAAGCTTGTGGATGTGGAACTTAGAAAAGAGTGTGTATGAGTGTGAACACAACAAATCGAAATCATCATAGATTGTGTTGTTACTAAGCATGAAGTTAAGTGCACATCAATTTGTTCGTCATTTCTGCTCTGAAAGGAAAAGTATTTAGAAGGTGAACATGAAATGGCAAAAGAACAGAATATTGAATCGGTTGCATATAGCATGTTCTAATCAACTGTTGGAAATGAATCATCATCAGATATACATAGAATCATTATAAGCTGATCGAATTGACCATGATCAAAATGATTGAAAAGAGTCGTCAAATGTGAAACAATAAACTACTCGTGGGTGCATGAAAAAAGTTAATTGACAACATATTTTCGTTGTACAACTAAATTAAACAATTCTATAGTACAATGCATGTGTAAGAGAATAGCCGCTAAATCATCAGTCTACATGTGTAATTTAACATCAAAATATACTTTTTTTGGTTTAGATGACAAAGATATCCACGAGGACAAACATGTCGAATATTTTTCACGTTCCCGATATTGTGCACTGTGCAGTATTGAGACAGAAAAACATGGCTTCTTAGTGTGTTTATTTCGTGATTAAACTTGTGGATAAAGAGAGATTAATTTGGTGGTAGCAAGGAACAGTTTCAACATTCATAGCGATCGAGATTTTCATACTTGAGAACATTAACGACACGAGTAGGTGGCTTTGAAAGGATCTCTCCTTCGTTGTTGACATGAAATTCCCAGTTGCGAATCGGACAATGAACATGCTCAAATGGATAGTTCACTTCTAAAATATGATCGTTCGCCTTCTTCACTTGGATATGCGTTATAATCTTGACCCATTTGCAGTATGATTCGGGCAGATCAGGCTGAAAGAGTTGACGAGGAAAATAGTGCTCAGTGTTGCCAGGAATAGTGACGTTGGCTACTTCATCAAATTTATCTTCACCTGGACGACCATTATACTTGAGTATACAGTCAATCGGCTCGTTGGTGCAATTAACAACAAAGCAAGAATATACATGAGGTGGAGCACGAGGCATCTTGAATGGTTGAGATTCACTCTTCGTCTCATCAGTACACTTGTTTATCTTCAACACTTCGCTACTACATGTCATATTCGTGAGTGGATTCTCGATCGGTGTAATTGTATTAATGTCGTTAGTCACCATTTCTTTACTAAAACAGACAATACATTCATTCATTAGAAATGGAATACAAATAACAATGTTTGTGACAATTCTATCTGGTTCGAACAGAATGATTCTGCATATTATGCGTATCTATGTGGAATAAGACGAGGATCAATCAGAATGTCAACTATTGTGTACTGAACACAAACATATTTCACGTGAGATACGCATCAGAAACGTTACGTCCAATTATTTCTTACTTTCTCCTATCCATTATAAGAAGAGAGAATTCTTTAAGCTATACTAAACTGAATCTTGTTTGGCTCATGCAGTTGACTTATAAGCATCTAATCGACCATTTCTCTCTTTGTGAAGGCACAGAAAAAGAGCACATGGATGTTGTTGTCTATATCTTCATACATTGCACATCACTAAATATTAGTAAGTGTCTCAAACGTGTGACAACTATTCTATCTATAATTAATCATGAAAAACTCTCCATTACCTAGTGTTGTGTATCTTGGTGGTGATAAGTGCACAACTTGCGTTAGAAACAGAAATGAAATGACATGCCGAATATTTTCTGTATGTTATAAGTTGGGAGAGAATGGGATAAAAGTACACTTCCCACCATGACACATTGATGAGAGACAAATATCATCCCATGGGATAATGTGGTTTGTTCTTTTCTATGTCATAGAACAAGGTGAGACTCGCGCAGTTTGAGATATCTTTTGTCAATTGGATGATCCATTGTTTTACATATTCAATCTCGTTCATAAATATGGCTACTCTTTCAAATAGTTTCTAAAGTGTCGTGGTTTCATGAAAATGTTCGCTATAATCTTTTGTAAGTTGCCATCTTCATGAAATTAATCGACAGATAGAAAATTCTGATCGAGTCTTCTATTAATTAAAGTTCATAGCGATCTTCAACAATCTGTTGAGTTGCACCAGCACAGAAAGCAATCTTCTGTAATCGTCACGAGCACTGACGAAGTTATGCAAACTTTCCTAACACCAGTGTATTTCCGTTTTTGAGAATATATTGAGATTGATGACAATAGATGGCATATTTTATAAATTTGATTTTGAAAGAATGAAACAAATGACTTTTGATGAAGAAAAAGTAAAACGGAAAATCGACAATAGGAATTTGGACAATATTGCCGGATTTAAAAAAACTACCGAGAGATAGGATGAGGGTGCAGATGAGGATGTGAGGGTGTGGATAGGTCTGGGCAGTGGGATGCTACATGAAAATTTTTACTGAAATACTCCTAGGAAGGCCTATGCAGTTTTTCAAATCTGCAAGATTGTCCGAATTCCGTTGTCCAAATTCCTATTGTCGATTTTCCACTAAACCAACCTAGCAGTACATACTGATAATATCGAACGCAATAGTAAAGATAAACGTCATGGTTTCGTAGTTGTACTTCAACTTTTTCTCACTGATGGGATTTCAGTAAAGTATAAGTGACAGACACTACTCTTGCAGTCGCCTTTGAGTATAGTAGTNGATCGTCAAACATATCTGCGGAGCATTCCAGAAAGCAGTTAGTTGCTTTTTCCGAATGGCCATGTGACACGGTAAGTGTAATGTCAAAAAGAGCAACGCCATTGTCATGTGATCGATCTCGATCGTGGTAAACTGCCAGCACGGTATCGTTTTCATCGTTGACATTAAACGTTAGTGCAGTGCCATGTGTGATGGAAGACATGCGAGATTCATATTGAAAGAATAGTTGAGACATCGGCTGTCGTTCATGACCCTCAGCATTGATGATGTACTGATACGGTAGATGGTTGTATTCGAGAATCGATAGACACAACTGTTGAACTTGCAAAGCAAGTCTCGCAAATGACTCGCATGGGTTGAGTTGAATCCGGTAGGGGATCAGATTGACAAACATGCCAACCATGGATTTCAGTTCTAACAGGCGGCGATTGTCTGTCGCACCCGTGATACACAAGTCACAACTGCCGTCCAATTGATGAATGAACATGTAGTAACAAGTAAGATACAATTGAAACATAGAGATGTTGTGCGATGAAGCGAAGAGCATCTGCGCGCGGACCAAATCTGGATCAAGAGTGAATGCTTTCGAATAGCCGCGTCCTGACCGCACCTTCCTGTGTGTTTGTGTGAGAGCAACAGGCTGAAGAAACTTCTTCGTCCAGTCGTAGCCACGAAGTAATGTAGACCAAAACTGTCGAGCACTGGCGGTACTGGGATCTCGCAGTAGAGCTTGTTCATACAGAGTAACGTCAATGTATTGTGGTCTTCTGCCAACGATTTTCATAGATTTCGTTTGGTTACATGCTTCACTAAAAGTTTCAATGAACGGCCCCACTGAGCTCAGATCAAATGCAATATGATGGAGAGAAAAAATGATCAGATCGCCCTTGCGAAGCACTTGTTGATTACCGTGCTTGCTCAATAGCATCAGATGACACCGAACTACTTTGCCCTCTTCCAAGTTAAAGTGATTGGTCACCGACTCAGCCGTCAGCATGGCATCTAGCTGCTCCGATGAGTTGATATTCGAGGTGCATTCAAAGGAGTAAAGATCGTGGCTGAGAGGTTGTACTTCCTGCTCGAGCTGTCCACTCTTTCCATTGAAACGAACTGCCGTTCGAAGAACCGTGTGGTAGTCGAGTACTGAAAGTAGAGCCAGCCGAATGCGTTCAACCGATAGCGAGCCATGTTTAATCGTTAACGGTACAAGAATATTGTAAATTGCCAATGAAGACGACTGATGATTGAAGTAAAGTTTTTCGTGCAGCCAAACACGCTGTTGAGCAAATGAAGCCAACGCCTGCAATCGACCTGAAACATTCAATGTCGGACTTGCAGTTCGTTGTGGTGCTGCCGCTGTTGTTCTTCGAATAGGAATCAAATTCATGGTAGTGAATTGACTGATGAGAAGACGTCGTTCGATAGTATATCGAATAGTAAAGACTGAATGAGTTTAATCTACAGATTTTTAAAGAAAGTAGGAAAAGTTAAGATCGACGTAATAATGTTAGACAAGGTACTTCAAAGCATGCTGTAAAGTACATATATTTGAATTTCAAGTTAAAAAACAAAGAAAGAACAGTTGTTTTGTCTATGACTGTAGACTAACGAATCAGAACACACAGAGAACAATCGTACTATCGAATGTTCGTCTTTTTGTCTCAAGAAAGTGGAGCATAGTGTGAAGAAGTACAAGTTCTCAGTCCAATCGGTGCGTAGTTATGTCATCTCGATCAGAAGCATGTCCAGTGTGCAAAACAAAGTGACTTATAAACATCACAATTCGGTTTCCGAATGGCACTCGTCCAACAACAGCATCCATGACAACACATGCCGTCAATGAACTTGCTAAAGAATTGTTTTTAAAAGCGCACTCCTGCTATACAAATATGCTCCTTCACTCTCGACTACACGACGGCAAACAGACGATCTCGATAGCTCTCGGTGTGCTGCATTTTCGACAGTCCTCGACTTTTTATCAGTGTTACTTTAGAAGAAGCAGTTGAATGATAGACGTGCTTGAATAGTTCTGCAGTTGTTTAAGCAACGCATCAGCAACGATCTCGCCATGATCGGCATGCGTGGCCACCAATGTATAGGGCCCTCGCGGTTGAACACGACGTATCTGAGAGATTATGTCACGAGAACTTGCTCCAATGTCCACCATTGATGCTATTTGAAGAATGTAGAAGGCAGCAGCTGACATATGACCAAATTGTTCCAACGTCTTTTTGACAAGTATGTGTGACGATATGTGGCTATGCTCAGTACAATCGGTTGAAATGCAGAAGAGAACAGGATCGTCGGAACAGAACGGACGTCGGATGCATAGGACATTTTCCGTACCTGTGTAGGGCACCCAGCCGTATCTCTCGATCTCATCTTGTTCGGCTAGATCAGCGTGCAACTTCGACTCGCTATCAGTGGATACTGCATTCGCTTGCTTGCCTGCTTGACGCTTTCGGTGTACATGTTCTGCGATGGATTGTATTGAAATTCCTTTGAGAATCTCGGCCAATGAGATGAAAATGCCTGTCTCCTGTCCTAACCAGTTGTATAGTGATGCTGCAGCTAATGAGTCCATCCCTTGACTGACGAGAGAACGGTTCACATCGATCTGCTCGACATTGGTTGTACCGAGCAGCGATGCTACTATCGTGCGTGTCCGTTCTACAATGCTTTCCAGACGATCGTAGATCGACTCGCTTGCGACAGTACTGTCCGATGAGATTGCCAATGTAGCCGAAGAGCCACTCGTGGATGCATGCCGTTGTGCGACAAGTCGACGCACTTGATGAATACCTATTCCATGTCGGTTTTCATACAACTTTTGCCAATTGACCGCGAAGACAATAGGACACGGACATGTCTTTTGGTTCGCATGAAATCGCTCAATGAGTTCGAAGACAGCTGTTGTCGGTACCAAGTCGAAGCCTGTCGCATGCTGTAGGTGTGTCAACATATGACGATGTCGATGAAACATACCAGCACCACTAACTCCTGGCAAACTGATTGACAGAGCGGGTAAATTGAGTTGTTCAACGCGATAGTGAGCGAGAATGTCGAGGAATTGATTGCCAGCATTGTAGCCACTCGTTGCCAAATCGATCAAGTGGTTGCGGATCGATGAGAAGAGTAGAAAGAAATGAAGTGGAACACTGGCCAATTGTGACGCTCGATGAAGGTTCCAAGCACCGCGAATCTTCGGGCCGAACACGCGTGTGAAATTCGCTTGAGTTATTTTCGCCAAACTACGATCTTCTTGCACGACGGCGCTGTGGATAATGCCTCGCACTGGATAAGGCGTCTTGTTAAGGCGTTCGATCAGACCATGCACATCTTCGAACTTGGTAACATCTGCTTGTACTACCTCGACATGAGCGCCATGCTTGTGGACCATCCGTTGCAATCGTTGCCACTCTTCATATTCTGGATTGTCTACTTGGTCAAGTTGACCCATGGTTCGCCGACTCATGAGAACCAACCGTTTGACACCATGTTCTTCTATCATCCAGCGAGACATTGTGAGGCCAAGACCACCAAAACCTCCCGAAATGAGAATCGTGCTTCGCTCACATATGTCTAATGGAAACATGCGACTGTCACCACCTACTACAAACATTTGAAAAAAACATTTGATTGTATCCGCCAACAAACGATTACTGACCTTCATTCGGCATTCCAGTTTGTTGATCGTTTAAAATCAACAGTTTCCGAGAGTTCACTAGACGAAGCACACACTTGCCAATGACCTCGCCGTTATTAAATTGTCCAAATGCTTCGATCACTTGTGATGCCTCATAGATAGTTGTTGGCTCGATCGGCTTGAAATCACCTCTCCTGATCAGTTCCATGACTTCGTTGATCAGCGTGTGGAATTCGTTCGGCCGATGGACAAAAAGTGTATTTATGTCGATGAGATGAAAAGTGCAGTCGTTGCGCAGATCAAACATGGACACATGGCTTTTGTCGAAAACATCTTTCTTGCCCCACTGAACAAAGTGACCTTGAAACGATAATAATTTGATCGACGCTTGCAGAAGAGAGCCCGATAATGAATTGATGATGACATCGACCCCGTCCGGTAGTAGACTGCGTATGCCATTTACAAAGGAAAAGTCCTCACTATTGAACACATGTTCGATATCACAGCATTCACGGAGAAAGCGACACTTCTCGTCACTGTCATCCGTGACCAGGACACGAGCACCGATCGCACGACAGTACTGAATGCAGAATTGACCAGCAGCGCCTGTTGCAGCATGTATAAGAACAGTTTGATCACACTGTAGATTAATGCGATGCTTTAGCGAGTACAGGGCCATGAGAGAAGCATACGGCATCGCTGCCAGTTGTTCATCAGTCAAATAATTGCATTCTTCTGGAATGCGTACAACTTCATGATTGTCGACGATCACATGTGAACGGAGCACGCCACGTGATGACACGCCCAGCACACGATCACCGGCTTCGAATTTTCCACTTGAACCGGAACGAATAACAGTGCCAACAAAATCAAAACCACCTTCCGTGTCTCGATCAAACAATAGTCTCTCTTTATCGGATTGGCTAAATGGACGCACATGTGGATAGAGACCGCGCACCTTGAGAACATCACGAAAATCGATACCAACACAGTGAACACGAACTTCGAGTTCGTCGGTGAGAAGTTCGCCCGTGCTTTTCTCACGAATCCACATGAGGTGTTCGAGAGAACGGGACGAAGCGATTTGAAGACGAAATCGTTGTTGATCAGCATCTCGGTGGGGAACTATTGATATTTGTTCTGGTTTTAACTCGTTGCTGGCGTATTGCTGTTCTTGCAACATCTCATAGTGCCATTCGATTTGTTTAACATCACCGGCATGTTCGTCCTGTCGAAGAATGATCTCGTCGAGATGATCTGCACTTAGAGACATGATGAGATGTTCAGCAAGGGCACGCAGGAGAGCTGGCGGTAGTTCTGCTGGCCGCAATGGCGACTGTAAATCGATGAGTTTCAGTCGATGTCGCTCATATTCACTTGTGAGACTGCGTACAAGGCCAATAAGGGCTGCTCCGATCGGATTCAATCCGTCACCAGCACCAGGCTGAGCATTTCGCGTCAAAACAAACACAAATGGAAACGAACGAGGCTGCATCGTTTGTATTGTTTGAAGAACACGAACAAGTGTACCACACAGACGAATCTCTTGTTGCGCAAATGCTCTTTCGCTGTTCTCAATGACCGAGATCTGGTCGAGCGGCCATGCGAAGACGATATGAACTTGTTCGTATAATAGCATCACTTGTTCGATTTTCGAACGAATCTGCTCTTCATCCGAGTCGTACGGATGAATCAATGTGACATTGGAAGATGGCAGAAGAGACGAAAGAGTATCGCTGATGTTACAATTGCTCTCGGCAACAAACAAGATCCATGCTTGACGCTGGCGCTCTTCGAGTGTCTGCAAAATCTTGAGGCAGAGCGATTTCTGCGCTACGATAAAAGAATTACCAAATGTAGTCGGAACGACTTGTACTGTTTCGAATCCGCCTATCTGTTGTATCGCTTTTGTCCATTGTTGAGTGTCGAGCAGAGCACGTTGATTGTCTGCTGGTGACCACCACTGTTCGAACAGACCAAAGATGAGGTCGAAATAACATGGAGCGTGTGTAAGTTCGAGCAAAAGAAGAAGACCGTTGGGAACGAGTAAAGTACGAACATTAGCGAGCGATGCACGGTGGTCGCAGCCTTGCATTTTGTTCGCAGTAAATACGATATCATACGATTCGAACATCCATGTCTTGTTCTGATCACGGTTAAACAAGTCAAACGTGTTATCAAATGTCATGTGCAAGCGACTTTCATGTGACAAATGTCCGCTGAGCGTTTGTTCAATTTCTTTTAGCCGAACAGAATCCAGGTCAACATAATGTAAATCGATAGATAGACCTGTTTCTTGGGATAAATCGAGTAAAAGGCGAAGAATAGGTAAGACATCGACAGCACTATTACCACCCAGCCAGAATATGCGCAGTTTGTACCCAGCCAACAAATTAGCGCTCGTGCGTCGAAGATGTTCGTCAAGAACTTGGAAAATGGCACTTAACTGACTAGCAGAGATAAGTGATTGGATTTCTTGTAATGATCGTCTGATCTGTTCGTCTTTCAACAAAACTTCTAGTCCATCTTGTTCACCAGTGAGAACTTGTCTGAGACACAGGCCACAGCCAGCCAGAACGGTCAACATCGGTTTGAGACGTGGAAATCGTTTGAGCAACTGTGTCAAGTAGAGTTGAGTCGAATGAAATGTAGTGTCGACTTTCGAGTGAAGAGTGAGAGAGAGGCAGGCAGCCAGCAGCGGTTGTTTCTGTGCGGAGATGGAATCGAGTGGCAATTCTTGCAGCGCCATTCGAGCATAACACGCAGCCAATTCATTGAATGCCTGAATTGATTCTGTCAGATCTTCATCATCCGTCGAATGCATGCTTTTCATTGTGAATTCGTTAGGTGATGGAAGAATATCGGCCATGCTCCTCACGATCAATTGTTCACTCCATTTCTTTTGAAGACAATGCTCGGCCATGATCGTATTTAGATGCGTCGTGAAGTCTCGATTAGGTAAACTTGCTATTATGTTCAATTTGTCGAATACTGACTTGTCCGATGTCGACCAAGCCGAGTGTGCACCTTCGATTTGCTGAATTGTAAAACGCTCGAAAGTGACTAGAGGCCGGTGGCTCGCTGTATCACCTGATGTGATCGTGCAGTCACACTCATACGTTTGTTCTTTGCCCAACCCACCAATCCTAGCATGACAGGCACCCCGCAACTGTACTGTTGAAGAAACTGTTATAGTTTCTCCCGCTATAGTCACCTTTTCAATAGCGACAGGAAGTAGAGTCGTCGACGTTCCAGGTATGATGGCAAGAATCGGATGCAAGCAAGCATCGATGACAGCTGGATGAATGAGGTGATAACTCGGGAGATTTTCTTGAGTGAAGATGCTGCTATCAAGCTGAGCTTCCACGATGGATCTTGTAGCACGCAGTGATTGTACCAGTCGAAACGAAGGTCCATACTGGTAGCCTCGTAAGGAGAGATGAGCGTAGATATTGGCCGGATCAAGTTCTGCATATGAATCTCGAGCAACGACAGCATCGATAAGAAGAGGCGCCTGTTGTTGGATGCTACTCTTGTCGACATTGATCCAACCATGGGCGTGCAGTGTAAACTCGCTCAGCGAGTATTGATTGAGTGTATGTGGATCGGTAAACGAATTGAGTACATCGACGCCCGACATACCGCATGTACGCACACAGCTTTGACCGGCTGACGTCCAGGGTCGACTATAAATGAACCATTCACGCATTGGCATCACGATTTGAGTGAAGACTTCTGTCAGTTGATGCTCGATCAGGACGAGTGCATTGACAAACTCGACTCGTTCGAACACGATCGTCGCTTGTGTAGTATTATCCGATGTCAACAGCTGACGACAACCGGCCAGTGCAAGTTCAAGAAAAGCAGAAGCCGGAAATAGAATAACATCTCGAATTTTGTGATCTTTCAAAAAGGCATATTCACGACGATTGATGTTGATCAGACTCTTCCATGTTGCACTTGTATGTTGAGTCCATTGACGAACACCCAGAAGTGGATGGATCGGCAGACGATACGAAAGACGATCGATAACAGACTCTCGAGATTCATACCAGCAGGGACTCGTATGAAAAGCATAGAATGGAAAGGATTCGAAGAGTGCATGATCGACGTCACTGGAGCGTACATGACGAGATTTGAAGTAGTGCTGCCAGACCATACGTGATGTGGTAAGCTGAACGATACTCGTCAGAAGTGTCGTCTGCTCGTCTTCTTTTCGCTTGAGTGTAGGAAGAACGAGTGGCTGCAAACCCACGAGCTCACAGCACTCGTGAATCGATGTCGTCAATACGGGATGAGGTGAAAGTTCGAGAAAGGCGTCTGCAGCGTTGTCGCGAATGACAGCGCCAATAGCATCGGCAAATCGAACACATTGCCGCACGTTGGACCACCAGTGATGAGCATCGAGTGCTGTGCAATCACTCACGTAGTCACCAGAGACACTTGAATACAGTCGAGCTCGACTGCATCTCACGTCAAACATTTGTTGCGCATCTCGCAAGGGAAGGCCGCGAATGTCACCGAGTAAAGACAGCATTTCTTCTTCGATATTAAATCGATCCATCTGATGCGAATGAAACGCATTTTCGATTCGAAGTAGGGCTTTGAACACATTGGGATGCAACGTCGAGAGAATTTCTTGCACTTGACTGATGATTGTTTCGTCTCCACTCAACGTGACAGATCGAGAACTGTTGACGACCGCAACACATACTTGATGTTCGATGCCCTTGAGAAGTTCGCTTCTTGCTGTTTGCTCACTCATGGATACGGCTAGCATGCGACCACCTTGGCGAGTATTGCGGTTCTGGAGACGTGATCGATGATAAACAACACGAATGGCTTCTTGTAAGGTAACACGGCCAGAAACGAAAGCAGCTGCCTGCTCTCCTGCACTGTGTGACACAATAGTATCGGGAAATATGTGCCACGATGCGAGGAGAGCAGTGAGGCTCACTTGAATAGCAAATAGTGCAGGTTGAGCGATATTCGTGTCATTGATACGAGACTCGTGTTCGCTGCTTTTCTCGATCAGTTCTTCCAATAAGCTCCAGCCATCCTGATTGATTTTAGCCAGTTCACTATGGATTCGTCGTATCCACTGAGCAAAGATTGGTTCATTCTTGTACAACTGCCGACCCATGGCCCACCATTGCGGACCCTGACCACTGTAAACAAAACAAAGTTTTCTCGGTGGTGAAGTTGGACGTGTTGTGAGAAAAAGGCCGGGCACTTTCTGTCGAGCAAGAAAAGCGTCGATTTGCTGTTCTAGTTGTGTACGGTCAGCGCATACAAAAACAGCCAAGTGATTGTAACTGATAGTACGTTTCAGAAGTAGCTGCTCAGAGATATGCATGAGAAAGCTGTCCTGGTTGCCATGAATCTGGCTCGAGACACCTTGTAACCATAGCCGGAATTGGTCGACTTGTTTGAAAAGTGACTCTTGACATTTTGCTGAATGACACCAAGCTTGACGATCAACAAACAGAATCAAACGTGAACTTACTTGAAAAGAGAAAAACAAAGTGCTGTTTAGTTGCACTGTTTTCGTCGACGACAGGACCGGTAGTGAATTCATCGACCATCATCTTTCCGTGTGCCGGTCGATATTCTTCGACGATGGCATGCGTTGTATTTCCGCCCATTCCAAAGGAATTGATACCAATCAGAACTGTGCCATCCGTAGCTGGCGGAAATGGTACAAAGTGTTGAACGACATGCAAATTGTAGCGCTGAGCGTCGATTTTCGGATTGAGGCTCGTAAAGTGCATGTTCGGCGGAAGCATTCGATGTCGCATACACATAGCAATCTTGATGAGTGAGGCTATGCCAGATGCGCCTTCTGTATGACCAATATTGCTTTTGACAGATCCGATCAACAATGGTGGGTCCAATGACGAGCGATGGAAAAACTGGCCAATGGCATTTGCTTCGATTGGATCGCCTACCGGTGTTCCAGTACCATGTGCTTCAACATAGTATATGCGTTGCGGATCGATTTTGGCCCGGCCATAAATAGCAGCGAGGAGACGCTTTTGACCAACACTCGACGGAACAACAAAATTGTTCTTGTCCTCGTTCCCATCATGATGGCTGAGAACATCATGTAGAACACAATAGATTCGATCCCCGTCTCGTTCAGCATCACTCAATCGCTTGAGTAAGACAAGACCGAGACCTTCGCCTAAAACAATCCACGAAAATCAAACACAAATACGGGCTACTGTGCTGATCTCACCTTTGGCATACCCATTCGCATCCACACTGAATGACCGACTACGGCCATCGGGCGACACAGCACCGATGAGCGAGCCGTTGAGAAGATTCTCCGGAGCATAGACAGCGTTGACTCCACCGCACACTGCCATGTCTGATTCGCCCGTGCGAAGGGCTTGGACGGCCAGATGAACAGCCTCTAACGACGATGAACAAGCGACGTCAAGTGACACATTTGGACCATGCAAGTTGAAGTGATAGGAGAGTCGGGCAGCGGCGTTGTACAGCATGGAATTGATTCCGTGCAGCCGTGTTCGACATTCGGGTTGCATGCGATATGTGGTGTATGCATGATCTGTGGAAAATTGTCCAATATGCACTGAGGTGCGTGAGCCGTTCATCATTTCCATCGTGTATCCAGCATCGTCGACTAGGTGAACAAACTTGAGCATAAGCAGACGATGAGCCGGATCGATCGCGATCGCTTCGCTGTTGGAGAGCCCAAAGAAGCCCGGTTCGAAAGTATCCCAGTGTGATTCCGATAGAAAATAGCCAGCACGAATCAGTTGCTTGTGAAACTGGTCGTTCTTGTCTTGGTTAAGCATGTGAGCACAGAACGAAGTGAGATCAGTCCGTTCAGGTGGAATCGCTGTGCCAACATCTTCACTCTGCTCGAGTACACGCCAGAAGTCTGTCGGTGAATGAATGTCACCAGCAAATTCACATGCCATACCTACGATGGCCACTGCCTCTTCAACAGCTGATGCCAGCGTCATATGATATGATCAAATCTGCGTGTCGATCAGTACGTGTAAATGAAAATGTAAAAAGTATTAGACTGTTAATGATCTAAAAAGAAGAACATGTTTATCATGAAACAGTATAATAATGGAGTCAATGACCGAACATATGAAAGTCAGTGTACTTTGTGGAAGTCTAGCTACTCGGATTTCTTGCTTGTCCATCACCAACACTGCTGTTCTCCATAGATCAACAATTTTGCTATCCAACACATCCTTTTCACAAGTGACACTCGCACAAGCGTGCGTCGTACTTGTATTGACGCTGTTAAATCAATAACAAGTAATGACAGATGACACGAGTCAGCGAACCAAAACGAGCAGAAGCGTCAGATCGAAAATAATCAATTGAGATCGTTATGCAGGAGAGTAAAGTAGCGTGCCACAGCAATGCAATGTCCGAAGGAATGATGAATTGAGACGAAAACTGCCGTTTATATTCTCTTGATTTCACATACGGGAAATGGGAGAACAATCAGCCATCGCTTATAAAAGCATATGAGCGATGATAGCTGCTGTGGGATGATGGGAGAATTCTACGCTATCATCTAGACCAAAACAGACGACGTATACGAACGTGTACTTGCCAGTGATCTTCGCACTGGATACACACGTGGGAAGTACAGAAAGAAAAACGAAGAATGACATATGCCGGCACATTCGAGAATATGTTCTGTGGGAGAAAACGCTGTGACATATAACCACGAGCAAAGAGAGAAACGAGAACTGCTCTCTCAATAGCAAAAGCAAAAGCAGAAGTGATATTGATTTCGTGCTTTCGAAAGTTTCGTTTAACCTCGAAGAAATAGACAGTTTGTGCCGTTGTCACACGGAATACTCAATGTATCTCTCATAAGTTTGCCATTTGGTATGTAAATACAAAACAATGTACACATTTCGCATGCAGTTTGCATCCAGTGCTTGTCGGCGTTGATTTAGACCGATTTTTTTGTATTCTAACGTATAGAAATGGCATCATCAGATAAGAACAACTGAAACTAATCTAGTAGTGTATTGTGATTCTTTTGTGAGAAATATGAACTGATACTAATTAGATATGATTTTCTTCGCACTACACTCTCAATAAAGTTCGCATTCGTCTAGCGAGAAGTTATCTAACTGTCGTTTGTCTTAGTGACGTTAGTTTTACAACATTAGTTTATGACTATTGTCCGTTGATACTGCTAATTCGATTAGTAGGATGATTCTTACCTGAGGTGCTGCTGTCGGTAATAACTGTTTATTGCCAAGATGGATCACGATAACCGAGATTTGTTCGAACCTCATCGATAATCGATGAATGTCAAGTCAGACTCAACTCGTGCTGATCATTGTTTCCTAGAAAGTCCATGGCAATGGAGAATGAATGCTGATGATCATCGAGTAAGCATTTGAATGTAACATAGTAATGACTTCGTCACCTGATTGTATCAATTTATTCTTGATCATTGTAAAAGAAATCGCCTTTAGCACTTTCTCAGTTGAATCGAACACAATAGTAAGATCAGTAAGTCTCTCTTTATAACACAAAGCATATTTTCAAAGTTGAAGAAAGAGAATTCGACAATCAACTTGACCTGTCTTGTACTGGTAACATATTCTTGTGTGAGTAAAAATAGCTCCGAGTCTCAGTACTATCGCAATCGTTTCGAATGATGCTTCCATGGTCACGAATTCTTGCTTCATCTCCGTTCTTACATTCTCAAGAATACGCTCGGCAATATGATGAAGAAATCTAGAGCAGTGTTTGTGGGAAGTGACCTTTTCTGCTTCCCTTTCCCTTTCCCTTTCCCTTTCGTCATTCTCCAGATCTTTCTTTGTCTTCCCATGGCCTAAGTGTAAATGACACTTCCTCTTATCTTTACCATGGGAATGGGAATGGGAATGGGAAAGGAAGAAATAGGGGAGAAAGTTGATACGCAGAATAGTACAGATTTTAACTTATCGTGCCCCACTACTAGTCATGGGATCTATCATCAAACTTGACCCCGTTCAGAGATTACAGATCGATGTCGAGTGGTGTTTCTTTGTCGGTTGACTGTTCATGAAGCAATCGTCGAATTATAGTTGTTGAATCTTGGAGGGTGTAGGACTTAGAAAAGTGTGTGTATGAGTGTGAACACAACGAATCGAAATCATCATAGATCGTGCTGCTATTAAGCATGAAGTTAAGCGAACACCAATTTGTTCATAACTTCTGTTCTGAAAGGAAGAGCGAGAGTGAGGGTGAACATGAAATGACAAAAGCTCAGAATATTGAATCGGTTACATATAACATGTTCTAATCAACTCGTGAGAATGGACCATCATCAGATATACATAGAATCATTGTAAGCTGATCAAATTGACCATGATCAAAGTGAATGTAAAATACATTCAAGCAATGAACACATAACACTAACAAATTAAAATAGACCTATGGTTGAAGATATAAGACATGTAAATGATGAAAAGAATCGTCAAATTTGAAACAATAAACTACTCGTGGGTGCACGAAAAAAGTTAATTGACAACATATCTTCGTTGTACAACTAAATTAAATAATTCTATAGCACAATACATGTGTAAGAGAATAGCCGCTAAATCATCAATCTACATATGTAGTTCAACATAAAAATATGTTTTTTTTTGTTTAGATGACAAAGATATCCTCAAGAACCAATATGTCGAATATTTTTCACGTTCACGATATTGTGCACTATGCGGTATTGAGGTAGAAAAACATAACTTATTAGTGTGTTTATTTCGCGATTAAATTTGTGGATAAAGAGTAATTAATTTTATGGTAGCAAGGAACAGTTTCAACATTCATAGCGATCGAGATTTTCATATTTGAGAACATTAACAACACGAGTAGGTGGCTTTGAAAGGATCTCTCCTTCGTTGTTGACATGAAATTCCCAGTTGCGAATCGGACAATGAACATGCTCAAATGGATAGTTTACTTCTAAAATATGATCGTTCGCCTTCTTCACTTGAATATGTGTTATAATCTTGACCCATTTGCAGTATGATTCGGGCAGATCAGGCTGAAAGAGTTGACGAGGAAAATAGTGCTCAGTGTTGCCAGGAATAGTGACGTTGACTACTTCATCAAATGTATCTTCACCTGGACGACCATTATACTTGAGTGTACAGTCGATTGGCTCGTTGGTACAATTAACAACAAAGCAAGAATATACATGAGGTGGAGCACGAGGCATCTTGAATGACTGAGACTCACTCTTCGTCTCATCAGTACATTCGTTTACCTTCAACATTTCACTACTATGTGTCATATTCGTGAGTGGATTCTGGATCGGTGAAATTGTATTCATATCGTTAGTCACCATTTGTTTACTGAAACAGACAACACATTCTATTTTAATAGAAATGGAATACGAATAACAATGTTTGTGATAATTCTATCTGGTTCGAACAGAATGATTCTGCATATTATGCGGATCTATGTGGAAGACGACGATCAATCAGAATGTCAACTATTGTGTACTGAACACAAACATATTTCACACGTGAAAGACACATCAGAAACGTTACGTCCAATTACTTCCTACTTTCTCGTATCCATTATAATGAGAGAGAATTCTTTAAGCTATACTAAACTGAATCTTGTTTGGCCCATGCAATTGACTTACAAGCATCTAATCGACCAGTTCTCTCTTTGTGAAGGCACAGAAAAAGAGCACATGGATGTTTTTGTCTGTATCTTCATACATTGTACATCACTAAATATTCGTAAGTGTCTCAAACGTTTGACAACTATTCTATCGATAAATAGTCATGAAAAACTCTCCATTACCTAGTGTTGTCGATCTTGGTGGTGATAAGTGCACAACTTGCGTTAGAAACAGAAGTGAAATGACATGCCGAATATTTTTTGTATATTATAAGTTTGGAGAGAATGGGATAAAAGTACATTTCCCATCATGACACATTATTGAGAGACAAATATCATCCCATGGGATAATATGGTTTGTTCTTTTCTATGTCATAGAACAAGGTGAGACTCGTGTAGTTTGAGATATCTTTTGTCAATTGGATGATCCATTGTTTTACATATTCGATCTCGTTCATAGACATCGCTACTCTTTCAAATAGTTTTTAAAGTGTCGTGGTTTCATCAAAATGTTCGCTATAATCTTTTGTAAGTTCCCATCTTGATAAAATTAATCGACAGATAGCAAATTCTGATGGAGTCTTCTATTAATTATAGTTCATTGAGATCTTCAATCATCTGTTGAGTTGCACCATAGTGCAGGAAACAATCTTCTGTAATCGTCACGAGCACTGACGAAGTTATGCAAACTTTTTCTAACACCTGTGTATTTCCGTTTTTGCGAATATATTGAGATTGATAACAATCGATGGCATAGTTCATGAGTTTGTTTTTGAAAGAATGAAACAAATGACTGTTGATGAAGAAAACAACAAAACATTCGAGGGAAAAGAAAATATAGAAATTTTTTTAGTATAATTTCTACATCGACAAATGACATTTGTTAGCCATAGATTCATAGTAGAGATATCCCTTCAGTCAAGCAATTTTCCCATCGGACGATGTTTAATTGATTGTCTTTTGTAAAGATATACAATGAAATGATCTCATTCGAAACTCTAGTTATTACATCAGAGAGAATTACTGGATAATTGAATTTGTGAAGACAGTTTGTTGTACTCAGCATTGATTCGACCCATTATGTGAGGATTCATGTTGCTCAACCTACTTGAGAATGTGGGTCAGTTGATGCAATGCTCCTGAGTATCTGTTGTATCATTTTTCTTGAGTTTCTCTTCCTTTACTGTTTTCATTTGAATCATGTTTCTGGATGTAGTTGAGTAAAGATATATTCTTCTACTAAAGAATGTCTCATGCATAAAACTAAGATATCACAGTTCACGATTAGTTCTTATAAACTCGAGCTTTTTTTTCTCTGTTTATTCATCAAAAGGCTAATAATTTCTGTAGAAAAGATTGAAAGAAAAGAATAGTAATACTGATAAACAGATATCCGAATGCTGAGTGGTAAATGATATGTTCTATCATAGCACTATGTGAAACTATTGACTCGTTAGTGCATCATGATTATTCACTTCTGTATAGTCAAAGCGCTTCGGTAGGAAATCTCAGCTGAAGTGTACACACGTTTGAATTGATCTAAAGTAAAACGATTTGCAGCTTGTTAAGTTGAGACAGATAAACCTAGCAGTACATACTGATAATATCGAACGGAATGGAAAAGGCAAACTTCATGGTTCCGTAGTTGTATTTCAACTTTTTCTTGTTGATGCGACTTCAACAAAGTATAAGTGACAATCACTACTCATGCAGTTGCCTTTGAGTATAGTAATATGACGATTTTCGTGAGGTCTTCACCAGCATCGTTACATAAATGACATTATTTGTCAACATGAAGATTCCTAGAATTCAATGCGATGATCATGTTCGTCAATTTCAATTTGAGAAAATATCGTAGTATATTCTCGAACAGGAATGAACGATGATTTCTCGATAGAGATGCTACTCTAAATCCATTAACAACACAAGTACTTCAAATCGTTGACTGAAACATGTTTGAAGAAGAAAATCGATCAGAGATATGGTCTTTGCGAACATTCGTATCCTTCTCTTCACCCATATCTTACCGACGGTAGAGTTGTTCTGTTCATATTTGTACCTTCAAATACAACAGGCAATCTGGTACACAGATCGTCTTCTATCAATCAAACACTTTTTTTGTGTTTCTTGGAGTCTTTTTTCTTCTTGTACTTTTTGCACATTATCACTACAGAGTTGTTTTCTTCTATGTCTCTGATTGATGATTGAGGGCGAAGATGTGGATGGTAGCGTGATTGAAAAACAAGTAGTTGGATATGAGTTAGTGAATGTATTATCTACGACGATATTCACACTCACANTCTGGTACACAGATCGTCTTCTATCAATCAAACACTTTTTTTGTGTTTCTTGGAGTCTTTTTTCTTCTTGTACTTTTTGCACATTATCACTACAGAGTTGTTTTCTTCTATGTCTCTGATTGATGATTGAGGGCGAAGATGTGGATGGTAGCGTGATTGAAAAACAAGTAGTTGGATATGAGTTAGTGAATGTATTATCTACGACGATATTCACACTCACAATATACTCTCACTCTCATCGGTCATCTGTATTGTTAGAATTCCTCAATCGCAATGTAGGCCGTCCAAGAGTTCTTCTCCTTTGGTAAAAAAGCTTTATTAATGCATTTGTGACACTGCATATAAACAAGGAAACGAACGAAAACAATAAGAAGCATAGCCATGGGTGCCATATAAAATCGAACGAAAAGAAAATGGCGCACAATGACTGTTTTCTATCTACATTAATTTTGTATCTCAATGTATTGTGCTATTTTGATGAGAGTTTCTGTTTTGACGGATGAAGGTGTGTGTGTGTTCAAAAACAAAATACGAATAAATATATCTCTATGAAAACGGAATGTTCAAAAATCGTCAAAGTTCAAGTTTATTTGCCATTGATTACAACCATCGTTGATGCATTAGCAGCAACGTTTCGATTCTTTTTCCAGCGTACAACTTGTTTATAAATAAGTCGATAAGCCAGTTCACTCAATTCAATCACACTCAACACACTTAAGCCAATCCATCTAAATATTATTTGGAAAAAAAAGTTTTGTTAAAATTACTTCGCTATAATAGAACTTACAGTCCAGTTTGTCCTCCAACAGCTGAAAATGTGTCAACAAAACTGAGTTTAGCTGCTTGACTGTACTTAGTAACGTATTTATTTCCACATGCTACGAGTACTTTTAAATAATTTCGTTCAAAATAATAATCGAAACGTTGTGCAAAATCATCAGGAACTAAGATTGTAGATGCATTAGTTCCATTTATTAATAATCTACGCCATTGTTCTAATTCAGCTGTAGACGGAGCTGCCATTGAGCTCAGATCAATGCTAAAGTCCGTGTGTTGACATTGAGGATGGCAACGATCACACCATAATGTTTGTAATTCACTATCAGCATCAAACCGCTGTTTGGAATTGAATGAACATTCGAGTTGTCCACCAAATGGGCTACAAATATTCGCTGCGATGAGATGGCCATCTAATGTATAGATGAGTCGAGTGAAAAAGTCAGAGGGAACAATACATGAACATTGTGAGAATGTATAAGATTGCTCACATAGCTCTCGACATATTGACTCTGAATATGCAGTTATTTCGGATGCTGTTTGATTAATGAAAGTTGTTTGGTAGAGAGAAAGTAAATCATCCGCGACGGCTGATGTACACTGCGTATAAGGAGCAGAAAGAAACGTTGTTTCGCTTTTACGATAGGTTAAATAATAAGATAAACCCGGCGTAAGACTAAGACCATTCTCTTCAGGTATTGGAAGCTCATTGTTATCGTGTAATAAGATGACAAGACCAGCATCAAATAAAGTTGTAGGAAAATAACTTTCACGTGGAATATAAAATGACATTGCAAGACCATCTCTTGCTACAAAAGTACTACTAAAATTGTTTAATGTAAAGAAAGGTGTTGACGTCTTCCAATTAAATGTGTAACAATTACCAAAACTTGGTGTTATAGAAGTGATAAATGCATTTAAACAACTAATCCCATTGTACGTGCACGATAACATCATGTCAGTCAGCTGAAAACTGATCGATTGCAATTCTTCTGTTTTATTTCGATTGAATAAATCAATATATAAAGGTATTTGTAAAGAATTGAGAAAACTTTGATTAAATGTAACATTAGAAGGATATAATCGGTAAAAGAAATCAACTAATGATGCATTTATTCTCTTATATGGATTTGGATTTCCACTGCAAATAGTGACAGCAGGAAAATTCATTTGCGGATCTAAATTAATTTCAACATTTGTTTGTGTTGGATATGCGAAATATTGTAAAATTGCCGATATTACAAAGTAGAACATAAGTCCTGTTGCGAAAGTGAATGTGATAATCCAAAATATCTTATTACTTTTGGAATAAGCACGACCAACACCACGTAGTCCATGCGTAGAAGTTGCAATTAAATAATCAATTACAATTGACCGTCGACGTTGTTCGATGAAATGTTTTGACTTTGTGGAACCAACAATGTTATCCATTGTTGTTGATCGAAGTTTTTACTAATCAAGAAAAATGTTTTAGAAAAGTATTGAATTTGTTCTACTTTTATGTCTTTATTTCTGTGCGATTGAAATTCTGACCATCGATAGAATTGACAAATAAAAACGGGAAAAAAGGACATTTTTGTTTGTGGAGAAACAATTATATTTATTCTTTTATAATTTCCTTCATCATTGTTTATAGATCGTCGATCCGATGCATGTCGAGATACTATGAAAGTAGAGATTCGCGTCATATGAATAGGACTGTCGATTAGGAGTGGAAAGTAAGGGATGTTTCTTCTTGATAGAATTATTTCAATCGACAAAAGATTTTCTCTCCTGTTTATGACAATCTCTGTGTTTTAGCTATTTTATTGTAACACTCGGGAGTGCTTACAAATCAGGGTATAATAATGATTAAAGAGATTGAGAAGAGGCGAAATAAAGTACGCAATAACCAAAAGCTTGTTGTATAAAAAGGAGAAAGAGAGAGAGAGATAGGCTAAGAAGTCCGTGGTCCAAAAAGTTTATTTTCCGGGAGCTATGTGTTCTTTCCTTTTTTCTTCCTTTTAGTTTCGACTCTTGGGGTTCGTTCTTACGCTATGAAGTCTATCCATTTTATCAGCAGCACCTCGTGTCTCTCCAATTGTTTCTTCACTCTTCTCGTTCTGAAAAAGTGTCCGACTCCATCATTCTTCTTTTTCTTCATCCAATCCCATTTGAATATATCTTCGAAGAAGGGGGAGAGACTAAGATCGGTTTTATTCGCGTTCGTTATTTGCTTTCTGATATACCTTTTCACATAGAACTCTAAACTTTCCTCTTTCGTTACAGTGTGCAGATCCTTCGCTTCGATGTAGGGGCATCTGTGTGCTATTCGAATTCCGACTCTGAATTTCCTATTTAAGGCTTCTTTTTGTCCTTGTGGAAGAAAGGGGTAGAGAGGGAAGATCCACGCTAAATGCGGGAAGGTAAATGTGAACAGACATTTACGTAGGACTTCGAGCGAGACGATTTTATTCTTTTTCAGCCATTTCATTTTCGCTATGGCTCTGTCTGCTTTCCCTATGCAATTATCTATTGTCGGTTGTAATGATAGCTTGCTTGTCCATGTGAACCCTAGGTATTTGAACGACCTCACTAGTTCTAATTCTTTGTTCTCGATAAGGACTTTAGTTTCCGGGCAAACAGGTTGGGAATAGAATACCTGCCCAACTGTTTTCCTAACATTTATCGGCTGTTTCCATTTCTCCGCGTATTCCATGACTTTCTTACAGATTTTTGTACCTTCTTTTCCTAGGTAATCGTTCGTGTTCTGCAGGTTCTTTGTTATCGGTCCTCTGACTATGATACATAAGTCATCGGCATATACGTGCACTGAGTGGGCTCCAGCGCAGTGAACAATATCACTGTGATATACAATAAACAGATATGGACTAAGGCTACTTCCTTGCGGAAGGCCTATGTCCAGCCTGAAAATAGAGGAATCGTTCTTTCCCAGGTAAATGTACGCCTTCCTGTTCTCTATCCAGGATAATACTATTTTCAAGAGTTCCTTAGGCATTCCTAGTCTATTTAATTTTACTATTGTTCCAGCGTGCCATACAGTATCGTAAGCTTTTTTGAAGTCGAAATACAACGCCAGACATGGCATGTTAGCCGCTAGTTCGTTTTTGATTTCCTGGTATATTGAAAGTACACGTGTACTTAGCAACCCACCAGGTCTGAAACCAGATTGTTCTCTAGGTACTAAATGATTAGTCTCCGCCCAATATCTGATTCTGTTCAAAATTATTTTTTCGAAAAGTTTAGAGTGTGTGGGTAGCAATGAGATAGGTCGAGTTTGGTCTGTTTGAGGGATGCCTGCGTTTAGTTTACTAAGCGTGATTATCCTTGCAAGTTTCCAGACTTCTGGGTATCGACATTCCTTTAACCATGAATTGAAGCAATTAACGAGACATTGGAGGTATTGCGGTGGTAGTGTTTTAATCATACGATTGGATATAAGATCGTAGCCTGCTGATTCTTTGTTTTTTAATTTCTTCACTTCTTTTTTGAGCTCTATTAGTGATATTGGTTCTATCGTGAGTTGTTTGTCTATTTTCAATGCGTTTTTGATGAGTTTATATTCACTTTCGATTTCTATTCCGCTTTTGTCTTGTTTCTTAATATTCACTGGCTTTCCTAATTCACTATAATACTCATATAATTCCTTAGTTATTTCTTGTTGATCAGCTATAACTTTATTATTCTTTGCTAGTTTAAATATCGGTGTAGTTTTTGGTTTATAAATTCGGGCTAGATGTGACCAGAAGGCTTTACCTCTTAGGTCGTGTGCTTCTTGTATTGATGATAGGAATTTACTCCAATTTTCCGTCTTATATCGGTTTATTTCTATATTTGTTTGTCTAGTTAGCATTCGCAGCAGTCTTCTATCCTCTTCATTTCCTATTCCTCCGAACCATTTTCGTTGTCTGTAGTATCTATTCCTAATTTGTCTAACCTTTTTTAACATTCCAATTATATGGGGTGGTAGTGCCGGGCGGTACTTCTCAACCGTTTTCCAAGTTGTTACTCTATTCTTTAGTGCAGCTAGGAATCTGGTATACACAGAGTACCATCCATCTACTTCTTGCTTTTCTAGTTCTTTCGTCCAGAATTCCTGCAGCAATTGTAACATCACTTCGAAGGCTTTCCAGTTAACGGTCGGAAAGTATCCATTTGTTTGGAATCCGATGTGTTCACTTGTCATCACTAGGGGCCAATGATCACTTGTCCCTAATTCTAATGTTTCGGCTTTAACATCTATTACATTCGTAAAAATAAGGTCTATATGTCTGTCCGAACGTTTTGAAGAATTCTTTGTGCCAGGGATGAATCTCAAATTAACTTCTTCGATCCAACTTCGTAGAAGTTTGCCTCTTGTGTCTGTTGATGGGCTACACCATTCCTGTGCTGTGCCATTAAAATCTCCCGCTACTATAGTGTTCTCTACTATGAATGGTGATATTTCCTCAAATTTACGTTGTTGACACTGTGGCCAGTATATAGCTACTACTCTTATTGGTTCGGATAGTCCATCTACATCCACTATGACTGTATTTTCAATATCTATATCGATGCGAGTCACTTTTAGGTGTTTCCCTACTGCTATCATGACACCTCCTTTGCCATTTGTTCCTTCCTTGTAGAATGTGTTAAAATTCGGGATTGCGAAACTATTCCATAGCTCACCTACTTCAGTTAAGATGCAGATAGCGCTGTCAGATTTACATATTAGTTCCACCGTTTCCAGTGACCTACTTCCCCAGCCTTCTACATTGTATAATAAGATGTTGAGGGGGCTTTTTTGACTTATAAATTTCTGTTTCTTCTTCTCCCATATTTCGAAAACTCCATGTAAAGTGTTATTTCCATACCATTCCTCTAGAATTTCTGATATAGTGTTGACAAAGCTCCTAGGAAAGCCCCAATCAATAACTCGTTGGACCACGGACCCTTTTACATCAGTAATGGGAAAGGCAGGATAAAAAGCGGGAGCATCTACGCTAAAACACATTTTTTTATTGTCCTTATTCATCTATACTGTCTATGGTGTTTATTTCTGACCTTCGATTAATGTTGTTACCGCCTTCAGTGTCTGTTGTTTTTCGGTTGTCGTTGATATTTTCGTTTGGAGTAGTTGTTGACGTGTCGTGGATTTTTTCGTTGTCGAGGTTGTTGAATTTTTCCACGAAATCTTCTTTAAATTTATCAATCTGGCTTGCCAGGTTTTGTATGACGGATGTTTTTTTCTGTCCTATTAATGCGTTGATTGTTTGTTGTACGATATCGGTTAATACCATTAGACCTTGTTTGTTGATCACGATCATTTTATCCGATGCCTCCATTCTCCTTGTGATAATGTCAAGTTTGTTTTCCAAACGTCGAGTTGCATCTAGTATAGATTTAACTTCCATGTTCAATTCACTTAATAGGTTATTGTCGTGCTGTTCTGAGTGTTGTGTTGTTGATCCTTGAGTTGTTGCCCATACGTTCTTGTTTCGATTTACTTGGTTAGGAGGAGGATGAGGATTGGCACTTGATGCACCAGCGTGACTCGTAACTGCATTTTCTTTGTCCCAGCCTTTGTCTTTACCTTCTTCCATTGCTTTCTCTATTTCTTCTTTCAATGTTCGACGATAACTTCTTATTATGGGACAATCCATGCTGAGGGATAGGTGTTCGCCATGACATTGAGCACATTTTGTTGGTTTATCACATTTGTGATCACGGTTCCATGGTTCTAAACATAAACGACAGCGGGGACCTACTTTACATTGTGCTTTAAAATGACCAATTTCCCAACAGCTATTGCAATACGTCAATTTCAAACTGGATTGGAAGGCGGTAATCGGGAGGAGAACGTGTCCAATTGCAATTCTTCCAATTTTCATTATTTCGTCGTACTCCTTTTCATCTGCTACACAAAATCTGAAATCGTTTGTGGTCCGTTGTCGATGATAATTCATTTTTGTAAGCGATGTTGCTGATGAAATTGATTTTGTGATTTCCTGGTAAATAAATTCGTTGGGCAAGTCTGCAGGAACGTTTCGTACAACTAAGGCACAGCAATCAGGTAAAGAACGTGGCCGTTCGACTTCAACTTCATAATTATCCATTTGACTGGACCATTTGCACTGCCATAATAAAAGAAAACTTTTCTTCGATTTCACTCCAATCTTGAAACGGTTCAAGGCCACTGGTACTAATAAGGATATGTCCTCTAATGAATACTGCGATTGTTGGGAGATTGTTTCCCGAATAAATTCAGCGACCTTCATTGCTGATAATGATTGAAATTCTTCCGTATTATTGGTGCTCCTGAATTTGATGTAAAAACATGGAAGATTGTTGCTCATTGCCCTTTTTACATGGCTAGGAAGCACTTCATAATTTTTTCCATTTGCTGCTCCAGATTCTGGTCCAAAGTTACTTCGAATTGTCTTTGGGGTTATTTCTCCTTGTCGACGTCTTTTTACTCGTTGTTGTGTTCGGTATTCTGGACTAGCCTCTTCCAAAGCTCGTCGAGCTGTTCCTGTACTATATTGAGTATCTATATTTGAGTTATGCTTATTGCTATTTGTTACCATTGGTGATCCAACAGCTTGATAATATTGGTCTTGGTTGCTAGGTGTCATTATCGGCTGGTCCATGAGGCTAGGTAGTTGTCGTACTGGTTCTTGTGCAGTTGGAGGCGATGATGTGTTTGGTATTAGTGTAGGATGAGTCATACAATTGTTTCTTCTTTCACGTTGTGCTTCCAGCTGTTTCTTCTTGAAAATTTCGGTCATAAATTGAACGAAAAGTTCATCATTTTTCATTTGGTCTTGCCAATAATCCATTTCCGCTTGGTCATTTATTGTTTGGAAACCTTGTAGGGGTACCACCATTGAAGTCATATCCTGAATTACCTCCTATTAAAGGATCGATGAAGATCGAGAAAAAGGTAGGAGGATAGAACGAGAGAAAAGGAAAGAAAGAGTTTGGTTTAAGAGAGAATACGTCTTATCGCTAAGTTGTATTTTGAAAAGTGGTTATGACAATCTCTCTGACACACGCCGTATGCGTAATGTGATTTTTCTCATCAAATGGATTATCCTTATGTACTTTGATATGCTATTTTCTTGCGTTCTCTTCTGTATAGGTGAGTATATAAACACGTGTTTTGTATCAAAACAATGCGGTTTACGCGAAAGAAAGAAATTTAGGCGTAGTTTCATCACCGCATAGATCTGTTCCACAAAAAAAAATCGTCACACTATTAACCAAAAACCAAACAAAAGTTCTTTTAGTCTTTAGCGAATTATAATTGAGATAGAAGACCTCGGCGAATGCTGTGTCTTAAAATAAACTGGTCGGAATATGAATAAATAAAGATGAAAAATCGATTTTAAATCTAAAGCTATTTCATTCAACAGAAGTCAAATTCGCTTCGTTGTTAATCAGTTCTTCGATCGGACTCGTATCAGAATAGAGATTTAGGACTGTTTGGAAAAGTTGTTTTTTATTTAATTCTTTTGCCAGACATCATCCTTCGTCGATCAAATTTGTGATTGCCTGTACAAACTAATAGAAACCGAATATTGAACAAAGATTTTATCATAAGTATCTTTCCACATAAATCTATTCGAATAAGAAATAAATCTGATCAGTTCCTTCAATGATTCGATGAATTATCAGAACACGTGGGAATCGTGTCATACATGATAAGTAGTTCTTTCCATGTCATCGTTCTTCAAAGTCAATTCATTCAATTTCCGACAGATCAATGATCTTTGCTATATCGACCACAATGAAACAATCTTCTTATGGTGTTTAACAATTCATGTTATTGAAATGACTAGTAGCAATATTACCTTTTGCTACCTAAATCTGATTACTGATTGTATTCAGTGGCAAAGATTTTATACTTATCAGCGGACAGAAACCGAATGAGGGAAGAAAACATATTTAATATGAGCTCGGATTGGAGTATTTCGTAAGCAAAGATCTCTCTCTCGGTTTTTCGGGAAAATATTTCCAAGCACTAAGGAAATTAATTGTTTGGAATAAAAGTATTCAAGGTATATTGAGAAAGATTATTCCATTGAGTAACAGACTCTCAAAGTGTGATCTATTATATGAAAATTTCCCATTTGTGTTCGACACTTTAACGAATAGTTATTACACCATATCAGATTAGTTTAAATATGAAATACTGCTCTATTCAAGCTCTGTTCGAAGGTCCAAATGTGATGGTTTACCAATACAAAGAGCACTAATGGAACATCTTAGAAATTGAAACCTAACCTCACTATTACTCTTCATGACCTTCTTTGTTACTTATTTCGTATGTCTATTCTGTGTATAGTCAAAGCACCGTTTAGTTTTTATTCTTCATTTCTCATGAAATTAACTTTAAATACAAAAGTTGTCTGCTATTGTCTTTATGATAAACTCATTCGACTCGTCTCATCAATAAATAGATATGAAAGTGAGAATGTGGGAGTGTAGCGAAGACTTTTACGTTTTTCTCCGCCTTTTCCAGATTTACGGATTAGTCTAGCTCACGGGGAATTTGAAATTATTCGTCGAAAATATTAGGATAAGAAAATGAGACGCATGCTACTTTGTAGGAAAATCTTTTATAATGGAAGAGGAATAAAAAAGAAGTATCTAGTATGATCTTCATAGTAAATGAATGAACCGGTTTGTATGTTGCATCCTATTTTCTGAAAGAAAATATTATTTAGTTGTTAAATACTGGACTCAAATACTTGAAGTTTGTCTTGAAGGTGAGGGTGAGCACGTGCAGCTATCATGACATGTTTCGCATCAGCTAACAGATTTCTCAGAAAAATTATGAGCAGTCTAGGCCAATTCTATTCTTGTTTGACGGATCCATCAGTTGGTATCGTTAGAATTTATTAAAATAAATCTTGGATTTGCTTTTGCGAATAATTAAGACTAAGAGTGAGAGTGTGGGCATATAGAGACAGCTAAACTCATAGTACGGCTTTGTTTGATGTTGATGATGTTCATTTAATAGAAGGAGATGCTTGTAACTATTTATCCTATTATGCTCATAAGAACATGCTTGCCATTGATGAACAGGTATTCTTATTGTTTTGATATATGATTGCATTTGCTCCAGTAAATTTTCTGCTTGATCTGAACACATATGAATATTTATAGCTTACTTGCGAACAGAGATCATGCGCAAAGTTGTCTTTGATATAGTTCGCTTTGTGGAAAGCATTTTTTTTCTATCGGTTGCATATACTTACACCCCATGGGTAGACCTGCTCTTTTCAAATTTTGTACCTCCAAATAAAACAGGCAATCTGATGAGCAGATCTTCTTCAATTAACCAAACACGTGTGGAGTCTTTTTTCACCTTGTTTTTACATTATTATCACAGTGACATTTCTTAGTTTATTTTGTTTTTTGCTATGTCTCTGACCCATTGTTAATCGTTGTCGCTTTTTGAGCTGTAACTTTTTTTTTCCTGTTGGCATATATATTAACAGAATCCAGAGAAGCAAGAGAAACTACATTGTCTTTTTGTTCTGTCGCCAGAAATCGTGAAAATTATATGCATACACCACATTCTCTCGAAGTATGTACAACTTGAGCGTGGTTTGCGAGTAGCAAAACGAACGAAAAAAGCACAGACAAGGAAAAAGAAAGAAAACCACTATTATCATCACTGAGAATGGCAGAAAGCAGTTCACGTAGAAGGTGTAGTTTCCAAACTCAATTTATCTTCAAGATCATCAGATGGTTTGTCTGGAAAAGTTATAAAATCAATAGACAGTATCTGGTGAGAGTCCATATGCAGTGTAGTTGGCTTTCATTTCATTAGTGACCTATTTGGGATTTGTACTTGGACCAGATCCAGGCATACCTGGTTTTTCGTTGTTGGATTTATTGCCTATTAGTTGAAAATTCATGTGCATTGTGATTGAAAAACAAGAAAATAAAATAGACGACACTTACCACCCTGGCCTTTTTTTGAGCCGCGTTGTGTCTGTTGATTGTCATTAGGCGGATTCTTTTTCTTTTGTTGCTGGTGCTGGTGTTGGTGTTGGTGTTGACCTCCAGAGTGAGGATTATGTTTGGGGGCAGCTCCTCTTGGTTGATGATCATTCGAATATGGGGCTGGTGGGTATCGGTTTTGCTGTTGTGATCTTCGGTCGACAAAGTATCCAGTTGCACTGCTATTTTGATCGGAATAATTTGGATTCATATGCTGACGAACATTTTGTCCCGGTGGAAAACGTTGATTATGATACATCTGTAATGAATTTTGTTGAAATGACGGCCGGTTTGAAAAACGTCGATTGTCATTATTCGAACGTTGTGGACGATAATGTTGTCCATTATTATTTGGTCGAACAGAGAATTGTTGCGAGCTAGTACGGATACATTCTTTGGGTAAAAGAGCTACGACACGTGTTAAGCTTTCGTATAAAGAACGATCGAGTAAACAGGTCGATACACGTTTTGTAACTTGTTTTTGAACGTCAATCGATTTGGAGCATAACATTTGACCAAATTGACTTGACTGCTCCTTCCACATACCGTCATCATCGTTATGAACAGATAAAAAATTCGAAAAAAGTATGGATTCAAGTTGAGGTTTCGTGGTCAGAGGTTCAGTTTTTATTGGTGCAAAGAATAGTTTTGAAAGGATATCGTTTTCAGGTGCGGATGACATAGAGGTTTTCTTCACATCGTTGGGAGTTGAATCAGATTCATTCGTTTCAGCACGGAATTTCTCTTTTTCGTTGGATGAAGGTGGCGACGGATCATTTCGAAGATATTCATTAGCAAGATCATCGAGCGAGAAATCATCATCATTGCCATTATTTGGTGGTGTAGATGGCAAGAGAGGTACTGTTACCGTTGTCATATCTTTAATTTCAATAGATGAAGAGTCTAAACAAATAATTAACGAGACGATTAAAGTACGCAAACTGTTTAGCGATTAGAAGAACAATTTTTACTGTTATTTTCCTTGTTATTCATTTGATCTTGGTCAATCAACAGATCTTTCCCAATTGCAAGGATAGTATCAAAAGATATTCGTCGATCAATATGTGAAGCTGAAGGTGACAGAAGGATAAACTGTGCAATTGACAACAATAAATCAGTTTCCTTTGGTTGTTGTGCGATAAATTGTGGCTCACGTTGAAATTTCTGTATTAGTTTTTCTAATGAGTCGATCAAACGTACGCGTTTCAGTGTTGTGTTATCTTCAGCAAAACCGGGTGGTGGTAATGACGAGGGTTGATCATCGCGAGCACATACAGGCATGATAATTTCACACTGTTGTTGCAATTTCGTTGATATATTGTGTTTGTAAACAGAATTTACCAGAATACGAAGAAAAGAAAACCAGCGCGGCGTTTCTTACATGCTTACTGGCTATAGAATATGACTCACCTTGTCAATATTTTTCTCACTTATGAATGATGATGTCGCTAGTGCATTTTCCCGTAGAGTCTAAGACAATTTTCCTATGGGGCACATGAGAATATATATATTTGTATATTGTAGTGTTTTGTCTTGACTCATAAGAACTGAAAAATCATTTCTTTTATTATAATACATCCAAATAAATCAACATGGGAGGTGATGGTGGATCAATACCAAAACGAATCGAACTTGTTCAACAGAAGAAAAAGCCGGAAGCAAAAGATAAAGATGCAGCCAACATGGCCAAATGGCGTCATTGTGCGTTAAAACATGATACACTTAGGCAACCTATTGTTGTTGATTCGTATGGGTTGCTGTACAATAAAGATGCTATTCTGGAGTATTTACTGGATCGTGGAAGTTTTGAACATGGACCAGCGTATATAAAAAAGCTGAAAGATGTTAAAGAATTGCAATTAACTGAAAATGCGTCGTTCAAAGCGAATCATAATGAATTAGGCAATGAATATTTGGATGTTTATTCGTCTCCATTTATGTGTCCAATAACATTCGTCGAAATGAATGGAAAATATAAGTTTTGTGCTCTATGGACGTGTGGTTGTGTTCTTTCGGATCGAGCACTTCGATCCGTCAATAAGTCAGCTACTAGCGAAGAAAAACTTACCTGTCCACACTGTGGTAAAGAGTATTCATCCAGTGATGATGTACTTATTCTCAATCCCGAAGATGAAGATATCAAGTTAATGGAACAAAGACGAGAAAGACTAGCTGTAAATCAGAAAAAGAACGTATTATCAAAACGAAAACTAGCTGAAGCAGAAGAACAACCTTCAGCTGAAAAGAAGGTCAAAACTGGTAAGTATTCTACTATTGCTCACAATTGTATTCATCATCGAATTTGTCTTTTAGAATCAACAACAATAAAACCTAGTACTTCGAAAATAGTTCCGACATCGAATGCTACAAATACGAAATCATCGATTCAACAAGATCCAACTAAATCGGATCTATACAAATCGTTGTTTACCACAAGTGATGCAGCGAAAAAGAAAGAAAAAAATAAAGCACATTGGGTTACTTATAATCCGCTGTATTTTTAATTAACGTTCATTGTAAAGACTACTATTTCGTTTTGTGTTGTATATTGAATAAACAAACGTTCTATCTTTATGATTCTTTCTCTTTAGTATTTCTAGATTAGTATGAATTATCTTTGAATAAATAAATCCAACCAATGGACACAAACAGTGTAGATGATAATCATACATTATCAACGAATAATGGCATAGGTGATGAAGCCGAAGGTATATGGAGTGCTGATATTGAGCAAAGTTTTCTTGAAGCATTAGCTATTTATCCTCCATGTGGACGGCGTAAAATCATTTTAACTGAGGAAGGAAAAATGTACGGACGGAATGAATTAGTGGCACGTTATATTAAAATTCGCACAGGCAAAACACGAACACGCAAACAAGTTTCGTCACATTTACAAGTGCTGGCTAAACGTCGTTCAAAAGAAATTCAATCATTACGTAATGATAAAGCTGCACAACAAGTCATTCTCGACAGATTAAGACGATATACGTCGGCTGAGATTGTTTCCTTAAACAATGAACAAATAGCTAGTGATAATGATTCATGCTCTGATGACAATGGAGAATCAAAAAAGCCGAAAATAACGAGTCCAGTGAAGAATCTCCTTCAGCCAGTTCCAATAGATGAACATGTGGTGAAATCTGTGCCGATATTACCAGTGAAATTAGATCTTATAAAATCAAGCCAAGATTCACATTTACCTTTACAAACACCAGTTTTAAAAAAACATACGGTTAAAAAAGAAGTTCCTGTCAATAAAGCCGATACTCCGATGGCACCTATGATGAATACTTCTAGGCCAATGTTTTTACCAAGTAAAGATCTTTAGTTAAATGACATTAACTCTATTGATTGCATCTGTTTAGATTCTCCCATTGCTCACACTCACGGCACAGGTCGATCTCGATGTTCATCAAATGCATCCTCATCATCTCCATTGTCCTCCGGTTCAACAGGTTCTCAAACTGTGACCATGGTGAATCCAGTGATATATCCATTAGCTGCCATCGGTGGCGAGCACTTTCGGTTGCATGATCTAAGTGCTGTGATTGAAATCAAACGAACAATTGGTACAACACCACATCAATCATTAATTTATCCACCCGCAGAAATCTATACAACCGAACAACGCGATCTCGTTCATTTACATGCCAATGACATTCGAATGAAAAATATCCATGCATTCGAAACCATATCTATCGATCAAATCTTTGATAAATTTCCTCGTAATGATGGTTTAAAAGATCTATTCGAACGAAATCCTGATGGATCATTTTATTTGATTAAATTTTGGGCCGATGTACCTATACCACCACCAATCACAAGTGCCCTGAATATTCGTGACGAATCCTTTTTTACATCATTTGCGTACAGTAGTTCAACGAATCGACCAATACATATCTCAACACGGTTATGTTCATTTGGTAAACAAGTTTTAGAAAAAGTTGACATGAGTGAAAATCCTCAACTTGATTCATTTCAACAATTCGTTCATCGGTTCGATCGAACACCTTTGTGTGAATATATGGTACAATTTATTCAAAAACTTCGCTCACTACCAAATGCTTACATGATGAATAGCGTATTGGAAGTAAGATTGATAAAAGATAGTGAATTATATTTGATCTCATGATTATCGAGATTATTGTGCACATATCTGCATGTTTTCTGTTTAGAATTTTACCGTCCTTCAAGTGATCAAATGTCTAGATAATTCCGAACGACTTTTACTATGTCTCGCCTTCGTGTTTGAAATTGCTATGCCCGATGTTGGTGGTCCGCAATATCAAGTGTACAAATTGGTTTCAAATTTAAAATAAAATAACAATAAATAAATAGACAATGATTCAATCATAATCATGTTCCTTCTGTTCGGTGCCTTTGTCTTCTTTCTCATTCTATGTATCTTCTGTATTTTTTTATGCAATTCTTCGATTTCTTATCCTTACAAACAAAAGTACATTTGATATCGTGGAATTCCTTTTTTCAGAACAGTGAGGTGTCGGCTTGTTTTTTGTTTTGCTTTTGCTCAATCACAGGAACTTATGAGTGCTGTTCGAGCGAATAATCAACATGTCTTGTGAATTTTTGCCTATTTTTGGTCTATCTGCCCAGTGATCACGGCGCATTCGTTCTTTCCGTTTGATATGTTTTTTTTTCTACTATTCTATCTAACAAAAATCCGGTCCTTTCTTCTTCTCTTTTTGTTTACGAAAAGCAATTCTTCAATAAAAGAGTTAAGAAGAAGTAGATATATACATGTACATATGTTGTTTGTCACTGTCTATCCTATTCCAGATGGCTATGGGTTCGCAACATACACAATTGATTCAAGCATTTAAAAAGGTGATACCACCATTGTTGTTCGACGCACACAAAGGCGAAGCTGGACGTATTGGCGTTGTTGGAGGAAGTGAAGAATATACTGGTGCACCAATCTTTGCAAGCATGGCTGCGTTTCGAACTGGTGCCGATCTTGTTCATGTCTTTTGTACAAGTAGTGCGGCTATACCAATCAAAAGTTTTTCACCTGATCTTATTGTTCATCCAATTCTTGTAAGAATAGCATAAAACATCTCGATCGTTTTCAATAACATCTATTTAGGATTCGACTTCGTTTTCTGATGATATGAATAAATGGTTGCCACGCTTACATGCACTAGTGATTGGTCCTGGTTTAGGACGGGACAAGATGATTCTATCCAATGTCGAACATCTCATTGGTGTATTACGTAAACAGGAGAAGCCGATTCCGCTTGTTATTGACGCTGATGGTCTTCATCTAATCACAGAAAAACCGGATCTTATCAAAAATTATGAGAATTGTATTTTAACCCCGAATGCAATCGAATTCGAACGTTTGTTTGAAAAAGTAACCGGTATGAAATCGAAAGATCAGGAAAAGGAGAAAGACAAAGCACACTTAGCACAAAATCTGGCTGATACGATGCGTGTAAATATTCTTATGAAAGGACATCTTGACACAATTGCTTCACCAGACAGTTCTCAGTTGATTCATTGTGGTATCGATGGATCGCCTAGACGTTGTGGTGGTCAGGGTGATCTACTAGCTGGTGCTTTAGTTGCTGCTTATTACTGGACTGTCAAAAATCAAGATAAAATTGGAAATCAATCATCTAATGCGGACAAATCTCCCAAAACCATAGATCAACAAAGTAGCACATCGAAACTAACTCCAGCTCAAGTTGCCGGCTATGCTGCATCGACATTAATTCGTACATCGTGTCAAGCTATATTCAGTAAACTTGGCCGTTCAATGATTAGTGCCGATGTATTAAAAGAAATTGGGCCAACATTCAATAAGTTATTTGAGAAATAAAGTCTTTTTCGTCATATATTTATTTTATTTTCTGAATATAATTGTTCGTCTGTTTTACGCTAGCACATATAAACTCATACTTAACCTTTTTTTAGATGGCAGGAGGAACTGTTCATTCGTTTTCGCAGCCGCTTGTTGTGGAAAACCCTTCATCAATGACAGGCTCGATACGAAATCTTCTCTCGAATACACTTGCACCATTTCAACAAGAATATCGACATTGGCCATGGACACAAATAGGAACCATCGTTGTCGTATGTATTGGTTCCTATACAGTTTATAGATATTTACCTGGCGCTTATCGGCGATATTACATGTCATCAACGAGGAACTTTTCTCAGCGATATAATGATGCACTTCGTTCTGAAAAAGAGAAACTCTTCAACGAATTAAGACATGTGAAAACGAGAGAAGAAGGAAGAAAAATTCAAGTTGTAGAAATCGGTGCTGCACATGGTGCTAATATGGCATTCTATCCTCCACACGGTAGTCAAACGAAAGAATCTTGATTAGATTTCAAATGAGTTGTCTGTTTTTGTTGCAGAAGTGGAGGTCATTTGTGTAGAGCCTATACGAGAATTTGAAGTGTATTTAACTCAATCACTTCGACAAAATCCCCATGTGAAATGTAGAGAACTACTAGTCGGCGGTGCAGAAAATATTTCTGGTATACAAATTAAATAACGCTCGTTCCACTTCCATGCACTTAGCTTTTTTTTTTATATTTCACCTCAGTTATCCGAGATGATCAAGTTGATGCTGTGGTTTCAACGCTAACACTCTCATCTTGCAAAGATGTCAATCAAGCATTACGTGAAGTTCGTCGAATTCTTAAACCTGTAAATGTCAAACTAACATGCTTTTCTTCTTCCATTAATTCGTCATTCTTGTTTATTATAGGGCGGTATCTTCATATACATGGAGAATATTCGTTCATCAAATGTTTTCTTTGCTTTTATTCAATATCTTTGTTTACCACTATACAGATTTCTATTCGGAATTTCATTGGTTCGAAATATTCCTGAATACATTGAACGAGCACATTTTCTTGGCGGTATTACACAACACGTATTTGTTGCACATGGTATTCCTTTTCTGCTACGTGCTCACGTATCAGGCATTGCACGGAAATGATCCTTTGTTGCTGTTATTTCTGTTTATCTTTTCTTTGTATAATTTATTGAAAAACATGAACTGATATAAGTTTTTTAATGTCATCACTACGTTTTTGTGCCCAATAGTCTAGAAAAAAAAACGAAATAAAAAGCTTACGACACTCGGTATTCCCAGGCGGTCACCCATCCAAGTACTAACCGAGCCCGACGTTGCTTAACTTCAGTGATCGGACGAGAACTGGTGTATTCAACGTGGTATGGCCGTAAGCGATCGATATATACTTACTCGACTGATACATGCATGACTTTCTCGTTCTTTTCTTGTATAATAATGAGTTAAGATACAATGGATAGACACAAAAGAAAAGATTGCTTGTTTATTAATGGAATTAGAAAGCAATAAATTGTTTAGTTAGAAGCATTATCGCGAATCGTTTTTTCCACGGTAAATGCGTTCTGAATAAGTTTTTCTTTGGTTAACGGATCGCCTAAACCATTTTGTTTGAGTGTATCAATCACTGTTTGACGTTGACTAGACGACATTGCTTTGACCATGGAAAGAAGTGCTTTTGCATCATCATTTCTGTCGAGCGATGTTGAAGATGTATCTTCTCCAAATTGCTTTTTCGTTTCCATAGCAGTTTCCGTTTCCAATTTATCGGTTCGATTTTTATCACGAACTGAAACTTTAAAATCACTGGAGGATAAAGCTTCTAGTAAAACTTTCTCGTCAGTCATTGTATGTGTAAATGATAAAATATAGGTTGAATGATATCGACTGATTTACCTCTGCACAAATAAACTGTTTGACTCGTCGTCGCCGTCCTTCTTGTTCTTCCCATATTTCGCAAGACAAACAAAGAATCAATAAGAACACCAGAGTAAATGAGATCGCTAGAAGACGGTCTACAATTTCCTTCATACGCTTCTGTATTATACAAGGCGCGCTCAGAAATTCTCATTCTTTTTTCTGCCTACGGGCTCGAAATAATGCATTTGAAAAATTGTCAGTCTACTTATGTGTGTGTCTGAATTATCTTTGCTCAGCAGGTGGTCAATGAATGAACACTTGGTGTGCGTCTAGTGAAGTGATTAGAAGAAGTAGATAGACAGACAGATGCCTCCAAAATCTGGTAAAATCGAAAGTAATCTAATCGGATCACGATCGGGTAAAAAGCAAGCTGTGAACAAAATTAATGATGTCACCGAACGTACACAACAGAATGTATTAGAAAGATTTACAGATGAACAATTGGTGGAATTTCGAGAATTATTCAACATGTTCGATAAAGACAATCAAGGTAAAAAAAAGACAAATAAACGTTGAATGGAAAGAAAATATCTTTCCTATTAGGATTCTTAACTTTACAAGCACTTGTTTCAACAATGAAATCAGTTGGACAAACACCGACTGAGGCTGATACGATTGATTTAATGCGTGAAATTGATATCGATAATTCTGGTACTATTGATTTCTACGAATTTGTTCATATTATCTCACGTAAAATGCATCCAAGTGAGACAACACAAGAGATACGACAAGCCTTCAATTTATTTGATCAAAATCAAGACGGAATGATTACATTGGATGACCTGCAGATGACTGTCGAGAAGTATTTGAAGACTTCAATTAATGATTTTGATCTACCGCAAATGATTGAATTAGCCGCTGATGATAATGCATCTGGACAAATTTCATTTGAAGATTTTCTTCGTGTCGCTGTTTGTCGAACTGACAAGAAACGAAGTGATGGAACAAGTACTTGATTCACTGCCAACATCAAGTTACTTTCATATCAATAGCATCTGTTCGATTGATGAATTCTCAAGAGATGGAAAATAGAAATGAGTAGATCACAAATTTGCCTTCGGAGTCTATTAAATAATAATGATGACGATAATTAATTGCATACAGCTTGACTTCACACAGTTTAACCTTGTCCATTATCAATGATTAGCGTAACACGAATAGATAACTGAAAATCATATTAACATTGAGAATCTCAGAAGCCTTTTTTGTGTTCCTCTCCATCCGATAATTGCACTGTCCTAACTATGCTATCACTACTCCAGTCAATTGTTATAATAACAACTGGCATTACTGACTAATCTATACATATGACAATTACAAATATCTATCGAGATAAAATGAAAGGACGAATCAATATCGCAAGCATATCATCATCTTGCAAGAACACGTAAGTAGTAAGCTTCGGTAGTAGTATCACAGATGATTTTGTTAGTAATAACAAAGAAAAATAAATTAAGATACAACACGCTAGATGTTGAATAGCAAATTCGAACAAAATAAGAGCACAACACGCACACTTACTGTGTCCAATGAATGTGATTGCTTTTCTATTTGTATTCATTGAAAATGTTTGACAAATTCATGTTGACCGTCTGGTTAAAATCATTTTTCTACCTACGATTAAGATAAGCAACACATTGAAGGTCAACAGAACTGAACATATAAACTAAAATAGCCTGAATATACGTTCTATTCTTTTGAAGTAGCTCCTATCGACTCATGTAAACTTTTCTCGCGCCGCTCTTATTCTTGAAGATATAGTTTATTCTTATGGCTATGATCGATCTCTTCAAATCGTTTACATGTTACTATCAGATTCGATAAGTGTTAATAATGTTCATCTATAAAACATAGTGAAGTGAACGTGTATGAATGTGTATGTTATTGAAAGATAAGAAGTGAACCGGCGTCAATATTCTCGATAGATCGTATGTATGTCTATCACAATAAATCCAAAATAGATTTGTTTCAGTTGTGTTTCTTCTTGATTATGATCACATATCAACCTTGATGAAAAGTTGATAGATTCATTCGTGCACGATAATAAGACATTGTAGAAAAAAAAGGAGTGGATGAAGATGAATTAAAATAGTCGCCGTCGTCTTCTCCCTTCTCTCTCTCTCTCTCGTGTTTTCTCTTCTTCATGCCAATTTGACAAGATGACCTTACTCAGCAATTGTACATATAGAAAGAGAAAAAGAAAGAGAAACGACTCGTACAGCATTCATGGTAGCGCTGACATTCGCAATATCTTAGAGAACACCGTACGCATTACAGTATACTATGATTTATCGACACTTGCAGATATTTGTCATTATTCTAGATTTTATATTCATTGAAACGCAATACAATTATTCTTCTCCACTCATAACAATGTTCAATTGTTTCAACGGTACGTATCTTATCGATAAAAAATTTCTCTCTGATTCCATACACATATCTGTATGTAGAATATTGCAATTATATTACGAAGATAGGACTATCCACACATGTTTATATAGTAGATTAGTTCCTTGTCTGTTGAATGCGCTTTTACCGCTTGCTGATTTTCAGTTGGATTAATGAGCTTCGAATAGAACCAGTTCTATCTCATTTATTGCTTTCTTTTCAGCCTTGATTCTTCTGCTGATGGTACTGTTGTCATTATGCGATCTGTCACCGATCAATGACAATAATAATCAACATCCAATCCAAATAACAAATAAACTTGTCAATCAATCCACTACGTCTACTATTCTTAGGTATAGACGAAATCTCTGTCTTGTCTCGAATCCTTTCTAAAAGACAAAGACCTAACTCGAATATCGAGCTAATTGACAAACTACCTTGACGAAATATCATCACTGATGATGACGACAAGATCTTATCAAATGATGAGATTGATGTCTATCAATCTGAAGGTATTGACGATTTGACTTTTTCTTTTTTAGTACTCTTGTTACGAACATGCAATGGATGAAAACATTAAAAAATCAAACGGAAGTCAGTGGCCAAACTGTCCTTCTTGAATGTCAAGTGAAATCTTTATATCCGGTAACATTCACTTGGTATCGGTACAATAATCCACTTGATAGAAAATATTTTACAGTCGATGAACACTTCTCTCGATCAAGGTAACGAAACATTTCGAGTTTACGGAAAGAAAACATTACCGTGTTTAGTATTCGTCTGAAACATTTGAAAGAATCGCAAGCGGGATTTTATACGTGCGAAGCATCGAACGGTTTTCAAACATTAACATCCACTGGTTTTGTTCGCGTGCAAAATCTCGGTAGAGTGGTTTCCTCTTCTTAATTTGCCTCTATTTTCGTTGTTTTGATTAATATAGATATCGATCCAATTGATTTTCACGATGATGTGTTCGTAATTGATCTTTGCAATGAGATAAAAAAATGTGTTAATGAATTTTAGATTACCATCAGTTGAATTTCAACCTGAAATTGTCTCCCAACAAGAAGAACCCATCGATAAATTAAAATGTGAACTGTACTCAGGAAACATTTGTCGATCGATTATAGCGTCAAAATATATTTCAATAACAAATCTTGATCAGAAAGATATTGAACAAAATTTAGCTGATAATATCGAATTTCTGTCCGATGAATGTCGACAGTTTCTATTACCAATGGTTTGTTTATTTGTCTATCCTCTTTGCGATATTAATCAGGGAAATATTCGATCTATTTGTCGCAAATCTTGTTATCGCTTCCAGAAGAATTCTTGTATGTTACGGTCTTCTAATCAAGGCGAACATCTTTATTCCAGTTGTGAGTTAAAATCTCATCACGAGAAAAAAAAACGAACAGATGACTCGAGGTAATTTCTTTATTCATATAGTTCAAGTGTCGCACAATATACCAACGTGTGAAAATCTACCACCGTCAAGCGATGATGCATCGTGCGTTCAAATAGATGAATATCGAAATGGTAAATAAAAAGATAAGAGAATCCTTCATACTCTTTTTCACTTCTAGTTTCAATACCATCGAAAAATTCTTCGATTATTCGAAATTTACTGTTATCAGAGTCTCCGATCATCGTCTTTCTAACTGTCTTCTTACCTGCTATTTTCATCGGGTTACTGTTTCTCATCTTCTACTATCGCTGCTGTCATAAACGAAGTCACGATAGTCATTCCTCATCGTATTCGACAACTATAACACCGATTAAAAAAACTTGTCATTTGCTAAATCCGATCCCATCGTCGGTATTTCATTCTTCGATTAATATCATCCCAAATCATCACCATAATATTACTTCATCATCCTCGTCATCAACAAATACAAATCTGACAAATCTGCACTATCGTCAAGCATTACTTAAACCTGACGTTCACACTCGACAAACACGTCTTCCTTCCGGCGATAATTCACTTTGTGAAATTTCACCGACTAACATCCGTTTCGTACAAGAAATCGGCGAAGGTAAAAACAAGCAATTGATTTACATCATCCAGCGCTTACTTTTTCATAGGTGAATTTGGACAAATCTTTATTGGCGAGTTTGTCAATAGTACGGACAAATGTATTATTAAAACACTACAAAACGAAAGTATCAAACAAGATTATCTACGTGAAATCGAAAGTACGAGTTGATGTTGAGCTTCGAATATCTAAATGATTGCCTTTTAGTTTTTCATCATATTCATCATGTCAATATTTCTTGCTTGATTGGATTGTGTGTCCAACCAGATGATTCGTTTCCGTTAATGATATATGAATATTTAAATAACGGAGATTTACATGAATACCTACTTTTACAACATTCGAAAACATTTGATCTAACAGATATTCTTTACATAGCGTTACAAATCGTCTCAGGAATGATATATCTAACCGAAAAGAAACTTTTACACAATGATTTATCAACCAAGAATATTCTCATTTCTGAACATATGGATATTAAAATAACGAACATTGCACGCTATCGTCGAAAATATCAACTGGATTATTACAAAATAGCCAATCGTTTATTACCAGTCAGATGGATGTCCATTGAATCATTGTTATCAGGTATTTATACCGAAATGTCCGATGTCTGGTCATTTGGTGTTTTACTATGGGAAATGTTTTCCTATGGTATGCAACCATTCTACGGACAAACAAATCCTGAAGTTATCGAAATGATACGCGACAGAAAACTATTACCATGTCCAAACAACTGTCCAAAGAGGATCTATGCATTGATGTGTTCTTGTTGGGAAGAGATCATCGAACAACGACCAACATTTATCGAACTGATGCGACGATTACGACAGTTAGAAGAGAAATCGACGACGACGTCATCGATCGATGATGAATTGATTTCCGTTAATCAAACTGAAGAATCAGCTTCAATGACCAAACAAGTGACATTAATGCCTCCTAGCGAACGGACTGCTACACATTTGATGCTGGTCGATAGAAATAGTATTCGTCCAGAAGCATAAGACGCTTCGTTTTACTTTTCGAATCTCGGAACTTTTTATTGTAGTATAAAACTATTCTATGTATTTGTTCGTTTTAATGAATGTGTACTCAAAAACAAAAGAATCATATTGAAGAACTATCGAGATAGTTGAACTTCTTAACATTCATTGATTTCTTGCAGGCTATATTTATATGCTGTATGCAATTTGTCATTTCTGTTTCTATCTACAATACGGAGTCCTTCAGTGCGTAAGTGTACGTTTCGATGGCGTCATATAAAATATTTTCCATTTCGTTAACGAAGGGAAACATTTCAAATTTCGATTCGAATCGGGAAATTCAGTTTGTTGACCGGTCTTCCATTAACATGCATGTTTCGTTTTAGATATGGGCACGAAAGATACACTATGTCAACATAGTAGCACTTCTGTCTGCCCCGATGTAAGTTATTCGAAGTGTCCACACTGTTTGCTTGATCTTTGTCTTGAACATGTTCTTGAACATCAACTACAAGTTCGTCTCGATTTTCATCAAATGATCGATCATATCAATCATCAAAAGTTAATCTCAAACGACCATTCAGTGATCAATGACATGAAAGCGAAAACGCTGGAAAAATTAGAAAATTGGAAGACGACCAAGATAGAACTTGTCATGTCCGTTTATCTGGTAGAACAAAGTCGCATCGAGAGTACTTGGACAGCAAGTATTGAGAGAAAGACGAAGATCCAGAACAAAGTCTTTCAAGAATTGATCACCAATTCCAATGAAATCGAAAAGAAGAAAAATGTTCATCCAAATGATATCCTACAACTAAAAAAGAAGTTAAATGAACTAGCAGAAGCTGTACGAGAAATCGAACAGGACACAAATGTCAAGCTGACAGCTATTATGTCAAGTGTTCAACTTCCCGAAATTGCAAAACAATTGAAAACTCAAGAAACTCTCGAAATACTACTACAAGAATGTGAAAACAATTTAGATAAAAAAAATCGGATAATTCTCAAGCGAGAGAATGAATGCCAATATTTGGAACAATTAATCATTGAGAAAGATGAAATAATTCATAAGCTGAAACAGAAACTTCGATAACCATAAACATTCCATCATGTGACAACGATCGAACACGTCATAATGAGAAAAAGACAAAACTACTTTGCTTTTTGTTTGCAATGGTCTTCTTTGTACTCTGTTTGCACATCATTTTTATACAAAAAGTAAAGAGAAATGCTAAATGACATTGAATCATAGATTTTGATAGTGAACTGATACGAAAGTTGTGTATGTCTACGAGTGACATCTAGGCGATATTTGAAGGAGATTCGTTATATGTACTTCCATCAGAAAATGGGAGAAAGAACAACTTCTTCTTCTTTTTCTTGTTTAAGAATTTGAATTGAAGTTGGTTAATTTTTCTTCCGAAAACACTTGATCGATTTTATCTGATCTGTTTTGGAATTTGTTTTAGGTTTTAACAACATTGCCATAAGTCAATTTGAACTCTCTTGGGAGAAGCTGCCTGACAAAAGCAACAGTCCTAATCATCAATAATGAGTTTAACAGAATCATTCATTGTCATATTTGTTTCGTTTTTTCTTCTAATTTAAATAAATCTACTTTCTTTCTTTGTATCCAATATATATAGAGATTGAAGTGAATGTACATTCTTCCCTTTGCCAATCTACGTCTTTCATTCAAAGGTACATCTATCAGCGTCCGGTGAACAAAAAAAAAGAATGAACTCTTAATATTCATTTTTCATTTCATCCTCTCTAATGTTAATCTTTTTTATTGTTTATTTAGACAGATTATCGATGAATTGATGTCACGATGAGTGAACTGCCTACAAAGAATCGAAATGATGATATCAATTCAAAAATTGCAGATTTTATGGCTGTATGTATTCGTACGTTTGTTTGTTGTATCTGTTCTGAATGATTTGCTTTCAAAAGGACATTGATGAAATCGTATGTGGTAAGAAAACAGATGCTCAACAGCCACAACAAGAAGAAGAAGAAGAATCTGAGTGGAAACAATGTTTTGATGAAACATCGCAAACAGCCTATTATTGGAATACAAAAACGAATGAATGTTCATGGGATCCACCTCCAGTAGAATCATCAACGTGAGCTTGATTTTTCGCAGATCGTTCTGCATTTAGTGTCTTTGTTTTTTATCGATTTAGGTCAACATCTATCGATGAAGAAACAAGTATAGTGAAATTCTTTCGATTGTGACGTTTTATTATGTTGACTTGTTTTTAGAGAAAAGAGATCGAGAATTCGCGGCTGATACGAAGTTACCAAAGAAACTTAAGAAACCAAAGCTTATAGCTGAATACACGTCATCCGAGAGTGAAAGTGATGAAGATGATATCGACGAACTTTTGGAAGAGGTACTTGATCAAAATGATAAAATGCAAAAGAACAAAATTCCACCAGTGGATCCATATCCATTATTCGAAGCTGATTGTCGAGCTGCCATTGCACGTCTCGTAGACTTAGGCGATAGATCAGCGGAGATTTCAATTTTAAGAGTTCAATTAGAAGTGAGTGGTACCACTAAACTTTTTGCAAATGTGCTATTGTTAATGTTTTGGCTTTAGACTCGATTAGAAGACACTCTTGCTGGTCATCTTACTAAATCCTATGCAGTTAGCAAATTAGACGAAGCACTTGTACAAATTGAAGAGTTAGAAAAGCTATATGTAACTACTAATCCATTACCGTACGTGATAAATTTCATCAAAATGAATGCAATGCTCATGATTGATTGTAGAATGACCACAGAACCAGCAAAACCATCTTTAACAACCAGTGAAATGGCACTTCTCCTGTCACTTCCTCCACCCCCACCACCGCCCAGCCCCCCACCACCCCCAATTTGCCCGCAGCTGTCATCGAACGAAAATGAAAAAGCTCTACAGATGTTCTATGCTCAACTTCAATCTGAACAAACTGAGCTACCACAATCACTGTTCACTTCTGACAAGGAAAAACCATCGATCGGTACCAAACCTGACCATCATCATCATCATCACCATAAAGATAAAAAATCTGTATGTAGTGGAAGACAAATTTGTTGAATAATCGAATTCTGAATTTCTAGAAACCAGCGAAAACATTGCCAACCGATCTTATTCAAAAATGGACACATGCACGGAACGAATTATGCGGGATACCTGACATAGACGATTCTTAACGTGTCCATAGTTTTCGAAATGTACACATATAGAAATATATACAACGAAGATTGTGAAACACATTGTGTTAACTTTGTTTTTTCTTCTTGTTTGTCGAATCATTCTAGATTATTTTTGAATATTAGTCTTTGAGATAACTATGGCATCAGGTGAATGGTGTTTAATTGAATCGGATCCAGGTGTTTTTACTGATCTTATTCATGGATTTGGTAGACAGAGATATTGCGTATGAAAGATGTCCTATTTTCAATTGATTTAGGTGCTGAGGGTGTTCAAGTTGAAGAAATTTTCTCACTTGATGACGATAGTCTAGAACAGATGAAGTAAACCGATTTCTTCTTCTTCTTCTTGTCGCCAAAAAAGAAACGATGATTCTCTATAGGCCATGTCATGGTTTAATTTTTTTATTTAAATGGCAACAAACAGATGTACCAACTGAAAACCTGGTTAAAGATTCACGTCTCGATGAAATTTTCTTCGCTAGACAAGTAATTCAGATCCTGTTCTTCTCACCTTTCGTTCTCCATCCTATCCTCCCTAGGTTATAACAAATGCTTGTGCCACACAAGCTATCGTCTCCGTTTTATTGAATTGTACACATGAAGATCTAAAACTTGGTTCGACCCTGTCGGAGTTCAAAGAGTTTGCTCAAGCATTCGATCCTCAAGTGGGTTTGAATGAGCCGTGGATTCGTTTCAATTCTGATTTTCTCATTCACAGATGCGAGGTTTGACCTTATCAAATAGTGACAAAATTCGCGATGTGCACAATAGCTTCGCTAGGTTGCGTTTTTTGCCTATGGAAATTTGTATTCGATTGCTATGCTCTTTAGACAACAATTATTTGAAATGGATTCACGTGATGAAAAGAAAGATGAAGATGCTTTTCATTTTATCGCCTACGTTCCATTCAAAGGTATTCATCAATTTTTAGAGATCAACTCAACTTTTAAATCTGAATCGTAGGTCGTTTATACGAACTCGATGGTTTACAAGAGGTGACAATGAAATACGAAATGATTTTGATAGCTAGTGATCTTTAATTCAGGCTCCGATTGATCATGGTTCAATTCCAGAAGGTACTGAATGGACTGATGTTGCTCGACCAATCGTCCAACAACGTATGCAAAAATACAGTGAAGGTGAAATTCACTTTAGTTTAATGGCTGTTATCAGCGAACTCCGTAGAAAATATGAACGCGAGTTAGAACGAGTGTTAAATGGTAAGATACGTCTCTTCGGTATTCTTGTCCATAATGAAATTTCTGGAGTCATCTAGATTCTGCTATGACGGATGATGAAAGAAACGCCAAAACGTCCCATCTATCCATGCTCATTCAAGAAGAGGAACGAAAAAGAGAAGTCTATCGAGTTTGTTCCCTCGGTCGAGCTGTTTCTTGTGCTCATCAGTTGAGTTTGTTATAGACTGAAAATCTTCGTCGACGACATAATTGGTTACCATTTATTGTTGAACTTGTCAAAGCATATGCAACACAAGGAGTATTGGTATCGACCGTAGAAAAGGTTTGTTTAATTTGACAAAAGAAATCGGAAAAATTTCTTTTGTTTTCTACATAGGCTGTTGCAAAAGAAGCTGAGAAAAAACGTGAAACGGACAAGAAACGAAAGCGAATGTGATTGGGACGATGCATATGAAACTTTATTTTTACTATTTGTATTTCCTCGAGATAAAAGAAACTATTCAACCATTGTTTCATGATAAAATAAAACCAGAAACTCGTCTTTTCCAGTGAATAGCACGTGTACTGATAAGGAGATATACAAATCTCGTTTGAACTCGAAGAAGTTTGTATTTGAATCACGACGTTTTCTTTCCAACTTAAATTCTGCATACGTAATGATCGAACTTTTTTCCTGCTGTTAAAACAATGCCATTGCCTAATGGCAGAGTTCACTTGCAAAAATAAATAAATAGCGCTTTTGGCTGTGCCAACACACGATGTTTGAAGGAAAAATTCCCATACTAAGAGCGCGATTTCATAGTACATGCCTGCATTTCGCAACTGCAACTAACTGTATATGAGGGCGTCGAATCAAAGATGCCAATTGAAGCATTTATTCATTATAAACAAGACAATCTTCTCATTCCTCGGTTAAAACACAATAATGATTCTTAAACTGATATCCATTTTCTTCCTGATATTCAGTTTACTTGGTATGGTTCCAAAAACTGAAACAGGAGTAGTAACAGCATCTGTCTTGTATTACACATCCATGAGTCTTTGTACTATGGATACTGGAACCTTTGCCGGTTTCATGAGTGCTGGCCTGGCTACTACTACCAGTATAATTTATGGTACAGCAGATGATGCAATTCTTTCTGGTCCATGAATAATTTAGTACCTATTGCCTTATTTTTTATTGTCTTGTTTATAAACACTATTTCACTTCTTTTCTCGTTTGTTCATTTTGTTTTGTTTTGAATAATTTCCAAATAATATTCATTCTATCATTTTAACCAATGCTTTTATATTGAGGAGATGCATGAATGATTTTGTTTAATTGTGTCTCAATAATCGCACTCTGCGCCCACCCCGTCAAGGATAAAATATCTTATACACGGATTTGTTTTCGTTTCATGCACATCTTTTGATTATTCTTTTTTTCTTCTCAATCATCCATTGAATTTGCAGCTGTTTGACATGAATACAGTTCAGCATCCTGACTCAGATGTTCCAATGAATCTCGAAGAATGCATCGAACATACAAACACAGCAAAATATTTATCAACACATGCATATTCAAAAATGGTACCGTCGTTCAAGTTTATCATTGAAAATCTCATTCGTATTATAAACGATCATGACCATCGAATAGGAAATCAACGCGCATTGGAATTTGGTGATGGACCATGTCTTCTCACTTCATTTATCTTAGCTAAAAAGGTTCAATCGATTCGATTCGCTGATCGCTCGCTAGAGAATTTAGCTGCTGTTCGAAACTGGATCAATCAAAAGCCAGATGCACACGATTGGAGTGATCTCTTCGATCGAGCCATCCATGAATATCATACACAAGTAAATTCGATTTGACAATCAAACACTGTCTTGTTTTTCTCTCCTATTTTTGTATACTGTAGACAGGTGATACGTCAGCAAAACGATCACTTTGGGAGAACCGCTTGCGAGAAGCAATCGTCAATGGCGGATTGTTACAATTTAATGTTCGTGCTCACGATTGTCCTGTACTAAATGGCGAACTCAATTATTACGACATCGTATCAAGCAGTATGTGTTTGGAAAGAGTTTGTTCGACACATCTCATTTACAAACAAACAATCAAGCAATTCTATGCACTTTTAAAAGAAAACGGGTTCATCATTCTGATGCACGAATTAAATCAGAGTTTCTATGTTGAAAATGAACATCGTCATCCGATTTTACCATTGAATAGAACCGTGGTTATTGAGGCTTTAACAGATGCAGGATTTGAAGATATTCATGATGAAACTCAAGATCAAGATGTCGATAATGTTGCAGACGGTAACGTGATAATGATCGTTACCGCCTTCAAACCACAGCAAAGCTCTTAAGCGATCGCTTATTTTGTTTTACTTAGTATAGTTTGTAATCTGTAATCTAGCAAAGTAAATCGCACATTTATTATTGGAATAAAACATTCTCAACGAAGATTATTTTCCATAGACATAAACTAATCGATGATAGATATCAAATTCTCGAATGAAGGTCTATTACATTTATCTTCAATGTCAAATGTATCAAAATAGGAATATAATTCTAAACGAATGTGCTCGCGACAATTGATTTGTATCGTTAAAAGAGACACGACCGATCGCATGAGAAAAATTCTCCTCAGTTTATATAACAGTCGATGGAGGAAGAATCTCTACAAGGAAGACACACAAACGTTGGATGAAATTATTTTCTCTTTTGTGTTCCCTTGATGTGTTTCTGTCTCGATTGGCTTGATGAAGTGTTTTCATGCGCATGAAAATGAAAACGAAGGAATTAATAATTGATGAACAAACATTGAAGAGAGACAGTGACATTGAGTGAGATAAGTCGATACACTCAGGTGTTTGTTGACTTGTTTATTCGATACATATTTCCTGTGCCATAGCGCGGAACATGTGTTATTATTATTCAACATTGGCACGATCAAATAGAAGAGAGAAAGTTCGAGCAACACATTTTCATCGTATTATCACATAACAAATGATTATCTAAGAGTGTAACAGTTGCATTTCCGGTCGATTTCTTTTCATGTTGAGTAAATGAGTGAATTCGAAAGAGACGAACTTAAACTCTAATGAATCGAATTCGTCACACGTTAAACTTCATCTATATAACTTCAACTTTTCTTCCATTTCTCCAAACATACATTACCTATCATTTTGAGAAGAAAGGTAAGAAGGTTGACCACTTCATCAAATTCACACTACTTTGATACATTCTATCCATCGGCATCGATTGTAGTACTGGTATTGATACTCATTTCTTCTTTCACAAACAGGTTCCATTCTTTTGTTCATTTCTTCTTCTTTGTTGACTTAACTATGAAGTGGATTCGCTCTTTCTTGTTTAGTTCAAGGGTTGATCAGCGAATCTTTTGAATGAAATTGTATCTCGTGAGAATAACAGAATAGTTCATATTCATATAGCTCATTCAAAACAAAAAATAGGGAAACTTGTTGTTTTCTTATTTTCGAATGAAACTTCTGATTATCAATGATTATCGAACATATTGACCAATTCAATCTCTCCCCCTTCTCTTTCGCTTTCTGCCCAACGGGTGTGAAGTGACCTTCTTGTTTCATTCATATTTTTCTTGTTTGTTCGAAAAAGCAACTTGAAGATGATGACGTTGAGTGATTGAAATATATGCACGAGAAGAACAAGAAGAGAATAGCTACTGGTGACCATACATATCGGACAGATCGATGATAGAAGAAGTAATTGTCCTAGTATTAATAGCAAGCATTAGGAAGTTTTAATTTTCATCAGGGATAGAGCATCGCTTTCTTTTCTTTCATATATTGTCTAAGGATTTGAGTGTATTGAATTCGAAGGCTGTTGCAATCTGTTCTTACATCATGTTTCTTCTCACTTTTCAGATTGAATTCATCATCATGTTACTGCTGGTCTTTTTTCTCACCATACTTATACCTTCGTTTTCGACTAAAGAAATTTTCAAATTTACCGTTGAAGAAAAATCTCCGATTAATACAATTATTGCGGACTTATCGACTCAATTATCGATTAAGAATGCGCTGGCATCCTATTCATTAAGAGAATTAACTTCAGCCAATGCGAAATTCTTCTCCATTCACAATCAAACTGGTCAGCTACGAACTATTGGCAATCTCGATCGCGAAGATATGTGTTTGAAACAACAATGTTCATGTAGATCGTGTGAAATGGTTTTTCAATTAATTGTCACAATCGAGCAAATGATTCTTTCGAAAATAATCGAAATTAAAATTGAAGATCGAAATGATCATTCACCAAGTTTCGATAATCGATCAATGATACATATCATCCATATAAAAGAAAATGTTCCTCTAGGCTATCGAATTGTTTTACCAACTGCAAATGATCCCGATGAAGGTATGTTTATTGATGTTCGATGTATGAACCCTCCAGCATTATTTATTTTTCTTTAGGATTAAACAGTATACAATCATATCGTCTTTATGGAAGCAATTCTGATGATTTCGATGTGGATTATTCAACGATTGAAATTCCGTACTTGATCGTACGTTCATCACTTGATCGTCAACGAAGAGCAACTTATTCGTTAACATTAATTGCGTCTGACAATGGTCAACAGCCTGGACCACGTTCGGGCTCGATTCAACTTGATATTCGTATTATGAATGATTCGATTCCGACATTTCTTCAAACAGTTTACACTATTGATGTTCGGGAGGATGTTTCCATCGGAACGAATTTATTGAGAGTCGAAGCAATTAGTGATGAAAATAAACCGATCTTCTACGAACTGCCAACTGATTCGCCATTTATCATCGATCGCTTAACAGGAAATATTCAATTAAAACAATTCCTTGATTATGAACGAGACAAATCGTATCGATTAATCGTGAAAGCTTATGAAACTTCGGTACCTGTCTATGCAATCGTATTCATCCGTGTTATTGATGTCAATGATAATCCAGTTTTAATCCAAATCAACGTTCAAGGTAGAACACGACATTTTTTTTCTCAATTGATTTTCACGAAAAAGTTCGTGTTTTTCCTTTCCCAGGCAACACAACATTAGAGCAAACTCAAACTGATCGAGTTATTATTTCAATTCCAGAAGATACACCCATCGGTAACACATTGGCACATGTTATTCTCAAAGATTTCGATTCGATCGGTAAGCAATTTTGTGTGCGAACGAAAATGACATAATTAATTGTACGGAGAGGTGTTAAAGTGTTTCCTTTAAAACAATTAAGCGAAAGAGAAGAGCGAGGCGGAATTGGATACTTGAAGTTGATTTTATCGGCATGTAACATGTTCGCTCTTTTTATTTAGCCAATGGAAATCCATATTTACAATTGACAACAACTCAACATCCGTTGCCATTAATTTACAAATTAATCTATCAAAATTCGTTTCAAAATCTTAAATTCTACTCTCTTATTCTTCACACGATACTTGACCGAGAAACAAAAGCATCCTATAATGATATTCAGTTACTCGCTCATGATTCGGGTACACCGACGTTGCATACACGATTATCAATTTTCTTGAACATAACCGATGTCAACGATTGTACGCCACAAATAATGACGAATTCGACTGTTTATGATGTTGACGAAAATAATCCGATCGGATTAATCATTGATACACTAACCGCATACGATTGTGATGTCGGCATGAATGCAGAAATCGGATATCGTTTATTGAATACCACTGATTTATTAATCGTTAATTCTCAAACGGGCCAATTGAGTTTAAATCAGTCGATCCATTTTGATACATTCAATCAACAGAAAAACCGTACAAGTATTGATCTGGTATATTACATACAAGTCTTCGATCATGGTCAACCATCACTGTCAAGCGAACGGAAACTCATTCTTCGTGTTCATGATTTAAATGATCATACACCTCAATTCGACCCCTATCAATCTTATAATTGGACATTTTCGAAGTCGAATTTGCAATCGAATGCCGTTCTTGGTCGAGTCATCGCTCATGATGACGATTCGGGTTTACAAGGAATTGTTCATTATTCAATTCGTTCATTTGATTCATGTTTAACATTAGATATCACGTCATTAGGATATGTTTACATTCTTTCTCAATCATCATGTTCCTATTTATCCTACATCTTCGAAATAACCGCAAGTGATTATGGAACGCCAAATCCTCGTTCGACCAAACAATTATTAACGATTAACATCGATCCAAATCCATTTCTAGCTCAATCTTTACCACGACTATTACCTCTATTAATGCAACGAACGCATGTTGATGCCAATTCTCTCGGTAATGTTTCGTTTATTATCGATATTACCGCTAATCAATCGATTCAACCCAGCATGTTCTTGAATAATACGGATTTATCGACATGTTGGAGTGTTAGTTCCACTGGTGAAGTCCGTCTCATTGCTCGACCTTATGCACTATCATATATATTATCACTGAATATTGTTGATGAATACACCGGAGAAACATTTTCAAGCAAACTACAAATTGACATTTGCAACAGTTCAATCGAGAACTCGTGTCAACAATTACTCACCTCAACGAGTCGAAAGGAAAGTCAATTGCTATTGTTTTGGGCTATATGCTTGGCGTTGATAATCACATGTGTTTGTGTATTCATATTCTCGATTATAACGTGCTTGTGTTGTCGAAAATCACGAAATGAGAAAGATGAATCGATAACTCAGCGAAGTTTTTCGCAAAGCACCGATGATTTCCATAGTGAAAAAGTAGGAAGTTTCTGAAAAGTATATATTGTATTAGATTTCTGTTTCTATTTAGACTTTCAAAACATCATCCGAATCAACCATGAGAGACAATGATCGTATGTTGACTTTTGAAATCAAATATTCGAATAAACCATTTTATGATTTGTAGGAGATTCTGCTTGTATTATTAATACAAAAATTTCAACCGGTATTGTGCCAATTCGAACGAATTCTTGGTATCAAAATCGTCGGGAATCCTCGGATATTCCAATTTATCAAACAAAAACTTGCCTTTACGATCTGAAACTGGCGGAATTGATACGCCATAACCAAAACCCGCCGTGTGTATTCTTAAATCCCAAACCAGCGCAATCGATCAGTACTGATCATGGATTTGGTGGTTCTGACGTTTCCCCATCATTAACTTCATGTTCATCAACGAAATTCGATTATCCAAATGTCAATCCATTAGAATGGAGTATTGAAATGGGTGTTGATCAATCCCCACCAAGACAGCTAAACAAAAGTTGTTTCATCTCAGCTAAGGAATGTGTTGTTTAGTAATTGATTGTTGTGTATATTTGATCTTTTTTTTGCCATACGAAAATAAAATCTATTTGCTAAATGATCTGAAATGGCTCATGTTTTAATTTGATCATTTATCGATATAAATAAGGGTGACTGATAGTTATTTTTGTACTTGATTTTGATTGATTAAATATGTTGTCGGGCGAAAGTAGGAAATCGATCCTTTGCAATTTACTTTCATTTAAATTCGAAATAGTTTCGTTGATTTAAAGGAGAAAAAAGTTGTCCATAGAACTGATTTCGTGTGAGAAGACCGATTTAACACTTCATACATGTACTCGAGGAGTAACCGAGTGATTCATCGGTATCATAAAAATCTTTTCATATATTTTCGATCGTTCTTCAATGACGTATTCATTCATCCGTTGCAAAGCGAGTTATTGTATGGCCAGACTCGCTTATAGTATTTAAGAAAACATTACGATTCTTTTTTTTTTCACATAACGAGATCCATTATACGCACGAGTTATGAGCAAACATACAGCCGCGTTGGTTGTTGGCATTCTTGTTGTTATATTGTCTATTATACATTTGGGCGTCGGAATTGGTCTTACAGCTAGGTATAGCAAATATAAGAGCGTTCTGCAATTATCATATGGTTTGGCCGCTTATAATATCGTCATCGGATTCTTTGGATTAGCTGTCGGCGCACTTGCTGTATTTGCTGTATTGAAACGAAATACTAAATTATGTAAAGAGACCGTGTTTTAGAAACAGACGACATCGGGCAAAAACGCTTTTTATTTTAGGTCGACCATTGGCAATTTTGTGTTTAGCGTTGGGTATTGCAACAATTGCTTCGTTTATTACAGGACTAGTTATCAATTCTCAATCGATTGATGATATCAAAGACCGGTTAACATATCGCATGTCAACTTATAATTCAAATCAAGATTCGATCACTATTTTTGATGGGATTCAAACAGATTACGAGTGTTGTGGTGTTAACTTATGGCTTGATTGGTCCAGTGTACAACTGGGCGTAACAAGTGCGACAGGAACGAGTACGAATAATAAAATTTATTACTTAAATAAATTTCCCATATTAATTAGGCTTTGGTCGTCGTCGTCGTGAAAAAAGTGCACAATTATCTGCAATAATAAAGTCTCTAAAGCGAAGTCCTCGACGAAGACGACAAGTAGTAACATCAGGGTCTAACATATATAATCTTCCTAGTGTATTCGGCTTTAAACTACCACTATCTTGTTGTACAAACGGAGGATCATCTGATGGCACTTCTCTTGGTGGATGTAAGTACAAAGTCATAGGATAGAATATTTATATGTTCTGCTTGTACATTATTTCCTGCATTGTTTAGATTGTCAGTACAATACTAGTTTAAGTACAGATAACTTTTACGTTGAAGGTTGTTTACCCTATGTGGCGAATGTTTCGGTTTCTCAAGTGACAGGCATTGTAGTCATAAACACATGTCTCAGTATTCTTGCCGTCGTTTTTCTTATTTTGCTTTTGACAATAACTCCAGTTCCTGATCCGAATGATCCAAATAACAAACAATTACAACAGAACGAAGCTGGTCAACAACAACAACAACCACCACAGCAACAGATGCAAATGCAGTATCAACCGCAAGCACCGCTTCAATATCAACAAACACAGCAATTACCATACACGTTGCAACAACAGCAATATCAATATGGACAACCTAATCAAGGATACTACATGGACAGCAGTGCTCCTGCGTATTACTATGGTGGTAACCCACCAGCGTATTCGGGTTACTAGTACCGATTGCGAAAATGATATATATGTATTTAAAAATAGATACGTATAAAAACTATTGTGATTGATCTTTTTTAAAATCCGAAAATATCATATCTAGATTTCTTGTATTTCATTCAGAAGGATTAGAACCTTGGAGTTTTGTTTGTAATGATGAACATCAGCGGTCTACTAACTTGAAACAATCGCTGTTTTTTTTTTCATATCCCTACTGTTACATAAAAAAGACTCCGAACTATTGTTTAATATTACGTTTACTCTAATACGCTTTTTGTATTCAGCGCGTCACCTTGATAAACAACGATAATAGATGCATGAAGTTGTTTTGTTTCATACAAACAATGATAGAGGATTTCATATTTATCTCTCACAACTGTGTCGCATAAGAAGGTTTAATTACAAAGTGAAACACTCCAATGCCGTATCACATTCAACTATGTCAGGAGAAACGAAAATAAAGGTATACAACAGTGGTAATGTATCTATACATTTACAGGTAAAAAGCATCCCCACAGAAGAACATATTCGATTATATATTCTTTTATTCACGTGTTTTTAACATGACCGTTAAAACGATAGTAATATATTTATAAGATACATTATCCGATATGACGCAGTCAACAAAGCTAATTTTCTTATTTGGTCTTTTATTCGTTCGTTCATCTCGTGTTATTACTAATATACAATATACAATATAAAGTGTCAATCAGTACGCAATACAATCGAAATGCTAATAAATACAGATATGCATCAGTAGCGTTATATGAAGAAGTGCATTTATTTAAACTATGTAACTCATCTAACACGATATCTTTTTCAGATCGCAGGAAAATGCAGCTGTACAGTCGTGCATTTGCAATAATCATATTGATCATTGTTTTGATCATTTCGATCATACATTTGGGTGTAAGTGTCGGTATTGTGAGAAATTTTCGTCAGTATGGCGACATTTTCCAACGTGAACGAAGTTTGTCTGTTTACAATATCGTAATTGGTACAGGTGGCATTCTGATTAGCCTTTTCGGTTTAATTGCTGTTATAGCACGTCGACTTACATTTAGTGAGTATTTTGTGGGGAAAAGTTTTGTACAGGAATGTTGATTTTTTGTTTCGCTAAGGCAAAATTACTGCGTTTGGTTATCTGTTACTTGCTCTATGTGCGTTGGCTTCGTTGATTGCTGCGATTGGAATCAATTTTGTAGGAGCTAACTACATCAACTCCCGATTTTTAAACAACATGAATAACTACAAATACGATGTTAATGTACGAACTAGTATTGACAATATTCAAAAAGATTATGATTGTTGCGGCAGTAACATGTGGTTAGATTGGGATGTAGTGTCACTATTGACAGTACCATCGAATACAGATAGTAACGTCGTTCAGACCAGTTCGAGTCAGTCTGGAATTTACACAACGCCAATCATGAACACAATGTTGACTCGAACAAGTACTTCGAAGCAGGGATCAACAACTAATGCAATAGTCAATACAGATGTAGAAGTCATTGTGGACAACGGACTTGAAACAACGAAGGTAACAGATGTCGGTTCAGCAACAATAACAACCCCATATGTATACTCTACGACAATCAAAAAGCAAAATTCGAAAAATCATAATACCACACATACAGCTTATTATTATGATATACTTGCTCAGATGGGATTAGGTTCCCTCGTGCAATCATCGAAAAATAAACGAGCTGCTCAAACAAAATATGACAATACGAATGGTTCACCTATGTCGTATCCTGTTACATTACCTCAATCCTGTTGCACAAATGATGTTCCTCTGTTTTTCAATTCATTAGATCCATGTGAGTTCTCTTTGTAATATCAATAAATACGTTATCTGTAACATCTTTAGACTGTATTTCAAATGTTAATAACGTGCCAAGCAGCTTTCATCATAGCGGTTGTTCACAAAAGATTCAAGCTGTTGCTGCTAGTCAATCTCTCAGCATAGCCTTTATGAATGGATTTCTCGTGGTTTTTGCTTTTATAGCTGTACCAATACTAAAACGAACGTACGGTGGTTATGTTCGTCCACCGAAAACCTACCGAAATTCATCGTTAGCTGATCATCCATTTTCACAAGACAATCACCCCAGCTATATATCTTCTAAAGATCAAAAAACATCAGTTATCAATCCTCACAACGATTACTCAATCTATCAATAATTAAATCGCAACGTCTCCTATAGAGAAAAAAAAAACTTTAAAATACTCATATGCTAAGCTCGCTAAGAACGTTCATCTATTTGGATCTTTTCTTTTATGTGCATGTTTACTAACCATGCGCTTCTAACTACACAAAATGTGCTCATTTCGGTTATCGTAAAACATAATAAAAAACGATATTTGCTACAAGTTTTTCTCAGGAGGTCAATATATATGTGCATAAGTGATTATTTATACTGACAAATGCGTCGCTTATAATATTACTACGAAAAAATGATGACGCTTTCACTCTATTGATTGATAGATGGGAATATTACGTCACCCACACACAGTGATGTTTTTGTTCTGTCGCCCATCATAAGTACTACGCATCTGCTACTCTTGTAGTGTATATATTAGTGTAAAATGTGAGATTAAGTATTCGATTATGAATAGATCATAAGAATGGAGAAAGTCCTTTTCGGAGTTATTATATTAGTTCTTACATTGATCGTCTCTGTGGTACAGTTGACTGCGAATGGCATCATGATCGTGAAATACCATCATTATGAAGAAGTTTTGCGATTACATATTGATTTGTCTATTTATAATATGGCAATCGGCTGTATAGGAATTCTAGTGAGCGGTACTGGTCTGTTCGCGGTATTAGGTCGCCATAGAATATTGGGTAAGTCTCATGAAATTTGCTTATATCGAAAGCACTACGATTCTTCTTGAAAATCTAACAGCATTCGTTACGACATACGGTTTTTTTATAGGTAGAATTGTGGCAGCTATTTCCTTTTCACTCGCAATATTTGCTATCATTTCCGTCGTCCTAGCACTAATTTTCCAAGCAAAGTCACCGTCATATACAAGCGTTCGCTTTCGAAATTATATGAATCAATACAAGGGCAATCAAAATGCCAGACACATTATAAACTATATCCAAACGAAACATGGATGTTGTGGTGAGAATAATTGGATGGATTGGTCAAGCTTAGATTTGAAGACCGTAAATAGTGGTAATAATAATACGATTTCTACTAACGAAAATCATACAAATGGTGAAACACCGCAAAATTCACATGATGTTTACCTACCTCCATCATGCTGTACGATGGAGTCGAGTGTTTTCATAGACATTTCGTCGAACCTATGTGAGTAAAATTTTCTTGGAAAACTAGTAGAATCATTCACTGCTACGTCTGTTATTTCAATCTTTTCAGATTGCCCATCTCACTTTCATAATCTAGCAAACAATTATTATCCAGATGGATGTTTAAAGAAAATCAACAGAACGATTATTTTGTATACAATTCTCATAATTATCATCAACAGTTTTCTGATTGTCTTCTCGTTCATCATAATTCCTATTGTCTTCCAGATTTATCCTAATTATCTTCGTCGAAAAACCGTTGTCATTCATCAGCTACCTCAAGATTTTCTTTGGTACTCACATGGAATTCTTGATCATAATCTACCGCCAGTTCCATGGTTTGCATACAAAAGTTGATTCATGAAATTCAATGTATTTTTGTCATTTTGTATAGTTATGTCTAATTGTAAATCTATTTAAATAAAATTTTGGACAATAAGTCACATAGTAGAATACGTGATGTCTAGCGACATCTATTGGTTGAATAATTAAGAAAAATCATATTTGAGTTTGTGTCTGAAATTCCATCAGAGCAAAAAAGAAAAAGTTTCCTATGAGATAAAAAAAACTGAAATTTTCAATTTATTTCACTAAGATGTCAGTATTTGTTCAAAGTTTATGATTCATCTGTTTACTTGTTTGATCCTTTAGATCTCTTTTTTTATTATCATTATCGTCATCATTTTCATAACAAAAAACAGTCATGTCATTTTCGTCGTTACCGATCATTGATCTTAAAGACGATGAATCAACAATCGTAAAGTTGATGTTGAATGCTTGTTCGACCACCGGATTTTTCTATCTCCGTAATCATGGCCTATTGGATGCACAACAACGCATGTTTACATTAGCCAAAGAATTTTTTCGTCTTCCATTAAATGTTAAAGAGGAACATTTAATTACGAAGGATAATCATGGTTACGTTCGACGTGGACAAGAAAATCTTACAACTAGTACGGCAAAATTAATCGACGAGAAAGAAGCTTTCAATATAGCGAAATATTTTCAGTCAGATCAACTACCTACCATATTTGCTCAACCGGATAATTACCAATTCATTCTCCAGTTTCAACAAGATTGTTATGCTTTGTGTATGGCATTATTAACTTATCTTGCTCAAAGTTTTCAAGTCGACTCCGATTATTTCACTTCGAGACATAAATGGGAGGAGAAGTCAGCAGATACGCTTCGACTTCTTCATTATCCGGCTGTACAAAACTATTCCGATGCATCAATTCGTGCTGGTGAACATTCCGATTATGGTTCGATCACGCTTCTTTTTCAGCATTTAAATCAATCAGGTCTTGAAGTACTTGATCGTTCAACGAATACTTGGTATCCCGTTGAACCGTACAATGATATGTTGGTAGTTAACTTTGGTGATGCTTTTGAATATTGGTCGAAAGGTTTCATTAAAAGTACAGTTCATCGTGTCGCAATGCCAATCTTGGATACGGCAAAAGAGAATGAACGATTTTCGATTGCTTATTTTTGTCATCCAAATGATTCTACATTATTGACACCAGTTCCGTCGAAATTAATTCTCAATCGAACGTTCGAGAAAGATGCACATGCAAAACTAGCACTTGATCATGAGAATGAAGAAACATTAACGGCTGGGGAACATTTCCAGAGGAGAATTAACAAAACATATACTTATTAACGATGTACATCTAGTCTTTCGATTCGACCACGCTGTAATCATTCAGATAATTTATTTTAGATAGTATATGTTCTTAGGGCTAGCAAGAAGTAATTCATATTATCAGCTGAATGTGATTCACTAAGCAAATACTTTCTTTTTTCTTCGTTTCTTATCCTTCAAATTCGTGTCCTATCAGATACAACGGACCTTTTCAGTTATTCTTACAGTCTTCGTATTTTTAGATATAGTTTTTTCCATTGGTATTTAATAATGAAAGACGATCTGTTCTTCAATCTTGATCATGGCTATGCCGAAGGATTATGCCGTGGTTTTAAAAGTGGTATTTTAAAACCAGCAGACTATCACAATCTTGTCCAATGCGAAACGCTCGAAGGTAACAGTCCAATATCGTGAAACATTGCATTCGCTAATAATCTCTGCTGTTTTTAGATTTACGACTCCATCTTCAATCGACAGATTATGGTAATTTCCTGGCTAATGATGCAAGTCCATTAACAGTCAATGTTATTGATGATCGTCTACGTGAAAAACTCGTTCAAGAATTCCAACATCTACGTAACATTTCCTATGAGCCACTATCAACTTTTCTCGATTATATAACGTAAGTTCAATCAATTTCAATCCAATAAAACGGAATAAATCCGCCTGTTGTTGTTATTCAAGATATGCCTATATGATCGATAACATCGTTTTATTAATAACGGGTACACTACATCAACGTGCTGTTGGAGATCTTTTACCACGCTGTCATCCATTGGGCAGTTTTGAACAACTTGGCGCTATTACAATTGCTGATACACCTGCGCAGCTTTACAATGCTGTACTTGTTGACACACCATTGGGTATGGAAACTATTGCTTTCCATCAACATGTGAACCGTTCACTTTGTTTTGCTTAGCACCATATTTCATTGATTGCATTTCCGAACATGATCTTGATGAATTAAATGTCGAGATCATTCGTAGTACACTTCACAAGGTAAGCGAAAAACGAAATGACGAATCAAACAAAGGATCTGGGATGGAAATATTCCATTTAGGCCTATTTGGAAGATTTCTATAAGTTTTGTAAACAACTCGGTGGTGTCACAGCTGAAGTGATGTGTGAAATCCTCGCTGTAAGTATTTGCCGGTTGAAGAAAAATTACAAAGACAACTTTCTCGTATATGTTTAGTTCGAAGCTGATCGCCGTGCATTTATGATTACTATCAATTCATTTGATACAGGCCTAACACAGGACGAACGATTTAAACTTTATCCACGATGTGGTAGTTTAAATCCTGATGGCTTACAAGAATTGCGACGTACAGACAGTTATGAAGCTGTAAAAGACGTTGCTGCTCGTTATCCGGTAAGTTTTTGGCTTGTCCACGCAAAACATATACTCTGTTTTGATATTTATTTTTAGCTATATCGAGCTTTGTTTGAAGGAGCCGGAACAAGTACAGGCGAGAAAACGATCGAAGACAAATTCTTCGAACGTGAAGTAGGTGTTCAATTACGATGAAAAAAAATCAGAATATGTTCTCAATGTGTTTGAATAGGTCGAACTTAATCGCAATGCTTTTCTTCGTCAATTTCATTTCGGTATTTTCTATGCTTATTTAAAACTGAAAGAACAAGAAAGTCGAAACATTATTTGGATCGCTGAATGTATCGCACAAAAGCATCGAGCACGGTAAATAAGAAACAAAAGCATTCCTCGAATTTTGATTGCAATCATTTCCTTCTTGTGTTTTAGAATTGATAATTACATTCCAATCCTTCCTTAACAGTGCAATATTGTTGTTTGTCTTGTATTATTTTAAATTAATCTTATTTTTCTTTATGTTGTATGATCATTCGAATAAGACAATGTGTCCCTCGTTTCTTTTTCCTCCTCGGTGTCTCTGAACCTCTATATTTATATTTGATTATTTTTCGCCGTAAATATATAACTAATCGAAATTCATATATGACATGATTGTAGATCTCATCATCAACATATAGATAATCTTTTTCAATAAACAACCGATATGGGTGATGATATACTGTCGTACAATGGTGGTGTAGCTTTAGCAATGAAGGGCAAAGAATGCGTCGCCATCGCATGTGATAAACGTTATGGTGTACAAAATCGAACAATCGCCACGAATTTTACAAAAATATTTCAATATAGTGACCATTGTTTCGTGGCATTTTGTGGCTTAGCTACAGATGTAAGTGTTCGTGAAGAAATATGTTTCTACAATACAATAAAATGCTTTCTTCAAGGTCCAAACGGTATCCGAACGTTTAAAATTTCGTACAAATTTATATGAATTGCGCGAACAACGAAAATTGAAGCCAGTTGTTCTCTATAATATGTTGACCAATCTCTTATATGAACGACGATTTGGACCTTATTTCGTCTTTGCGCTCGTTGTTGGCCTTGATCCCAAAACTGGCGAAACATACGTTTACGATTCCGATAACATTGGAGCTGTCAGTGATAACGTTAATTTAGCTACGGTCGGAACAGCTAGTGAATATATTTTTGGTCTTGGTATGTTTCTTGATCGACTATTTCTCTCTCATAGTCAACAATCTTCTCATTTAGGTGAACTATTTTTTAAGCCAAACATGAATTCAGATGAATTATTCGAAGCTACATCACAAGCATTGTTAAATGGTGTTGATCGCGATTCGGCTAGTGGTTGGGGTGCAGTAGTTTATGTTATCGAAAAAGACAAGGTTACTGTGCGAGAATTGAAAGGTCGACAAGATTAGACCAAAAAAGTACTCCATAGTGTTATTTGTTACTCTTTTCTTTTCTTGTTCATTGGAAAGTCCAGAAAGAAAGACAAAGTCTGCTTGTTCATTCATTCACCGTCTTCGCTCTCTTTTTTTAAAGTTTCGTTCTCAATTATCCCTCTCAAACATTTCAAAGAATAAATACATATTAAGAACATACATGTGTCTTGAAGTACACTGAACATCATCGCATCGTTTTGAATGACAGAATTCGAAATTATTATTATTGAGATCTTTCTTTTATTTCTCAGCCTAAATCAAACAAAGATACAGCATATAGCACAGACATTTGAGTGAAATAAACAGAAAAGAAAACGAGACAAATCTGAATGCAATATAACAAAGAAGCGCAAACATTTTGCCTGAATAATTCCAACAAAGACAAATGAGATAAACATGGGTGAAACATATACATTGTAGATAAATAATGGCCGTTGTCATTTACACTAGGACAAGAATAACATCGAATTTATAGATCTTCATTATACTCCCTAGAAAATCGAAGTAAATCATAGACGAGTTAGTAAAGTAATCTATACGAACCAATAGTCACAGTCATATCCTTCGGCAACATGATCAAGCAAAACTTTACGACGAGTACTGCAATAACGATATTTATCTTGTACTTTTTGTTTCATTTCTGTTAGATTCGCATTTGCTTGAGAAAAGTCACGTTCTAAATATCCACTCAATTCCTCCGTTGCATGTTCCAAATCAGCTTGGTTTTGCTCAAAAATAATTCTAAATAGATGAGGATGTGAGTGTTTGTCAATCAACATATGAAACTTACGAATGATTATTTCGTTTGAGATAGAACGCAAATGGATATGTATACATTAATGTCTGACGGCATTGTCGGAGAACATCGCAAGCAATTTGAAGAAATTGTACTTCGATCCAGCTCATCTGTTGTTGCATCGATTCCATACGCTTTTGTACTTGTTCTAACAGTTTATTTTCTAATCTCAATGATTCGTGATGATTGTGATAACGTTTGTAATAATGAAGATATCGTTGTAGAGCTGACCTTGATCGATCTTGATCGTCGCGAGCTTTCTTCGCATCATCCTCGTTGAAACGATTACAGTTGTACCATGATGAACCATGTGGTTCCCATGCGCCCAAACATACCCAACAGAACTCATATTTGCACGCTTGATTTTTACAAATTAGATGATTACAGCCACCATTTTTCTCTAAAAAATCGTTCATATTCGGTTATAGTCAGAGCTTGAGGGCGTGCTTTTCTGAAAGATCAGCAATTAAAACTATGAACTTACCAATAGTTGCATGACATTTGGGACATTCTTTTGTATTCGCTGCGATCCAATTGCTCGTCTCACTGTCATCATGACATTTCTTTTGCCATTTTTTCAGCCATTTACATTTGATTGGTTCATGCCAGGATTGACCACATTGAAAACAGAAGGATGTTTTGCATGACGTACACGTTACCTACGAAAGAAGAAAAGCGTGAGAATGCGTTTAAAAAGTTCTTGTCTTCTTACCATTGCGACATCACAATAGGATGCTTTGATCGCATTCGTACAGTTCGTTCCTGGACACCAACGCATATTGCGATTACATTCGACAAATGAATTCGTTATAAGATGCTGATATTTCCGACGAACATCGGCATCATCAATCAAACGTAAAACCGTTCTATCATCAACTAAAATGTCACACTTCGATGGACATGGAATAGTCTGTCCGATGCCTTCGTGCATGATTTTATAGGTTAAATACTGTTGCCAACAAGCTATACAAAACGTATGGCCACATTCGAGACCCGCCATATTACTGATAGGTTTGGTTGAACAACAGATTAGACATGTTTGTTCAGTTGAAGGGCGTAATGGGTTGGTCGTTATTGAAACCGAAGGTGATGGAGAACTTGATGATATTTGACGACGTGTCGAACGATTTAATGATGATGTTGATACTTGAGTTTGTAAATGTGGTCGTTTGAACGGATTAACAATATGTGCTTGTCGAAATAGTTCATCTTGATGGTTTGGATCGTAGAAACGTTCCATCAACTTTTCTTTGTCCCAACGAAAATGATGAAGTAAAAGCCGAACTGTTGTTGACGGTAGTTTGATAACTTCATTCACTTCTTTGATGCACTCAACCATGTATTTTACAATATCGTCTTGTGTTAACACTAAATCAAAGAATGAAAGCCGTCGTCCGATTCTCTTTTGATTGAATCGATACTTACCGACATATTCGAAATTATTATCCTGTGAATGACTACTTGTCGTATTGATACTTGTTGAATGTTTGTTTCCTGACTGTTCAGATGTTCCTTTCGTTTGTCTGTGCGTTTGTGACGTTGTTGTTGATGATTGAGATGAGTACACGATGGGTTCATCAATCGGAAAGAATCCCGTATCATCATCTGATCCTTCGTTTTCATCCTCGTCATCCTGATCGATGTCACTGTCCGTGTCTATGATGAATTGATCGTTATCTGCCATGGTCTGATATAATTTCAATCAGTCGAATTTCTAGAGATTATGTTCTGTAGTTGATATGACAACTAGTAAAAGAAAAGTACTCGAACGAGCAAAATGTCTTCGCAATATTTTTATCATATGATATCTGCCATTTCAGTTGTTCATTAAAGAAGAGACTTCAAAAAATCGATTTCAATGGCAAATATCAATAAAAATGTCAAATTTACATAGATTCGAAGAAATTTCCGAGAAAAAATTCCAAAATAAATTATTATCATCTGCTCCAGCGCCATCTGGTTAGTTTTTTCATTGGTCAGTTTTGTTTGCCATTCTGTATAATATAGGATAACAACTTCTTTTTTTTTTGTTTGTATATTTTAATTGATAAAAAAAAAACGATCAGAGAAACTTTTCTAATCAGTCATGTGTTTGTCATCGAAAGACACAAATCTTCTCCTAAATTTTCTTAATGAAGATACGTGTGGTTCATCGTTAACATTCGAACAAATCTCTGCTCAATTTCAACATAACATTTCAAAATCAGATTATTTGCGAGTGGGTAATGCGCTCGTACTTCTACTACAAAATCGCGATCTAATCCCAACACCACAACAACGTCTAATCATTCTATTTCTTTTTAATGATATGTACAAAACTGAACAACAAGCCATACACCTCAATCCATTCGCGCCCGTCTTTGTATCCATATTACAAAATGCCAATGGAGAACATTTGTCAACACAAAAACACGTTCACCGGTTTATATCACCTGTAACACTACATGAACGATTATTTGTGAAAACACTAATCGATAATAGTAATAATCTCAAAGACCTGACGAAGAAAACACCGAATCAAATCCTTCAAGCAGGACTGCCAACGTCTGATAGTGATCTCGGTAGAGAAGAGTTGAAAGAAAAAGTTCACGAACGATCAAAACAATTGCCTGTCCTTGTTCAGTGTCATTTACCAGCTGTCATTGATGATCCAGAAATCAATCATGTAAGAATACTCATGATCTTTCTTCGATTAAAATTTCCTTGTTGTTTTGATTTGATCTAGTACGGATTCGATAGTCTTATTAGTGGACCACGTCAACGTCCGAATGATAGTCGACAAACGATTGAACGTTTACTGACTAGCAACGCTATGGAACAAACGATACGCCCGGAATTTCTTCGTCTTGTGCCTCCATTACATGAGTGTACTATAGATGAATTAGTTTGGCTTTCACCTATCGATCAGGATCCGTTTCTCTTTACTTGGGACTCGAGAATGTGTATTGCAAATACGGGTAATCATGAAATTCGTCAGTTAATGGAAAAAGCATATCAAGGTGCTTTGAATCTACAACAACAACAAAAATTGTTGGATGAACTCGATAACGATCCCAATCTTGTCTACCATATTGGTCTGGTGCCATCGAAATTATCAATCCTAGTCGAAAATAGTCCATTGATCAGCATACAATGCTTGTTGAAACTAATCTCGTCGAACCAAATGCCTGAATATTTGTCTTCGTTGCTCAATACGAACATGAGTTTGCATTCTATGGAAGTTGTGAACCGTTTATCAACAACAATGGAATTGCCACAAGAGTTTCTTCAACTATACATTACAAAATGTACGAAAACCTGTGATGAAACAAAAGATAAATATCTTCAAAATCGTTTCGTTCGACTTGTTAGTGTCTTCATTCAATCATTAATACGTAACAAAGTTATTGACATCAATGATCTTCTTGTGGACATTCAAGGTTTTTGTATTAACTTCCGTCATATACGAGAAGCAGGTACACTCTTTCAATTGGTCAAATCATTTGAACTTCAAACTAATGATACGAACGAGACAATGATTCCGCCAGCAACAACAATTTCGACACAGTTGACAGCAAATGATGAATGATATGATGTATATAGATATTTTTCTGCTTTTGTTTCCTATTTTTCATCTATTCGATATAGTAAAATCTTGTTGACGTTGTTTCTTATGTTACCAAAAGATTATCTTTCTCTTCTTCTTCTTCTTCTCTTTCTTTGTTGATATACATACATATGCTACAGTGATATCAAGTGATTGTTAAACTAGTTATATTGTTTCTAATTTTAGATCATTTTTCTTTCTGCATAGATCTAACGATATTATTCTTTGAAATTAACGTACGTACTCACACTCTACACTATTAGTGTAAGTTAATTTCCACTTAACATCCACGCTAGACTTTTCAAATAATTTGATAATTATATCAGATATCATACCAATGAGTCAATCGTTTTTTTTCTCTTTTACTAAACTGGTTGGTATTCATGAATAATGAGAACCTCATCCGTAATGATTCATCGTTTACATGAAAACCTCGAATTATAGATCATGAGTCATATAAGAACGTTCATCTACAGTGAACTTAAACGACTTCTATTTCAGATTATGATCAATGATAAAACATTGGTAACAATGGATGGTCGAAACGTTGTCTTTAGTGTTGTGCAAGACAGGTATGTCGGTATACGAACGTGTCCTTTTCTTTCTTAACAATCATTAGGTTATTACTTCGGTTCCTACTGAAAACCTTACATGACATGTAGATAGTATTTATTTTATCGCTTTGCTTTAATACAAATTCGATTTGATGTAATGGAAGATTTTTTCATGAAATGATTCATAGAGCAAACATGACGACAACACCCATGTAGAAAGCCTGACGCGGATTTCATCATCAACATTTGTTTTGCTTTTCTCTCTCCTCTGCATATGCGTCATTAATCATCGTCTAAGGGAAGTAGGAAAGAACGTAGCATGTAAAAAGACGACGAAAAAAAATCATGCGTCATCGTCCTCCAAACCTTCGTTTTCTCTTTTTTTCTTTCTGTTCCTTTTCCCGCCTCCTCGACAGCTAAGAAAAGAGAACAATCAGGGACACGAAGGCGAAGCAATCGCAAAAACGACGAATGCGTGTAGTGTGTGTGTTGTTAAGGAGTATGCCTCATACACACAACTATCATTCTGTGTAGTGCGTTTTTTTTGCCTATCTAAAATACTTTGCGTTCTGATGATAGACCTCTGATTCAACGGGCGGTAAGCAGACTGACTAATGCTTTCGTCTCGTGGAACGAGAAAATCTTTATGTCCCTTTTCTGTCTTTCTTGATGAGTTACGAGAGTGTTTTCTCTCAAGTGTCATCGTTTTCTATAGAAAAATTGTTCTGTCAGCCATCTATTTCTCTCTTGGAAAACTGTAGAAACTAAAATTGAATCTTTTTATGAATTCATTTAGATCAAAGATACAAACATTGACTCCAACTCTTTTTAAAATGTCAACTCAACAGCAGCAAACAGCCGAGAAAAGTGTTCAAACACAAGATTCATCGGGATCGACAACATTGCTAGTAAACAATAATCCTGGCACGCATGTTCATACTGAGAATACAGCTGCAGAGGTTGCCAATACACTCGTATCAATGGCTACTGGGCGACAACGGACTAACACTGTCAAACAAGTAGTAAGTTTAACATCGATAGATCATTCACTTGTTATTTCCTTCTCTTTTCTAAAGAGCGTCATCAGCTTACCGAATCAGACAACCTTACCAATCATTGCCCTTGCCGATTACACTACTGCTCGAGGTGTACCTACCGCTATGACTCTGGCTAATCAAACAAAACTTACACCTTCAAAGAACAATGAATTATTAGATGGTAGTGAGATGGATACTGACGAAGTATCTATGTCTACTGATGATTATAATCAAAGTCAAAACGACATGAAAAGTCCATCAAAATTGCGACGAGGAAAATCGAATAAATCAGCTAAACTTGATAAGCAACAAAATGTGCAAGCAATTCAATATGGACCAATATTGGTTAAACCAAGAAAAAGTGTGGCACCGACGCTTGCCAATGGACGAAAAAGTAAAGACCAACCTGTATGTTTATATAGATCAATAGTCGTCTTCAATTCTATTTATTCGAATTCTTTCTTTTCTTTTGCAGCTTCCACCTGACGAAGAATTGAAGCGTAAACAGCGTCGTGATCGCAATAAACAAGCAGCGGCTAAATGTCGTCGAAAGCGAAATAATCTTCGTGAAGATTTAGAACAGGTTAGTTCGAAATCTAAAATCATTTCTTCTTAATGTTTCTTTGTATAATTAGATTGAAAAAGAATTGATGGAACAACAACAAGATCTAGAACATACAGTGCAAACATTAAATGATCAACGCAATCAACTCGAAGCGATTTTACTTCGTCATCCCTGTGCAAAGAAGACACGTTTACCCATCACAACAGCAACTACCAATACAATACACTTATCGAAACCCGAACTCAAAGTATTTCCCACAGCTACTCTATTAGACTCGAATAATAACGGTAACAATAAACGTGTTACGATCAATTTTACCAATGCGCAAGATTTACTTGCCGTTGCGCCACTGACACGCATAACACCAACATTAACGACTACTGATGGGTCGTCATCAACTGTGCCGATGATCACAATTCATATTATTCCTGAAGTAGCCCAAGCCCTATTAGGATCATCAACAGTCGATAAAAATAAATTTGTCGAATTAATCCAACAAGCCAGTGTCAATACTAATAATTCATCAGCAACATCTGATTCGACCACTATAAATACGTCTTCGAACAGTACCAGTTGATCATCCTGTCTTTAAATCTGTAGATGCATTCTTTTTTACTGCGTTGAGTCCGTTCGATTTGAAAAGCAACAAATACTATGTATTTCGAATGTAATCAGTATGATTGCCTCAGTTCAAGCCGAGCGTTTTCTTGTATAAAGTATCATGATTACCTTCTCGCTCTTTTGCTTTTCTTCTACAGAGAAACGACGGTTGTCTTTATTGGTTTTCGTTTTCTCCTATTTGTTGTGTATGTGTGTGTATATGTATATGTATTTGTTCCATGCATATTTTCGAACTTGATTAGTACTGATCAGAGAAAAAAAAGCACAAAAATGCCTCTTTTCCTAAAGTGATAATAACACGTGAAGTTCTTTGTTGCATGAAAAACACAAGATTGGTTGAACGAATGGAAAAAACCGATATAAACAATAATTTATGGATACAGTTGCGTTTTTGTTTTTCTGCTTTAGAAGTAGTTGTTGCTGTTGAAGAAAGATGACAACAGCGGAGAATAATGCAGCAAACAGGTTAGTGTACAATTTGATATTCGATCAATGACGACAAAAGTACGATTTCATTCGTTGTTTTCCAGTACGGTTAATCTTGTTCCACCAGCTGACAATGTAGAATTCGGTCGCAATACTATGTGTCATTTTTTATCGTCATTTTTTCGAAGTCTAACGCGAGGTTTGATCAATTTCTCATGTTCGTATGGTTCATCAATTTCATTTCCTAGTCACTGACGTTCAACAGGAGAAATTTTTCAATTCAATCAATCAAATTGTTATCAATACACCAAGCGTCTTTGTTACAGATGCTGATAAACAACATACTCTTGATGCTATTCGAACAACTAATTCCTATTGTAATCGATTCATGAAACCCGTTGATCAACGCTTGTCTTCTTTTCTTTGATTTTGTCTAGATTTCGATGTTTACATAGTTTCATTACTCGTTTGGACATTGTCATCGAAGAAGTTCAACTCGATACAAGAAAATACCATCGGTGTCCTTGCGAATCTCTATGGTGAACTATCACTTCGTTGGCCTGCACTCTTTCGAATATTTATAAATGAATTGATCGATACATTGAATGGTTTGTTGATTGTTTTCTTCTTCGAATTTGATTTTTCTAATATGAATTCAATAGATACAATTAAATATGACGTGGAATTCATTGAAGAAGGAATTCATCAACCCAAACGCCTCTATCGCTTTCTTGTTCCGGAACAAGTTGCCACATCATTGTCAAATAATGTGACGATCGAACGATGCGTTATTGAATTCACTTGTTCAGACGATATTAGCAGTTTCCAATTAAACTTAATGTAACGAAGTGTATATATTTCACATGAACCTCCATCTTTCTTCTTCTCATTTCTATAGATCAGTATTTAAACATCTTGCGAGTACGCTTTCGACGCTATCAGATCGACAAACAATCTCACATCTTATTGGAACAACATGTGAACTGATACGCACCGCTGATCTACATGTGAAATCGGTCTGTTGATAAGATTGTATATATTTTTCCTTTCCACATCTACCTAAGTAATCTTTTTTTTTTCAGGCAACATGTCGATTTTTTTCTTCTTTTATTCAACACCGTTCATTAGGATTATTATCTACTGATTTGACACCTCATGTTCATTTTGCGATTTCGGATATACTTTTAACCATCATGAATTTCATTCATACCGAACCAAAGTTTGTCCAATCTTGTCTTTCAGTCATCAGATTTATTGAAGAGTTTTCATTCTGTAGACATTCGCTTCAACTTGAACAAGATTTCTCGTACTTAATCCAAACGATATGTCAAAATCACGCCGAAGCAATTGACTTTTTTTCCGAACATATCGGTTTTGTTATACCTCGACTCAAAGATCTACTTATTCACATTAGCATCGCAAGCAAAGCAGATATTGAATTTCAAATCAATAGTAGACCATTAAGACTGTTTGGTGAAGTTCAAAGTGAAGGTTATCTCGAACAGTTTTCTATCTGGTTAGCAATCTTATTCGAATGCGGTCAAAGAGATGTCGGAACCAGTTCTATACTTGTTGCACATGCCTATGAAATCATCGAACATCTATTGACGAATCTGGATGAGTGTCTATTAGCAAAAGTAGGTCAATAACATATTTCACCGAAGGATTTATCTTCATATTGATTGTAGTATTTAAATCATGCATTAGGTAAAGGAATTGTTTGGTTGATTCAAGAGAAGCATCGTTCTTCTCAGCAATCATTTCGGTATGTTTTGTAAATGAGAGAAAATATTTGAATTTATCCGATGTCAATAGAGTGCGACGAATACGATTATTGAAAACAATCTGGCAGCATTTGAAGACAACCTTAGAAAAGAGTACATTCAACAGCGAAGAGGTTTGATCTTGGAATTTGAATGAAAATCAATTCTGTCTGAATCATATCAATAATTCTAGGATGCTTTGCAACGCGTTTTTAATGTTTACTGTTTAATAACCTCAGTTTGTCAAGCTTTTATTGGATGTCAGATACGCCAGATTAAATTAGAATTAGCAGAAGAAAACGATTTTTATGCGTCTTGGTTAACGATCGACGAAATAAGTTCAATCTATGGTTATCTTATCAATACACTTGTCTATCTAGTCAATAGTGTGACTGTTGGATTATTTTCTCTTGCATACGAGTATATTCTTGCCACCATGGTTGCAACGTCAGTTTATATCTCAGGTGTGTACTTTTCAAAAAAAGCAGCCTTGATGATCGAAGACGAACTGTTGTTGTAGATCAATTACATCCTCGTCTACGGGAGGATATTTTATCAATTCTATGTCTTTCTTGGTTATCATCACTTCCAAACTGGTACGACTTCCAGCCTAAACCAGATACTTGTAAAATAACTCAACAACTGGCTCAAACATTCCAATCGAAATTCAATCAACACGACCGATTAATATCACTAAAATGTTTAGCGCTACTTAACGTACAATTCTACCCGCAATTGCGTCTTCACATCTTTTCCTCATGCCTTCAAGATTCGGATATCAATACACAAATCATGGCATTGCAAGTTCTACCGATGGTGCAACATAATCTACAAACAACATCTTTCCTATCGATATTCTACACAAAATACTGTACCAAGGACATTGACGAACGTCTTCGACCTGCAGTAATGGATATTTGGCGTTTGCACCGATGTCTATGCGATACAGACACAAATGCAATTCAGCTAAAGGTAAATGATCTGAACAAAGAGATTTGTTGAACAATTTTCGTCCATTTAGATTCATGATCATTTCAATCAACTGGTTTTTCCATCATTTCAATTGATTTGTACTGCTTGCTCACCACATAATGATCACTGTTACATTCGTAAACATGAAGCAATATCGATTTCTCACTCGACGTCCTTTTCTCTCACGAACATACTTCCAATATTTCATCTGTTCAATCAGACAACAATCCCATGTAATTATCTGAATTTAATCGCTTTCTTCCAAACATTCGATTCTCATCCGGTATTTATTCGTCCTCTACACGATTCAGATAAAAACTTCCTTCAACTAAAATCTCTTTTCAATTCTTACCTCAGTCAAAACAATCAGGAACGTTTATGTCTGTTAACGATAATGCCTTATCTATTCAAAACCATATTTCTCTCCGGTCATCGTCAATGGGAGAGTTCAGTTAATGATCATCTTGATCAATTTCTATTCGATACATTAACACAACTAAACAACGATGCTATTCGACAAGCTGCCAACCATCACGATGATGATTACAGTCGTTTAATCCATCTTTGTGGTTTGATCGCACGACGTACATGCAACGAAGACATCTTTGTCTTCGTCTTATTCATATTAATCAACGGGTTAGCAACATCGTTTCAACATACTGCACAAATCGAATTGATGAATATTGCCAAAGATGAATACCTACAAACTCATACGAAATCGTCATTAACAACAAATAAAAACCTTCGTACATTAAATGAAAAAATCGATCTTACATCGATCGTCCAGCAACATACCGACAGTTTATATCGGTTGATATCTCAATCGTTGTTATTGAATTCTGAACAACCATCGGACATATGTTTACGTCATTTACATTTGTTATTTAGTATGATGCAGCACAACGGAAGTTCATTCAATACATATTTGAAACGTATTCTTCCCGATTTACTACCGTGGATTGTTGAAGAGCGTTCATTGAACGCCAGTCGAGTCGTTCAACATATTCGCACAGCGGTGAAAATGTCGAAAAAGAAAGTCATTTTCGATGCATTCCCTGCAATCTACTCTCACGTGTGGAGACATGTACGTCTTGAAAATGTCAATCCGAACAATGGAGATTATTCAGTCAATCGTGTCTATGAAGTCAATGAATTTATTGAACAAGAAGCCGGAGCAGATCTAGCAGCTGTATTTCGATTCGGTGGTCCGCCAATTTTTAGTAAATTATTACTTTACATCAGTACACATCCGGAACATGTGATGAGAGGTTTACAAATGGCTGTGGGGATCTTGGATGGGATTGTATTGACACCCGATAAAGATTATTCTCAAGTTGTTTCCAAAAAACAAGTTTATAAAGCATTACAATCGAAACTATTAGGAATTCTATGTGATTTTGAAACGGAATTACTGTCAACTAGTACGCCGTTACATTCGAAGAAACGCGTTCTATTGAGTTTAACTGAAGTATTGAAAATCATGGGTAAATATTTTATATTTTCGAAGTATTCTACAATTGAAAAGTATTGCTTTTAGATCCGGCTCAGATCGTTGCTACACGTGTCAAACTTCTCCGATCTCTTCGTTTGGCTCTACAATGTTCGTCGGAACTAAGTTTAATTGTGTTCAATCTTTGGCAAGAGTTCATTCATCATTTACGCACCAATCTCGATATCCTCTCGTCAATGATCTTACAGTTAATTGCTTCATTATTGCCGTTACATACGATCAATGCTGAACATTTTCAAGAATTGATTCTTCTCATGTTAAGCTATATTTCAAATAGTCAAATAGCTCTGATCACTGATGATTTGTTGTTAATTCCACAGTTAAGTCAAACAGACAAAATCAGAACCAAACTAATCAAATGTCAAAAACAACATGCTGAACTTGACGACAACCAAACGAAGTTGAAAAATGACGAACGTTCATTGTTAGGAAACAAATTCCAACGTTTAATAACGCTGCTCAACTTCGATATGGTCGATATTCGTATTCATGCATTGAATAGTTTACAAAATCTTTTGAAAACGAATCGACCTCATCTCTTGCAGATGTGTTTATCTCGTGATACTGTTCCTTCAATCATCACTCGGCTGATTCTAACATTACTTGAACGCTCGAACGATTCCAATCAAAACATTCGTGTTACAGCTATCGATTGTCTCGGAGAAATTGGAGCTATCGATCCTGGTCGAATCGAATTTCGCAAATTATACTCGAAAACTGCCACGTCAACATCGTTGATCAATCGTTTATTATCTAATTCGAATTCCGAAATCAACACCGATGAGCTGAAACGTTCTTATTTTAATTTACATTCGCAAGAATTTGCGCTGGAATTATTCGCTGAATTAACACGAGCTTTTCTCGCTGCTGATCAAGTCCGACAACAGGATACCATCTCCTATGCGATCCAAGAATGCTTGAAATTCTACAATTTAAATCTGTCCGATGATAATGAGAAAGTGAAGGTCAATCAACAATTGTGGCCGAAATTAAACCAAGAACAGCAGGATTTATTCAAACCACTACGAACATCGAAATATGTTTTAACGGATGAAACCAATCTGAACAAAAACAAATCGCAAGAAGCGATTCTGAAACAATCGCCTATTCGAACGTACGAGCAATGGCTAACACAATATGTTCCTTATTTGATTCAACATTTACCGACAAATAACTACTATCATTTATTTCATGCGTGTCTGTTTGCTGTGCGATTCAATAGTTCAATTGGTTCATTCTTATTGCCGTATATTGTCTTACATTTAATTGGTGAAAATCTTGGCCAAGAAGTGTTGGATAAAGAAATCAAAGCATTGATATTTTATACAAATCAGTACGATTCGAATGAAACTAATCCACCCTCGGATGTGCTTCATCAAATTGCACAAATTATATTTACCTTAATCGATTTTCTTCTGTTATTTTCTTCACTGAATGCCATCGATCCGAATGAACAGGCGAAACAGGCAAATCAACGTAAACGCCAACAGGTTCAACAAGTGACTAATCCTGATCCATTGAATATCCAGGATGGAACTTGGAATAATCTAGGCATTGTTCGAATACGTGATTATATTCGTCTCTTACACACGGATCTATCACTTGCTCGAATTGCTTTTAAATATGATCATTATACTCGTGCCTACCGTCATTTCGAGATGTATTCGTCAAGCGATCAACAAATCAATGTTTCCCTTTACAGTGAACTCCTTTTAAAACTTTTCCATCGATTGAACGACCAGGATTCAGCGTACGGAATCATTGGCATACGTGATATGACACCCAAACGATTGGATGAGCCGCGAACAGATATTTACGAGGAAATTCTTTCATATGAACTCACTGGACAAATCGATGAAGCAATTGTTGCTTATGAAAATGTTCTAGAAATCAATGAATTAAACCAAACAAATATACATTTATATCTCGGCTATTTAAATAATTTGTTAACACAACAACAATTGCAGCATACAATTGATCAAGCAACAGGTATCATTGTGCAGTATCCAACATGGATCAATATGTTGAATCCGTTGCGTATTGAAGCTGCATGGAAACTATCGAAATGGAATCTATTAGAAAAATTCTGTTCGTACCAGGAAGAAACATATCATTCAAATCAAGTCGAGCAGACGGATGAAAGTTCGAAAATGAACATTCTTCATGATTTGAACGTTTCCAAACAATTTGAAGAATATCTTGGACGAATTCTCAGTCAAGCGAAAAAACAAAATCGTGAAGGTTTCTCATCCGAATTTCGTCTAGCATTAAATTCTCTCATGGGGCCCATATCAGCAGCCAGTATGGAAGTTGGCTCGTATCAACGCGCCTACGATTACCTAGCCAAACTACATTTACTTAAAGATCTAGAATTCTATGTCTTAAGGAATATCTTTAACGATGACACCTCAATTATGATCATTGACAATGACAATATCGACGATTTCTGGTCACAAAGGCATGCATTATTACCGCCGAATAGTAAATTTATTGAACCATCGTTAGCCCTACGACGAACATTACTCTTGTTGGATGATAACAACGACCGTAAACAACATGCCTTAGAAATCGGTGAATGCTGGTTGCATAGTGCACGGATAGCACGTGCACAGAATAATTCCTTGGCAGCAATTGGATCTCTGATGAAAGCAAATCAATCGCATCCCATCGAAGTTGCGATTGAACGTGCACAATGGATGTGGGACAAAGGAGAAAAAGATCGAGCAATCATGAGTTTAAAACAGAAGAAAATTGAATTGCTAGATACGAGAAACGACGGAAATCAAACGGAAAATCGATTGCCAGTTTCAGCCGATTTAAAAGCTCAGTTATGGTTATTGTTAGCTCGTTACAGTGAGCAAAATTCTCCACACGAAGCTGTTTTTGAAATGTATAAACATGCACAGGAAGCAGCTCCACATTGGGAAGAAACACATTTTTACTTAGCACAATTCTATGATACTTTACTTTCATCGTGTATTGAATCCGATTCAACATCATCAACTTCGAATTCAACAACAACGACAAACAATTTTCTCTCGTCCAATGGACTTACATTAGAGAATAAGCTACGTATGATGGAATATATTCGCCTAGCTGTGAATACATATTGTCGTTCGTTAAAATATGGTTGTGAATTTATTTATCAATCCTTAACACGTTTGTTAACCATGTGGCTTGATTTTGCCTCTGATCTTGTACCGTTTATTAAACCCCCACAAGCAAATGCATCTCGCAAGCAACCATCGACGGCCGGACCAGCCGCGAATCTGCCCGATGCCGCACAAATCAAACAACATGGCCAAGCAAAATTAACTGAAATAACACGTGAAGTCTCCTCATGGACAACTCGTATACCGCCATATTTATTTCTTGCTGCATTTCCTTACATGGTCTCTCGTATATGCCATAGCGAAGACATGACATCGAAAGCATTAAACTCCATCATTACTCAAGTATTTGCTGCTTTTCCCCAACAAACACTATGGATGATGATAAATTTGTACGGTTCATCAAATACGATGCGACGTGATCGTTGTATCGCTATTTGGAATGAAGCATCAACGATCGAGCCTGGTTTACACGATTTTGTTATACAAGCAACCGTACTTATCAAACAATTAGATACATTATGTATGCATGCTGTGACATATGGACAAAATAAAATAAGTCTCTCTGCACAATTTAAATCATTTAAACGCTCGTATGCAAGTGACACAGCCTGTCCAATACTTATACCAATCCAATCTCAAATGCAAGTTTGTTTACCACCGCCACCCGTTCGATTCTCATTGTCGACAACAGCTGCACACGTTCAACAGCATGCACTGAATGCTGATTTATCATCGGATGCAGCAGTTAAACTAACAGCTATGGCGAATAAACAGGGTCAACTTGGTCGCACAACTGCAAGAAAGAATGCTCAAGCTGCAGCAACAACGACAGCAACAAAAGTTCAACAGAAAACCTATTATGATGCAAGGCATCAACCATTTCCTGATGCTGTTGTTACTATCCTTAGTTTCGACGATACTATTGATGTATTATCATCTCTTCAACGACCAAAGAAAATTGTTATACGAGGTAGTGATGGACAAGCATATCCATTTTTATGTAAATCACAAGACGATCTACGAGTCGATTCACGTTGTCTCGATTTTTGTCATTTATTCAACAAATGTCTGAAGAAGAACAGTGAAACACGTCGTCGTCAATTAAATATTCGAACCTATGCTGTCTATCCAATCAATGAACGATGCGGTCTCATTGAATGGCTGCCTAATTTGTGTACATTTCGTTCATTGGTGACAAAATTCTATCGACAACGAAGTTCAAATTTCTCGGAAGTATCCAATCGTGAAATCAAAGTTTACGGCAATAGTAAAGATAAAACAAAAGAAGCACGATATAATGTAAGTCAATTAAAATAGCATGTTTTCATGTTTTGTTTCAAATCTTTCAAAGGACTTTCTTAAACTATTGGCCTTCCATCAACCAGCGGTATTTCATCAGTATTTCTTTGCTGCCTATCCTGATCCAAATCGTTGGTACATCACCCGAATGAATTTCGTTCGTTCCACAGCTGTCATGTCCATGATTGGCTATATAATGGGTTTGGGTGATCGGCATTGTGAAAATATTCTTATTGACACATGTACAGGGGAAACAGTTCATGTCGATTTCAATTGTCTATTCAATAAAGGTAAAAATAGGGAAACATCAAATAAATTTTCTATTGGCTCTTCGTTTCCTAAGGTTTAACGTTTGAAATTCCTGAGAAAGTTCCATTTCGTCTGACACATAATATCGTCGATGGAATGGGCACATTGGGTGTTGAAGGTGTTTTTCGTAAAACATGTGAAATTATTCTACATCTGATACGAGATGAACGTGAACTACTCGTATCAGTTTTGAAAACATTTATTTATGATCCTTTAGTTGAATGGAAGTCAGCTACAAGGGAAGAAGTTGCGATTATGAAAAAACAACAAATTGAAGGCGGTGAAGTTGTGAATATGAAGGTAAACTAAAATGAAATCTTTCTTCTATATAAAAGACAAATATTGTTTTATAGGCTCAAACACATGTTAGAAATATCTTGGAACGTGTTCGTGGGTACTGTACAGATGAATTGACTGGAAAACGTGTGGTATTACCCTTATCGGTTGAAGGACAAGTTGATCATCTAATTCAAGTATGCTAAAAGTTAGTAGAATGTATCTGAATTGATTGATTTGCCGTTTTAGCAAGCCACTAGTAACGAATTATTATGTCAGATGTTCATCGGCTGGGCTGCTTATTTGTGATTAGAAACATATACTCTTTTTTTTTGTCAGATAATCATATTTCGATTCTTGTTCCCTCAGTATTCTTTATTTTCTTTTGACATTGTATTTATCAGATAGTCACATATTGCAATAAAACGAATGAGATGATTAGCAACAGACTCTTTCAACCGGCATCAACATATTAAAGGGGGTGGAACCAATATGACAAAGTGGAGTTATGCATTGTATCTGGATGAGATACCATCAAAAGATATGACCAAAGAATGTCTATTTGTATGTTAACGATAAGAACATTCATCACAACTTTTTATTTCTTATGAAAAACGTACGGATCATTATGCTTTAAAATTATAGAATAAGAAAGAGCTAGATCTGAATGTGATGAGGTAGAGAGATACAAAGCTCGACACCTCTTTAGGTGTTCGAAGGAGACAACCAACAAAATGTAAAAAGAAAAAACGAAAGATTGTCGATCCAATGTCGACGGTCATCATGACGCGTAGAAAACATAAAACGATCTAATTTTTTATACCATCGTACATTACATCAGTATTAATATATACGACACTAGGCCTGGCTACCGGACCTTTCGGTCTGGATTGCGCTATTTATTAATTCAACCACAAAACCTGCCCTGAAAAAAATTTCCGGAAAATGATAAAATCTGGAATTGAGGGTTGATTCCTCCAAAAACTTTTTTTAGCGTAAGTCACCACCGACCACTCGACCGGCGAAGGTAAAAGAAACATCACTGTGCCAGATTTTGAAATACAATTCTGCACACGATTCAATGCTCCGAATCTCTATATATAGAGAGAGCTTACCGATTACTTGTACATGCACGTTGACTTTATTCGATTCTTTATGAAAATGAAATTTGAGGGGCGTGAGGATATATTTTGTCAATCTTCTCGTTAATATTTAGCTGATTTGTCACATTCTCTTGTCGAGAAAAATTATCTGTTATAGATCGTTTTCATTTGTAGGATATCTTATAGTCCGATTCGCATGAGTATGCGTTTCAACTCTGACCGCACACGGGTTCCGAGTGAATCTCGACAGCCCTATCGATTCTAACCATAATCAAACTCCATCATTCATCACGCTCAACCAACCACACCCTCACCCTATTCGGTTGCAGGATTCATATACGACCCGCCACATAAGAACAATTTAGATGTTTTAATACAAAACAATATTAAAACAGAGTTTCACGATATGACTTTAACTAGGAAGTTTCTTCTGATCCAGCGCGACATCTAGTTCACAAAATCCAAGTCCACATTATACAGTACAGTTAAGAGAGCAACTGAAAGTTTAAGATATAATTGCTGCAAGAACAAGAAAGATTTCCGTACTGTACACTAATTTTCTCGATTAATATGTCCAGTACATCTAATCGGATACCACGAGTATTATCAATTCAGAGTCACGTCGTTCATGGATATGTTGGTAACAGATGTGCTACATTTATCTTACAAGTTTGTTTCTGATACTCAGTGCACTGATGTCTCTCTAACCAGAAGATTGGCTTTTTCCATTTAGTTATATGGTTTCGAAGTTGATGTGATCAATTCCGTTCATTTTTCTAATCATACTGGTTCGTGAAATTTAATCTCAAGCGTTTTCGTTGCAAATAGATCTCTAATCTCTATTAGGCTACAGCGTTGTTAAAGGTAGTCGGCTAACTGTTGACGAACTTCGGTCAGTTTTTCAAGGTTTAATGGCTAACGAACTGTTCGAATATGATTATATCCTGACTGGTTACATGGGCTCGGGCGAATTACTTCATGTCGTTGCTGAGTACATTAGCTTGATCAAATCGAAATCTCCTCGTGTCATATATAGTAATTGTATTGTGAGAATGGTATTTCTTTTGTCTATATCCTGATCTTCTAGTCTGTGATCCAGTCATTGGTGATAATGGTAAATTAGTGAGTAGATAGATACTATGAAACAGTAGTTCACTTTTGTTAGTTATAGTATGTCGATCAATCCTGTGTCGAAGTTTACAAGAACGTCATTTTGCCTCTCGCAGATATTGTTACACCAAACGATTTTGAATTCGAGTAAATAAATACAATGTAACTGGATTATCAACCTTTCTTACTTCACTCGATTTTGCGTAGACAACTTATCGGTGGAACACTTGAATGTACTTCGGACACGAATGACAACAAGGAACAAAAATTTTGGCGAACATTACAGTCTTTACATAGCATCGGTCCTTCTCATGTGATTATTTCCAGTATATCGGCATCGAAAACAGGTGGCTCAGAAACGATGCTACAGATGTATGGCAGTTCAAAAAAGTCAAATCATGATTACCAAACCTTCCGAATTGATTTTCCGTATCTCAATGGATGTTTTACTGGTACAGGAGACTCGTTTTCTGCTTTAGTACTTGCTTGGTTTCATAGAGAGAAAAATCTCATTGTAAGATGACTGCTGTTTATCACTTAATATGTTTTCTTTTTAAATGGATATTTCTATCTAGTCTGCTTGTGAAAGATCAATTTCGATTATACATCAAATTTTATTGAAAACTATCGGTAAACTTGCCTTTTTTATTCCAGAATACGACTCATAACAATTGACACTCTCTTTGTCTTTAGAACTATCGAAATCGATAAATGTTCACAACACGTGTAATAATGAACTGAGCTTGATAGAAAGTCGTACAGTTATTGAAACGGCTGATATACTTTTTCATGCTGTACTCACCGATAGGACACAGTGATCACCCATGTGCATAAATCTCTTACATTTATTATTTTAAAAAAATCTGATCTGAATCCATTCCATGATGGCAGAGTTTGTCCTTCCTAAAGGTTTTACTTTTTTTGCAGATGTTTCCACGACGTGTTCTCTGTGGTATACAACCTTCTAGTGTTCCACATGTTGGAAATTACCTAGGTAATGATTGTCGACGGCTAGCTGTAATTATTGTTATTATGAATTTACAGGTGCTGTGAAGAAATGGATTGATTTGCAGAATAGTGGTGATAATTTAGTTGTCATGTTAGCTGATTTGCATGCCGTGACTATTCCGCGTGAACCTGAAGTGTTAAGGTGTGATCTAAGAGAATGAAGATGAGCTTTTTTGTTCATATTGTTCTATCCAAATAGGAAATCGATTTTAGAAACGGCAGCATCATTGCTAGCTTGTGGTATTGATCCGAAACGTAGTATCATCTATCGACAATCGCAAGTACGAAACGATGTTTGATGTTATGAATTATCAAGAAATCTTTCTTCGTAGCTTCCTCATCATACTGAATTGAATTGGTTGCTTAGTACATTGACAACTGTTCAAAAAGTTGCTCATATTCCGACATACAAAGTACTCGAATAGTTTTTTTTGTGACAGTAAATGAATGTTCTTTTTTAAAATTTAGTCAAAAGTAAAAGATGATGCTCCAATTCCATTGGGTCTTTTTCTCTATCCAGTTTTACAATCTGCTGATATTCTTCTCTTCAAAACAACTCATCTACCTGTTGGTGAAGATCAAATACCACATTTACAACTGTGCACGTATATGATCGAAAAATTCTATCATTATTACAAACAAAATATCTTTCCGGTGCCCGAATTGCTAGCTAGTACGTATGACATCCTTACTTTGCCTGTGTACTATTAAACATTTTCAAAGCTGAAGCCAATCGTATTCGAAGTCTTCGTCGTCCTGACCAAAAGATGTCGAAATCGGATTTTGAAGAACGCGCACGTATTGATATTATGGATGATGAAGATGTCATTCGTGAACGTGTTATGAAAGCTTTAACAGATTTTAATTCTCAAATTTCATATGACCGTCAACAGAGGCCTGGTGTGTCGAATTTGATTGATATCTTCGCTGGTATAAGTGGCCAATCAATCGAAACCATTGTGAAGGAAGCACAACGTGATAATTTAAACACGGGTGCATTTAAAAAGCAACTTGCACAATTAATTATCGAGCACTTTCGTCCCAAACGTTTAGAATATTTGAAATTACTCGATGATCGGTCGCACCTATTGAGCATATTAGAGAATGGTCGTGAACGAGCACGAGAAATAGCGGATAAAACATTGAATGAAGTGAAAGATGTTATGGGACTTTAGTTTGATTTGGTTTTCTTTTCTAGATATAAAGCTATGAACGCCTTCGAAACCGAATTAGGTGTCCAGCCTGAAATTGCACGAGCAGTTGATGAAATGGGCTGGCTACTACCCACTGATGTACAAGGCGAAGCAATTCCCATGATCTTAGGTGGCGGCGATGTTCTGATGGCAAGTGAAATCGAAACGAAGTGCTTTGTACATCGTGTGTTTTAGGCGGCAGAAACCGGTAGTGGAAAAACCGGTGCATTCTGTTTACCAATTCTGCAAATTGTCCATGAAACTCTGAGAGATATTCAAGAGGGTAACAAAGGTCCTCGATCAGGCAAACAAGCAAGCGCATCCACTGCAGAAAGTCCAGTACAGCTCAGCTTTCATGATCGTTTGCATGGTTTAGGTAAATTCCAGCGAATCTCATATGACGATGATCTGTTGATTGTCGTTTAGCTATTGATACGGATGGTTTGACATGTCAAAGTCGTGATCAACGTATATGGAACGGTGCTCGATCTACGAAAGGAGTGAAAGGCAAAGGTAAATACTACTACGAGATCACTCAAACTGATCCAAATGGTATTGCTCGTATGGGATGGTCGGTACCCGCTGCTCAACTCGATCTGGGAAATGATAATCAAGGTTTCGGCTACGGTGGTACAGGAAAGAAAGCATTTGGCAAACAGTTCGATGATTATGGTGAAACTTTCGGTGTGAATGATGTTGTTGGAAGCTTATTAGATCTCGATCAAATGAAAATACGTTTTTTCAAAAATGGTTCGTCTTGCATCGTTAATTCTGTTGTATATTGATGATGCTTTTTGTACGTGTAGGAAAGGATCTCGGTCATGCATTTGACATTCCTCGACCATTACAAGAGAAACCATTTTTCGCTCATGTTTGCATGAAATCCTGCGATGTTCGGGTTAATTTCGGAGTGCAGCCTTTTAAAAGCGTGCCGGTAAAGCTTTTCTCGGTCGGAAACATTTAAAAGAATGCGAATATCTTAAGAACGGCGCTGTTTCAATTGATAACGCACCAAAAGAATGCGTCGTTGAATCTCAAGTCAAAGGTATCGGTAGTAATGCAGCAGCTAAACAACGTCCACCCAATGCACCACTTGCCATTATTATGGAAGTAAGTGGCAGCTCGAATAAATGCTGAAAACATCTTTGTTTGTATAGCCTTCTCGAGAATTAGCGCAGCAAACATCGAATCAAATTCAATCATTCCAAAAATACTTAGACAATCCCCGAGTGAGGTAAGATGAAATATATCAGAAATGAAGAAGTTTTCTTCGATTCAAATCAATATTCTAGAGAACTGGTTATCATTGGTGGAGTTGCTATTGGAGAACAAACACGTATCTTACATCAAGGCGTAGATATTATCGTAGCTACACCCGGTCGTCTAGATGAATTGATCAGTAGTGGTGAAATTGATTTAACCCATATGCGATTTTTTATCCTCGATGAAGCGGTACGAATGATATTATCTACTTCTTCAATTGATTTCCATTATCATTGCGCTTTAGGATGGTCTACTAAGTCAAGGATATAAAGATTTAGTCATGAAACTCCATAGTAGAATGCCTAGTGTTACACTAGATGGCAAACGTTTACAAATGATTGTCTGTTCAGCTACATTACACAATTTCGAAGTGAAAAAATTAGCTGATTCCATTATGCATTTTCCTACCTGGGTCGATCTGAAAGGGCAAGATGCTGTACCAGAAACCGTTCATCATGTGGTACGTTTTTACAGATTGAGTATTGATTTGTTTTGACTTTCGTTAATTAGATATGTGTTGTTGATCCAAAGAAAAATACAGTCTGGCGTGGACTACGGAATCATATCAAAACTGATGATGTGCATTTAAACGATCAGTTGAACTTTCAAAGCGACTCGAAAGGTAATATTCGTAAATGAACTATCAAATTTAGTCTCCGTTTTCGCATAGATACTCTTTCTGAAGCGGTGAAAATTCTCAAAGGTGAATATTGTCTTCAAGCTATCGAGAGATTTAAAATGGATCGTGCTCTGATATTCTGTCGAACAAAACTTGATTGCGATAATCTCGAACGATATTTCATCAAGCAAGGCGGCGGTAATAAATCATAATGATTGTACAGAAAACGACAAACTTTATATTCTAGGACCGAAAGTCAACAATCATCGACTATCTTGTGTATGTTTACATTCTGATCGTAATCCAGATGAACGACAACGTAATCTAGAAAAATTTAAAGCCAATCAAGTTCGATTTTTAATCTGTACGGATGTTGCTGCTCGAGGTATCGACGTTAGTGGTTTACCATTCGGTAAGGTGCTATTAAAAATAACTATCTTCTCTAAGCGCTTTTCATTTCTTCTAGTAATTAATATGACGTTACCGGATGAAAAAGAAAGTTATATTCATCGAATTGGTCGTGTTGGTCGTGCCGAACGGTAATCTTGTCATATGAATCGAAATTCTAAATATAATCATTTTATTTCGATTTCAGAATGGGTTTAGCCATAAGTTTTGTCTCGACTGTGCCGGAGAAAGTCTGGTATCACACATGTCCAAGTAAAGGCAAAAATTGTCATAATACAAAATTACTTGAACAACATGGTTGTTGTAAATGGTATACCGAAATGACGTATCTATCTGATATCGAAGAACATCTCGGTAAGAACGCAAGCTGAACAAGGTCGTTTGATATTGAGATTTCCTTTTCATAGGCGTGACAATATCACAAACAGATGATAAAATGGAGGTACCTGTAGATGAATTTGATGGAAAAGTTGTTTATGGTGAAAGACGCAAGCAAGAAGGTTTGAACAAAGATCTATTTGAATGAAATATTTTCAATATATTACAATTATTTTAGTATCAGCATCGAAAGGTCACGTGGACTCGTTAGCACCAACTGTTTCCGAATTAGTTGAACTGGAAAAACGTGTTCAAACATCCTTCTTTGCTCTACGAAATAGTCGAAATATACTGGCCGCATCATCTTAAACATAATTTTCAGCCATTTTTATTTTTGTTTTCTCCTTTTGGTTATTGCTATTTTTCGTTTTCTTTTGTTCATATTCAAGCATGTAACATTTTAAATGATAACAAAACAAACCAAGATATTCAATTCTGTATACACCTATTCTTTTCTTTTGTAACTCAAACAGTCTTGTTATTTTGTGAACGATAATGACAATAAGAAGTATTATGTTTACAAATAGATAACAGCTTAATGCTTAGTTTTCCTTTTCGATTTAGCAGCCAAACTCGAATGAGATATATCGTGTTGTGATTGAGCTTTTTTACGGTGCTTCTCGGCTAGGTAGAGTGCACGAGCTTGGTCATTGTTGACATTACCATCGCCATCATCATTGTCATCGTCATTATTACGCTGACTCTGTCGATGACGATCAGGAGTTCTCGGAGAAAATCGATGCGTTGCGATTGCTCCTGGAGTAACATTAATCGTAGGTGTGAACGGATTGGACGTCTTAAAAGAATAAGGAAATGATTATTGCAAGAGACTTCTCATTCAAGTTCCTCAATAAACTAACCTTTGTTGTCGAACTTGATGTAGGAATATCATCGTCGAACTGTTCATAAGTGAGCCTTTCTTTCAAATCCTTTGGCATGTCGCCCACACGAATAAAATCGTAAATTGTATCCATATCGTCTAAGATCCGATTTTCTTCATCAGGATCTAACTCTCGCGTAGATCGATATTTTCTGTCATCTTTGATTCGAACATGTAAATTTGAACGTGATGATTTCGGTTCCTGCCGAACAGTATCTCTTGGTGTATTTTCGACAGTTGTATTGTCGCTATCGCGATTATGCAATGAACGCGCTGTTAAAAACGTTGCCTCGTCCGAATAACGACGACGTTGTCGATAATCGCTAAGGCGTGGAGCCGACTGTTCATATTCAGAATTGGAATCCTCGTCGAAATAGTCATCGTACGAAACAGATTGTGAACGCTTTTTGTACAATGCTTGTTTATCTTGATTCGAATCGCCTATTAATGAGAGCGGAAAGTGCACGAGAGTAATTTCAGCTTGATAGTATTTGATTATTTGCGAGCACTCTTCTATAATTCGATGAAAGCCAGCCGATTGCATAATCTGACTCATATTGGCAATAGGCTGAATGTCAATATCAGCATTGACGGAGAGCGGAAGCAGAATATGACTGATTGGACTTTTCGACGCTTTCAACGCAGCTTTGTTGAGCGGACAAGCAAAAACCACGCGTTCATTATGTGACCCCAGTAGACGAAATTTCGTTGGTGTTAGACGAGTTTCGTCGTCTCGATTGATAAGAGCAGGTGCGTAAATATTATCGAACGAGAGCGGACCGTCCAAAAGACGAACGTTGATTGGAAAACGAAAGTTTGAAAGTAGATCATTGATTTTAAAAACGTCCGATATGTCAACATCCTTCCATGATGGTTTAGCTCTTGAACTGTGAGCTTTACGACTGAGTGGACTGAAGATGACAGGCTCATCAACACCGATGTAAACAATATGACCATGTTTCGTTTGACACTTCATATAAAGTTCAAATGTTTCGAAAGTGACTCTTTTAGGCGTATGTTCACTCGATGACGAATCACTCGCATTAGAATGACGATTCTTTCTCGATGAAAATATTTTCGACGTCGATCTCATCCAGGATATGGGTGAGAAGTGCGGTGATGATGGTGTGGGTGGTGCGCGTTGTTCGATATCTCCACCTAATATATGTGTCCGATGAGCGTAGCAAGTATCAAGAAGAGCGATAATTTGACCTGCAGAAAGTGTTTCGGGAGTTTCATTTAGTATAGGTGCATTTTTGTGTGCATCCAAATCAGACGATGAACCATAACATGAATCAGAGCTAGCGGTCCGATTCGAATTGTAATCACCAGCTGTTGCTATACGTAGATAATCCACAGAATCCTTTCTTTTGTATGCATTGCAAGAACGACGAAGAAATATGTGAACCGGCGATTTTTCTGTACGCCGATCTGCATCCTCATAATCAGGCTCCATTTCAGGTAGCTCACTTAATTTCTTATACGGTTCGATGGATTCATTATCTGCGTTGAGTAGTTCAAAAAAACTACAATATTGTGCTGGGATACGGCATAGAGAGACTGATGACGAACGTTTTTCGTTTAGAAGTTTTACAAAAGCACGTAGATTATAGGCATTCTCATCATCATCGTCGTCGTCGTCGTCATCATCATGACCGTTATTGGGATGATTTCTATCTTTTGAATGGCTATTTTTATTGTTTCCAGATAAACTAGCTACTGACTTCGATAGTTTTTTAATGTTACGAATTTTCGCTGTGGATTTCGAAACCATTCTATTATGCGACAAAGGTAATCGATTACGTTGCGATCGACCATGTCCATCTGTGGAAGTATAATAATCCGCAATTACCGAATCCAACTGATCGATTTCGAGCAGAATAAGTGGTGTATTTCTAGTCAAAATGTTCTTTATCGATCTTCCATAGTTATTCAAGGCAGATATGTTTACTATGATCGGTAACTGGTATTGTTGACGGTTCAAATTAGCCAGAAATTCTTTCAACGTGTATGTATTATGGTTGAAATGAAGAGGTGGCAAATCATAATTTGATAAAACATTCATCTTGGCAAGTTTTATATCATCGAATAAACTAAAAGAAACAACGGAGAAATGATTGAAAGCTATAGCATGATTTTCCTCTTACTGTTCCGTTTTCTATTCTAAACATATGTTGTCATCCGAGTGATGAAGTTTTGCGTCTCTTTTTATTATTATTATTACCTACACAATTTTCCCTTCTATGAATTGTGTACGATCGTGAGATGGATCGGCGGAATACGAAACGAAATTGAAATGAAGGGGATAATAGTATGAATCTTTATACAGGTAAAAAGAGAGAAAAAGAACGTCAGATGCGTATGAAGCCACGTGGTTAGTATTCAATGTATTGCTTTTTTTCCTATTTCGTAGACGTTCTTATATCGTTCGATAATCAAATCGTATATTAGTAATCGAAAACGATCAAAACAATTTCTACGTCAACCTACGCACATCTTACATTTGTCATTTATTAATACAATCAAGGGAAAATAATCTCTTAGTTCGAGGCGCTTTTGATTTGTAATTAACTAACTAGGAAGCGAGGTTTCGAATGAAAATCTTTTATGAATCCTTGGGAAAGTCATGTCTGATTCGATAATAGATATCATCTAGGCAATCAAAGAATGTCAAATATGTCTAATTGACAGTGCAGGTAGGAAATGAGTTATGTTGTTTTTTTTCGTCTAGTAAGTTTATTGAATACATAGATTTTTATTATTGTTCATGATTTAACAGAGACAAACCAAGTTGAAAAGAAAAGCAAGAGTGAAATCCTACACTTGATAGGTTATTTGAATAGGTGATAAGATTAATTGAATATCATCTCCTTTTCTCTCAATTAACTCGACGAGAATCGAATAGTCTAATGCACATTCGATTGTCTGCGTAGTGCCAACATAATGAGTGGGATACGACGCTTGTAGTTGTCGATCGAATAATTGTAGACTTGCTTCGCCGATCCATTCACGTTGTGGTAACATTGTTGATGTATCGAATGTCCATTCCTTTCCATCGATCTGTAAACGTTTGTGATCGTGGTGAATACGATAGATTTGTAGAAGCCGTACGGTTATCGAGCGAACTGAACGTTGCTGCGGATTCGAGTAATTGATTCGCACTGGAATCTGCTCGCCAGGTCGATAGAAGATTTTTGCTACGGAAGCACGTAAATGTATATCATTTCGGTTGACAACACTATTATGCAATTCGATGCCAGTCATTGGATGTGGAATCGAACCTTTCGAGCTGAGTACGATCGGTATTTGATAACGAGATCGACTTGATGATATACTCAATTCTAATGAATAGACAACCGATGGTGAATGTTCATTCGCTAATGACGGTGGAAGATCGTCCGGAATCTGAATTTGGAACGTTCCATGTATGATTGGCGGTGCATTGGTTGGTGTTGAGATCGAGTCGGGTGATGAAGACGAATGAACTAATGTTTCCGATGCTATTCGATTTTGATTTATTGTAACTATACAGCGTTCTCGACACAGATTGACTTTGTGTTCAACATGTCCATCGCTGTCAGCAGCTGTATCGATTTCTGCTGAATAAGTTGCATCACCGACGAGTTCGATCATAATTGCACTTCGTAATGATCGTTTGTGCAACGCTTCCGCTGGTGTACGGTGTTTAATACTGTTCAAATGGCGATGAAGAAACGAACGAGGAATCCTTACCGTTCCACTCAATAGTTCGCCAGTGTAATGAAATCCATCGACATGATTAGTGCTAATATGGATTTCTTTTGTTGCTGAATCTTGCCTATGTATAGAAGATCGTGATAATGATGATGATGATGATGATTGTGGCGAAGGTGATGATGACGACAGACGCCGACTGTCAGTGTTAGTTGTATTACCCATAATAGATATAAATCAATCAATCTACGCAAAGAATCTCGTTTATATCTGCACACATGTTTCCTTTGGAAAAATAGAAAACGGCTACAAGCTGTAATCGTAAATCCTCTTAGAAATTCCATTATTGAAGTGCATGTTTTTCTTCTATTCATCTGTATGTTTCTCTTATGCTATTTCTATGTCTGCTCCCGTATTATCTCTCACTAGACAATATCTAAATGAGTGAAAACATCATAGAGATCGAGGTTTGGAACGAAGAAGAAGAAAGAAAAGAAACTCTTCTCGCTTCCTTAGCTTTTTTATCTCAGTTTCTATGATGAATGGTAAGAGACTCGTTAGCAATCGATTTCATTGAAAATAATCATCAATAGATTTCGTCAATAAAACAAATTGAAGTGTTTGCTTAATATTTGATCCACCGAAAAGATCTTAAGAGTCAACCTAAACAATCCGCTCGATGATTTATTAAATTAGTGCGTCGTTCATCGTGCCGAAGTCATTAATCAATTAACTGCATTGAATGTTTAGACTCTTTGGCCTATTGACCGGCTAATAACCCTGTTTGTCAAGAGTATGTTTGTCTATTGTTAGCTTTTTCAATATACGATTTGTGTTTTCTTCGATCGAGGTGCATGTAGAGATCGTTCTTCTTTTGCATTTTAGATGATGAATTTCTTCTGGGCATTGATACTTCTCGTCGTTCTATTTCCGCTGATGACAAATACAATTCGTTGTTATAAATGTGATGCTTCTGACGAATGTAGAACCATAAATAATGGTGTATCATCAAAAAACTATTACCATGCATCAGAAAATGTCGAAATAATTGATTGCGACTATTATTGTTGGAAATCGGTTTCGCTAGGTAACAAAATCGAACTGAACCATTGACTACAATCCTTTGTGATTCATTTTAGGTAATGTCTATCGAGGATGTGCAAACAAACGCTGTGCGATTTCACATACACTAGGAACATTTTCCAGCAGTGTATGTTGCCAAGCGGATTATTGTAATAAAAGCAATCAAATTCTACTTAATTCAAAACTTCTCTTGATCATGATTGTGATGTCAAAAATAGCTTAGCAATGGTTTTGACAGACACATGGATTTACTTGCTGTCATCGTCGTTAATTAGTGTTAATCATAGAAAATAAAATGTTTGTTCGTACTTGACCTAAATTTAAAAGAAAATTCGACTTGTGTGTTCAAGAACATCATCTTGACCTAGAACATTCTGATAGTATTAGAAAAGATTTGAACGGTTGATATCATGGCTAAAAAGGTTTCACTTTACATTCATTGCTAAACGTCCATTTCTGTACGTGTTTTTTATTGGTATTTATTAAACCAATAATAAGGACAAATGAGTATAATACGGAATTGTCTGGATAACGAAACGATGAGAATCAAAGTCTATCGTTTATCTAATAAAGTATGTGATTTCTTTCTCGATAACACCACTGCCTTACATAATCATTTTAAAGTATGAATTTCTATCCCAAATGCTTTACAAAAGTGCTGTTATTAATGTGGGCATTACGTATCGTCAAGAAAAGTTAATACCTCGCATATAACGAGAAAGATTAAATATATTGAAGAAGAATGTAGTCTAAATATTGTTATTCACTTGTAAGTTTGAAACGATTTTTTTTTCGCCTGACTGATACAATGTTATGACCTAGTTTACTGTATGCCAGTTGAGTTGATTTTGTCAAGCGTCAGAGAAATTAAACGGTTTTACCTTCAAACTAGAAGGATCACGATTAACGTCTTGGCGGTACAATATGTTTGGTATCCCATGAAATATGATAACCTTAGAATAGATAGAAAAGTACTTTTTAATGACATTTTTCACAGTGAAAAATCGAGATGCAATGATTTGAGTGCGCCGTTTATTTCAGATAAAATCGAATCAACATCATGAGTGAAGATACTAAAATGGCTAGTTTTCTCTCTGAACCATTGGCTCAATGTGATCCCGAAATGTACGAGTTAGTCCGAAAGGAAAAACAACGACAGGTAGAATCATATCGAATCTTATTGTTTATTATTTTCAATGATTAACTTAGATCCGTGGTTTGGAAATGATCGCATCGGAAAATTTTACATCGCGCGGTGTTTTGGAAACACTCGGTTCATGTTTAACAAATAAATATAGTGAAGTATGACTTTCAGTTTACCTTTCTAATGAAAAGATCTATTTGTGACAGGGTTATCCCGGTGTTCGATACTATGGTGGTAATGAAATTATTGATCAAATCGAAAGTTTAACTCAAAAGCGTGCATTAACAGCATTCGGTCTCAAAGATGATGAATGGGGTGTCAATGTTCAACCATTATCTGGTTGTCCAGCAAACTTTGCTGTTTATTCAGCACTTCTCGAGCCTCATAGCCGTATAATGGGTTTGGACTTACCCGATGGCGGCCACCTTAGTCACGGCTATGCGACACCGTCGAAAAAGATTTCTTTCACTAGTGTCTACTTCGAAAACATGCCATATAAAGTCAATCCACAAACAGGCTTAATTGATTACGAAGAATTAGCACGTACAGCAAAACTTTTTCGCCCAAAAATTATCATTGCTGGTATTTCATGCTATTCACGTAATCTTGAATACGATAAATTTCGACAAATATGCGATGATGTTGGTGCTATTTTACTTGCTGATATGGCACATGTCAGTGGTCTGGTGGCTGCCAAAGTTGTTGCTGATCCATTTCCGTATGCAGATATCGTGACAACAACAACTCACAAAAGTCTTCGTGGACCAAGAGCGGCCATGATATTTTACCGTAAAGGACCGAAACGACCACAGGTCGTCAATAAAAGTGATAATTCAGTGCAAATGTATGATTACGAGAAGAAAATCAACGAAGCTATCTTTCCCGGATTGCAAGGTAAAAGTAGGAAAGAGGCCTTTGTCCAGAAACGAATGAATGTTCTCTAGGTGGTCCACATAACAATGCGATTGGCGCTATCGGTGTTGCATTGAAACAAGCTGCATCTGAAGAGTTCAAAGCTTATGCTCAACAAGTTGTTAAAAATGCAAAACAACTCGTTCAAACATTGAAAGAAAAAGGTTATACATTCGTCGCCGGTGGTACTGATACACATTTGGCTTTACTTGACTTACGTCCCATTGGCCTTGATGGTGCTAAAGTTGAACGTGTTTTAGAAGTTGTTTCCATTGCCGTGAATAAGAATACATGTCCAGGTGATAAGTCGGCTTTGAAGCCATCGGGCATTCGTTTCGGTACACCAGCGTTAACAACACGAGGTTTCCGAGAAAATGATATTGTTCGCGTAGCAGAATTTATTGACCGTGCTGTCAAAATTGCTCAAGAGATTAATCAAAATGATTCAAATCAATTGCTCAAAGATTTCAAAGCAAATATGAAACTTGATCAACATGCCAAAAAACTGGATGAATTAAAAGAAGAAATCGAAAATTTCGCATCACAGTTTCCAATGCCGGGTTATGAATCTATCTAAAAGCTTTCTTTTATTTTTCATAGAAAAAAAAAACAAGAAATTCTTTTTGTGACATGATGAAGTAGAAGGTCGTGATACCAATCTAATCTCTATTCCATTCCATTTTCAAACCATTAAATAAACATTCTATCTTTAGATAAAGATTTCTTTCTAAGTAATAATGAGTATCACACATTGTATCTTCGATTTGGATGGTCTCTTGTTGGACACCGAATCACTTTATACAGAATGTTTACAGAAATTATGCGCACCTTATGGAAAGAATTTCACTACTGAAACGAAATTGAAAATGATGGGCAAGTCGTCATTAGAAGCTGGACGGATACTAATTCGTAAGTACAGCATGTTTGATATCGAATCTTTTCGTGAAGTTTTCTTCGATAGGCGAGTTGGATTTGCCAATAACAGATGAAGAATATTTAGCTAAGTCAAATGCACTCTATATGGAAACGTTTCCTTCATCAGAACTTTTACCCGGAGTTGAACGTCTTATTCAACACTTGGCTGATCACAAGATTCCCATAGGTAACAAGCCAAAACTTGTTTAGCCTAGATCATTTGTTTTTCCATTGAGGCATTGCTACGGGATCTTCGTTTGAATTGTACAAACTCAAAACAAGCAAGCATACTGAATTATTCAAACTATTTGATCCAATAATATGCACTGAACCAATGGAATTACGTTTAACTAAACCAGCACCAGATATATTTCTTGCTTGTGCAAAACAATTTTCTAACCCGCCGCTTTCAATGAGTCAATGTTTAGTATTTGAAGATGCTGAAAATGGTATTCGAGCTGCTCTTGCGGCACAAATGCACGTTGTATTCGTGCCAAGTTTACCAATCAATACTTACGATCCAGAAGTGATCAAACAGGCAACAGTTACATTGGACAGTCTTCTTAAATTTGATCCGGATCTGTTTGGTTTACCGGCATTTAATGATGCATAAATCATATATTTGCCAGTCAGACGCTGAAAAACAGGAGAATACTTTGTTTTTAATAGAATAGAGGATGTAAAAGTTTGAAATTCGAACTTCAGTCTGTTTTTTAATGATTAAATATATTCAACAAACGAGAGAACATATTTTTTCCTTATTCATTGCATAGAAAATAAATTATCATACATATTTATTTTTCTCTCTTCTTCTGTTCTTCTTCTTCCTATTCGTGCATATTCCCATTTATCGATTTTGTATGTTATACGAGCTGGCCAAACGGCGAAGAAAGAAAGAGAGAGAGAGAGAAGAGAAAAAATATATTTAACGTCGATTGGCTTCCCCTCAAATGATCATTAGTGTTTGGTCGTGAATGTTATCGCCTTTAGTGTAACTATACCAATCAATGTCATCGGCATCGAAATCCTTTCTAATCAAAGATATTCTCTCGGAAAACGGCGACTCAACATCGTCAGATGAAAGTACGGATAACGGGGAACTTTTTCTCCCCAACCCAATCGACCTTCGTCGGTATTTCAAACATCCATTATATCCAATTCCTTTACGACCAAGTGCATTATTGTTGTCTAAATCAACACCTACAACAACAACAACACCATCATCATCTGCGGCCACAATAACAGCGCTACGCAATACCCATCGTCGATTGGCTGTCGACGCGCAAAACTCGCCATTAGATGCGCTCTTTGAAATGACGAAGAAAACATTTGATAAAACAAGTATAAGTAAGTCATGGAAAGAATTAATCAAAACGGTATTTAATCATTCTAACAAGTTCCTTTTTGTTATCTAATTTACGGTCCGTTAAATCTTTTTTCAATTCGTACCCCAATTGATTATCGAATTCTTTTTCAAAGGTCAACTGTCTGACATGTACTCCCGATAGTCAAGAGAAGTTCATCTTTTTCTTCTTTGCCTTTTTCAATCTCGACGCGTGAATGTTGTCTATTCGTTTTATCTTTGGTAATACGGCGAAACGAATGAATTGAGATTGAAATGAAGCATTCGATGTTGTTTTATACACATATATTCATATTTAATCTTGTTGAGAAAATGAGAACAGTTACTTCAAACATGTGTATACCAATTACAACTGTTTGGACTAGAAACAACAGACGAATGATGATGACAAACGAGTTTTCGTCTTCTTTAGAGAAGAAAGTCTCATCATTAATCGATCGACATGGCATAAATTAATTATTTCTTTCGGCATATCTGAGAGAGTATGTATACAAGTATACATCGTCTTCCTCATAATTGGATATCACTGTTTGTTCATCTTCCTCTTCGGTGTGGATTCGATATCGATCAATTTGATATATGATTATCACCACTGTTGAGAACATAGATCATTGAAGAATATTTTTTCTATCAACAAATATGATTAGCTTCTGCTGATAGACTCTCTTCTCTCCTGTTCGATGTGCGTCATCGATTGTTAAGCTCATTTGTCATTTCTCATCTAACATCTGTTAAAATCTATGATTCACTTTGATTAGATTCATTGGATTCGGATATTTCATTGAAAATAACTCATGAATTGCACAAACGAAAACGTCGAAAGAACCGCACGGCGTTTAGCGCTCAACAGATCTACGCATTGGAGAAGCGTTTTGCACATCAACGATATCTCACACCGAATGATCGTGATCAAATTGCGAATGAATTGCAACTTTCACCTGCTCAAGTTATTACAGTAAGTTCAATCGATTTTCTCGACAATTGTCACTCATTTCTCTGTTTTTAGTGGTTTCAAAATCGACGTGCTAAACTCAAACGAGACTACGAAGAATTAAAAAACGATGTGAATGCAGCTCGAAAACTACAAGCGATGGGAGAACCTGTTGATTTTAGTTGATTGTTCTTTTTTCCTTCTCAATCACTTTTTTTTTCATTAGTTTATTTATTAAACAATAAAGTGTGTACATAGCAATTGACAAAGTTTGTGTCTTTGAGAGATGCAGTGAAACCATGGCGGATTCATTCGATACTCGCCGTCAGAATCGTTCTTCTAGCTCAATTAGAGGAAAGAAAAAAACCGAGAACGCAAGGAGTGCGTTTTTCCATATATTTTTTTTTCTTGATCATTTCCAACGTGTGTCTAGTTTGAAAAGAAACAGGAAATGACTATATTTTGGTATTTATTATTTAGTTACTTGTGACGGTTACATTCAGCATTAGTAAATAGTTTGCCAGATGCAATATTAAAGTTCTACAAGCATTGTTGTTGCTCAAATTTGAAAACGACGATGAGATCTTTTCAACAAATGCGTTATGGACGACGAACAGTATCGGTCAGTACAGATTCTGATCAACCGATGGAGCAAGTATCAAATGTAGGTTCATTAACTAAACGTCGAAGTTCTGTCGTTGCGTATGTGAACGATCATTATCAAGATTGGAAGAAAAACGACGTTATACTCGAGAAGAGGTAAATGATTTGAATACCTTTTGTTATGTTTGACTTCGCTCTATCACACGAGGCTGGTTTCAGAATTCAAATAGGAAAGACGAGTTCGTCATTCAGGAAATTTCTATCTCACGAATACGTTGTTGTTCATGTTAAATCGTATTTACAAGTGAGTTCTTTTGCATCGCGTGATAATTATGGATCACTGCCGAATATAATTTGGCCAAATATATGCGAGTATTAATAAAATTCTTTTGCTTTTCTTCTTCTTCTTTAGAAGGCACACATTACTTGAAAATATCAATTTCTCTTCTCAACAACAAGATTGTACGGAAGCATCTAGACGTGAAATTAATTTTCAAACGTTCTACATCTTTTTCTTTGTTTTATTTCTGCTCCTGTTTATTTCTATCATCTATTCATTTATTCGAATGATACAAAATCCTGATTAAATAGACATACACAATTTTGAAAATCTCGTGTCCAATTGATATTTATTCAAATGAATAATACCAAGCTGATTGAATAACTTTATTATCCTTCGAGATAATATAATAGATATAATCATGATTGTTGCGCCATTCGTAGATCCAGATTTTCGCATCACGAGGAAACACGTATTGTTCATGATTGCGTTTCAGTTCATGAGCAAGTGTTTCATCAGGTTGATCGAGAATTTTCGTTGGTGTACCCATTAAACGTTCGATTTCATGGGTGGTCGTTCCCGGTTGACCTAGGTGTTCCTGCAGTTGGAGCATAGCAAGATGCCGTTCACGATGTTGATCATCAATAGAAGGACGACGTGGTTCGTTGTGCCAATGACCACGGCGTTCCTTCAAACGTAAATAATCAGCTGAAGCGACAGCAATGTTTCGCGAAACCATTGTTAGGACGAATATGTTGAATGTGAAGATGCAACGAGTGTTTTATCCTTGGATAAATGAAAAGGTTGATATTAAGCCTCAAATCATATGATATTTGCTTCTTTTTACGAATAACGTAGTTATGCCTTTTGTGATCTGACGTTTTGCAACAGCGTAATAAAATACGATCTGCTGTCATCTGTCGAAATTACGATGCTCATCCTTGGAAGATCCTAGTCGTTAAGTACAAAGATCGATTTGCAAATATTGTAAAGCCTAGTTTGTTCCTATTCCAATATATTGTACATAGACATATAGTATATATGATGACATGTAGATAGTACCATTGTGCTGATTTCTTCCTGCATAATTTACAAGAGAGAATGGCATTATGACTTATGCAACTGTCAAAACATGACATTTTATTCCCAATATACATATTTTTATCCAGATCATAGCGTATCATTATATTTTGCATATTATGGTTCCCATAAACAGACATAAGTGTAATACTAAATAGTGTATTTTCAAAAAGCATCGCATAGCCAATAGCTACGCAATTTCATGTACTACTGATCTAATGTATAATTTAATCAATTACCTCTTCTTTCTGCTCGTGCTATTTGTTTTAGGTAAGCATTTGTTTTTCTCCTTCTTTTCTTCTATACTTATTTGTATTAATCATAGTAAATGACATCGCATCGGACTCGATTACATACTACAATCAATCGAAACCAAATCAATGTAATTCCTCATACACAAGTGAAGTCTCCTTTGGCATTTGATTTGTGCATATCTGACTATATTTGTTCATTACGATTTAATCATGATTTTCAACTGTTGTTGCTACTATCAGTGTTATGAGCTTTGCAAAGTGAACCGTGAACTTGCTTAGATATCATCGAGAAGCTCAGTACGCCGTCGACATATTAATGTTTTTAGATAATTTAATTGTTCTCATATGTAATCGTTCGTTCTTTTTCTATTGTGACTAATAGCTCCAACAACTGTTACTCTATAATACCTTTCTACGACGCTGCAAACAACTGGTGTCATCGTGATGTCAATATTCTAGTCAGTCGTTGTTTATGGAATCATTTCGAGCCTTATTTATGTTGTTCCTTCATATATGATATGAATCATCAGTCGTATTTACTAATACACACGTGTATATAACCAAGGACAAATTCATTTCTTTTTTCTTTTGCTTTTTTTGTCAAGTCACTTTTCTTCCAGATATATAGGTATATAAGTGCAATTGAAGAAGTCCATGGGTTTGTCAAATAGTTGTTTACCAGTGAAACTATGCAGCTGTCACTCAGCGAGTCGTCGTAATTCAATCATTAGAAAGAAACTTGAACATGAAGAACTAATTCGAATCAATGCAATGGATATCAATCGAGTATCCGAAGATGAATTATTACTATTACCAGGCGTAAATCGACAATTAGCACATCATATAGTAGAATATCGACAGGCCAACGGTGGGTTTAAACAAACGAACGAACTTTTACAAGTCAATGGAATGACTCCAAGATTGTTTAAAAGCATTTGTACAGAAATGACACTATCGACTTCGAATGAGAAAAAACAACTTCTCGATCTCAATGTAGCCACATATACAGAACTGTGCTGTCTACCTGGTCTGACACCAAATCTAGCAACGAAAATTCTCAATCGTCGACATCAAAAGAGAGGATTTCATTGCGTTGAAGAATTACTCAAAGTCAAAGGTATGGATTATATTATTCTATCAACGATTCGTCCGCATGTAACGATCAAATATCAACAAACAGCAACGGCATCAGATAAAACAGAAACACTTTCGCGTGCTTCACTATTCCTAGATACACTACCACCTGAAATACACGCTATGCTTGTTTCTTCATCATCTCAACAGTCGACGCGTCGTGCGAATGGAGAAAGTAGATCGAAACATTTTCGCATCGCATCGTGGAATTTACAACAACTTACCAGCGACAAAGCGCAAAATCCCGGTGTTCAAGAAGTTATCTGTCGAATTATACTTTTAAATAAGTATATATATCTCAAGTCAATTAACAACGTTCGTTAATGTCATCTTGTTATTCGTTTAGTTTTTCAATAATTGCTATTCAAGAAATTGGAAGTAAAGAGTCGCTCGATTTCATTATCAATGAATTGAATAATCCCACGATTCCATCCATAAAAAACCTATCGAATTCTTCTCAAGGTAAATGGAAATATACCATTAGTGATGCCGTCGATCAGATAGTTCAGGTAAACCAAGTCAAAATATCTCTCTTCTCGTTTTCGACTCGTTTTTACCGGAAAAGGGATGTGAACATCTCGGGTTTCTGTATGATGGATCAAGTGGTATTGAATTAAAGCAAACTTCATCTTTACGATGTCAAGGATATTTTGAGCGTTCACCTTACATAGCTGTCTTCGGAATCTATAATAAAATTGAACTAGTTTTGGTCAATATGCATCTAACAGCAAAGAAATCCGATGAAGATAAAAATGAACAAACAAAATATGAAGCCAAAGCATTATCGGTTTTAGCCCGGGCGATGAAAGATACCATCAGTAAGAATCAGATATTCTCTCCAGTTGATATATCTATCTTCTTTCTAAATATTTCAGAGCAAAAACATAAGATAATTCTGGGTAGTTTTAACATTATACCGACAGCATCGGATTTCGAGGCATTGATCGAATGCAATTATTCATCTGTCATAGCAGAAAATACAGATATCAGTTTGAAAATGTTACAAGGAACTTCGTGTGTAGATAATATTTGGCTTTCAATCGAGGCGAAAGCTTTGTACACAGGTAAAAACTCTTCATGATTTACTCATTGATAATACTTTGTCGTTCCTATAGGAAGCTCAGGGGTTATTCGTCATAGTCTTACTAGTCCATGGATTCCCACCGGATGGACGTTGGGGGGTCTAGTCAGTGACCATTGTCCTTTATGGACTGAATTTAGTCTATCTTGAGCGAAATATATCACTTTTAAGAAAAGAACAGTTTCACTTGTTTTACCCCGTTGCGGTATTCGATTAGGCTACGTAGTCTATGAATATCTTTATTTGGATAGTTTTATTTCATACTCGAAGAAAAACGAGACGTCTTTTCTTTATTTTCAACTTTCCAAAACACAAAAAAATGACAAATCATTAAAACAGATACAATCAATGTTAATTATGTTGTTACACTAGCAAAAGAAAAAAAGACTTCAAGTGAAACAGCATACTACGAAAAAAAGCACGTACGACAATAGCAAAACCAAGAGAAAGAAAAAGAAGCCTAAAGACACTTTTATGTTGGTATTTGCTAAACAATAGAATATCACTGAAGCATTTGCGAAAAAGAAAATGACTTATCGTCGAAATTGCACGAGATATCGTAGTGCCACTTGCGACTCGTCATACACAATATATTCATTGTGATTAAGTGCAATATAATTATTTTTACAATCAGGATTATCAATCAAGCTACCTAATGGCACACGAACACCTAGAAGAGGTAAAAGGATTTTTTCAAGGTGCTGAATTTCGAAAACAAACTACCAACCGTAATTGCATGTTATTGTGTATCGAGGATCAGGAACAACTCGACCAACACCTTTACGGCTTTGATATTCACTCATATCCAATGATTTAGTTGTCTGATCGTCAAAATAGTTCAAGCCAGTCTCCTTGATTTTACCCAATGCAACTTCGCATAATAACATAAAACAACGTTCACCATATCCGTCGGTTTGTTGAACGCCTGAGCAGTATCCAAGACTTTTAGTAAATGTATCTGCTGTGTAGATTCCCTAGAAGAAGAGGAATAAATCATATTTCACTTCTGATTTCATTCAATATACTTTTCCAAATAAACTTCCAGTGGATGTTGCAGTCAATGGTCTGACAAGTAGTCCTTAAAAACGAAAGATGTTCAGTTCATTTTCTCAAAAATTTGATCGAGTATCATCATACCTCTTGTTAAAATACTAATTAAATTGCAGATATTAGTGCCATGCCATAAAAGATATCGATTATCAAGATCGGATTTGAACAACCGTTCATCTTCATCTGGACGCGCTATCTTGAATATTTGTTCAACTTGAACAGTCGGTGCACTAGCCCAGATATAGCGCAAAATCAATTGTGAATCCATGTCATCTTTATTCATTGCTTCGAATTGACAATTCATCGATCGATACAAATAATCCAACGGTGAAGTAGTTTTCCAATGTGCCTGTGCAGCCAAAAGCATTTTGTAAGATAATTCGAGTTCAAGTAGATCATCGAGCACTTTCTCTTGTTGCTTCAATTGTTGTTCATCGACGATAACAGGCAATTTCTCATCTGCGTATCCTCGTAATGGTACTATGGAGTAGTATTCATTTGTGCGTCGATAGATCGATTCTAAAATCGCTTTCAACTCGTTTTGTTGTTCGGTCGGTTTTGGGTGTTGTAATGCTAAAGCTAGTTCTTGTTTTTTCTCGATATCTTTCTTTAATTCGAGTAGTAAATCACGTGCCTTCTGCAAACTTTCGCGTTTCAATTGAGAAACAGGCATCCATTCAACATCCAATTGAGTTTTATTGATATTTGAACGAATGGCTTGAGGATTGATTAATGTTTTGAGAAAATCTTTGAATGCGGGCGATTGAAGTTTCGATGGACAATATTCAGTTTGTAAACGTTTGAAATTAAGGGATAAATTTGAATGCTTATGTATTTCTCGATCGTTTAATTTGATCAACGTGTACTTTTTCGGTTTGGTTTCGAATTCATTTGTATCTTTCCATGCATTGCCGGTCTTCTCACGAAACACCTTTGTGAATTCCTTTCGACATTCATCTAACGTGGAGTACGGTGTTAATTGGTATTGACCTTCAGCATCACCAATCCGTCCCCAGCGTGTAAACAGAAAATATAAATTGCTTTTGCTTTTATGCTTGATGATTTGCATACGGTAGAAATTGTATAAGCCATGCGTACCATAAGTTACATCGGTTTTCGTTAGTCGAACATCGTATGGTTCATTTTTCTCTTCGTCAATGACAACTTCACCTGTTTGACTCATTCCAGATAAACGGTCGACTTCATATGCAGAATTGTAACTACGCGACGGATGCATTGCGACGTATTGATCAATTAATTTCTGAGCATCGGAGTAAAAATCAGATTGACCGAGAAGATTTTTGTTGGGATCATTGATGTAGAATCGTTCAATGGTCGCTTGCGTTGAATCAGTTCCATCATTGATAAGTTTTGTTAGTTCATCACATAAGTGTTGATATCCATTGATTGCTCCGTATTGTAATGGTGATAAACCAGCAAGATCATGTTTAGTTATCGAAGCACCACATGAGTGAAGTAATCGAAGTAGTTCGATGTTGTTTGTATATGTTCCGTCAGGAAACGGTTGAACTAGATGATGAATACAAGTGCGACCAAGAGAATCACTCGCGTTCAAATCAATATCTGTGGTCATGGTGAAACGATCGGACTTCTCAGTTATATCGTTGTTCGGTGCATCGCATAGAGACGTAGTTGTTGCCATGGTTGTAAGACCAAAGAAAAAGTTTTGCTGAGGTCGCAACTTTAGAGCGTGTTGACCATGACCAAACATCATTTCCGAAGAGTTGTTTTGTACTATTGGTGTATAATTTTTATTGAGTAGCAATTTGACAATCTCGATATTATTCTAAAATAGGAAAGAGCAGATGGTTTTACGTCAAAGTTCCTCTCATTTCTTAACTATACCTGTCGAACAGCGTGCATCAGTGGTGTTTGCTTTTCCTCATCGGCAAAATTGACGTTAGCTCCGAGCTGTAACAAGCATTTGACGAGTGTAAAGTTATTATGAACAATTGCATTGATCAACGGTGATGTTCGAACATTTGTTGGTGTAATATCCGTTTTCGGTGGTGGATAAGTATAATTCTCAGTAGATACATCGCTATAACCAAATGACAACGGATTCGTTGCGATTTCATTTTGATAATTACACAAACAATCCAATTGTTTACTGGACTGCAAGAACGGTTGAATATCACTAGCGGATAAACTTGTGTCTGATCCGACTCTCCAGAATAATGAACCTATGGCTGAGTTTCCGGATCCATCGACTCGGTCAAGATTGAATTTCAACGGATATTTCTCACGCAAAAATCGAAGAAAAGCGAAATTTCGTTTCACACATGCATAGTGGATTGGATACAAACCATATCTATCCGGAATATCCCAATCGACACATTCGGCATGAAGATAGGAAAGAATTTGTACATATAAAGCTTGATCATATGCGTTTATATCTGCTAGTAGATGAAAAAGATTTTGTCGTTCGAGATTTTTCGCATTTAGAGTGAGCTTGTCTTTCAAACGTAATAATAAACGAAGAACAAGATTCAATTTGTTATTTAAAATAGCAGCTTCGATAACTTGTATATAAGCTAGATGGTAACGTTCGAGATCATTCAGTATTAATGATAGTGCACCTTGCCAGTCGCGTTGAACTATCAGATAAATTAATGAATCTTGTTGGAACTTTTTCGAACTTTTCTTTTCTGCGTATTTCCATATCCAATTATCTTGGCGTTGAACATGCTTTGACTGAGTTTGCGTTGCATCGGAAGTTAAGTGTTTTGTAAAGATTTTGCTAAGATCAATATCGATCGTTTGCTGTAGAAAGGCTATAAATAGATTCAAATGGCCCATTGCAATGCAAGTGCCAATAGTTGAATTAAACTGATGATTTTCGACTAGCAAATTTGCTTTATGTTGTTGTAAAAGCATAACACATACAGTGGAACATCGCTCCTAGAAAACCAAAAGAACTAATTTTTCACTATGTTCATCGATCACTTACAACAGCAAAATGTAATGGTGTGTTTCCATCATTGTTCTTCGTGTCTACTTGTCCATTTTTCATTGCACCCAACATTAAAACACATAATTCCACAGGATCATCACCCGTATTCTTGTTTAGAAAAATATTGTGCAACGGAATATTACCTAGATCATCTTTCAGATAAAGGTCACTGTTATTATCAATTAACAGTTCTTCGACATCCGTTGTTGAATCGATAGCACCTGAATTATGATAAACAGCGATATGTAACGGAGTGCGTTCATGCGATCCTGGACTATTCAAACTATCTGTTTGTTTAATTTTTTCGATGAATAATTTCAATAGATCGATGTATGAATTCGAACGTTGATTGGTCGCTAAGTAATAATGTATAGCTTGATTTTGTTGATAATCACGTGCTAAGATATGACATTGTTCATGATTTAGTAAATCACGAATGATAGGCAATAGTTGTCGATTGCATGCGAAGATTAACGGTGTTTGTTGACGTTCTCCGGAGAGAGTTGATGTTGATAAATTGATGTCACATTGGGGATGTTGCATTAGCAGACGAACGGTTTGATACTCGTTTAAGTGTATAGCCTCGAGCAATGGTGTTCGTTGGCTTTCATGATGAAGAACATTGATATTTTTGGTTTTTTTAAGAAAGATTTCCAAAGGATGCTGACCGGCGAGTGAAGTCGTACGTAACAAAGAGAATATACTTGTTTCTCGAGGTTTAATAGTTGTTTCTTTATCAAGACCGAGATTTGCCGCCTGAATGTTCTCCGTAAATTGTTCATCATCGTCGGTATTTGCTTCAATTTGTGTGTCCAGCGAACTCGTATTTGGTGACTTGATCTCAGCATCGGGATCACATTGAACCGTATTGAGACAATAATCAATCATTTGAACAATCGCCTGATATTGTCGGTTCAATTGCTGTGCCCCTGTGTCAAACTAGAAACGAAACTAAATATTCAGATCTGCTGAATTTTGCCTAACACAGACCGTATTCCCCTGACAAAATTGATTGTATTTCGATGCACAATAATGAAATGGTGTTCGGCCGTTATTATCAAACGTCTGACCCATTTTCTTCAAATCGTCACTGACTGGCTAAAATTAGGAAAAGACAAACATACAGAAGCAAAACGAAGATTATCTGAATTACTAATTTCATTAGGGTTTGTACGAGATCGTATTTGTCGCATGCGTTTGCAAAGTAATGTAGAAGAGTCTTGCCATCATGACTGACGTCGCAATTAATATCAATTCTAGCTTGATTGATGAAATACTCCACAAGAAGAAAGTTGCCTCCTTCGAGAGCAACCATCAGCGGGGTTTGAGCTTTATTATTCATCTTGTTAACATCGCATTTGTGATCATAAAGAAGTTGAGCCATTTGAAATACATTCTCACGTACTGTTGTTTTCGTCTGTAGGCCCTATCAGAACAAAAGTTCGACTGTTATACAAAGAAAAGAATCAGCTCACGGTGAAAAATGAATTGTGTCCCAGTGTGTTGCTGGCAAAATAATGAAACTAAATGAAGCAAATACAGATGATAATATCGAATTCCTCGTGTTGAAACTCACGGCGTTGTTTCCATTAGAATCGACACATGTACAATCGGCTTTATGTTTACCTACGACATATTCTAATTGTTGTACTGATGATGCTGATACTTCCAAGCCGACTGTTAACATGACTAGGGTTAAGCCGTCCTCAGTTTTGAAATTGATATCCACATGATGCTCGGTTAAAAGATAATCACAAAGACCGTAATGTCCTTTTAGAAATCCGGCTGCTAAACAAGTTGTTTGCCATGAATTAACACAATTCACATTGGCACCAGCTTCAATCAATAGACGTACACAAAAATACCATCCATATGCGACAGCATAGTGTAATGCACTGTTCGCTGATGAATCAAATGCCTTGGCGTTTGCACCCATACGAAGTAAATGTGAAAGGATATGAGCATTGCCACACATAGAAGCATGGATCAATGGTGTACGTTTAAAACGATCACGTGCTTCAACTTTCGCACCATTTTCTATCAGATGTGCAGCAATATTCATATAGCCTTTTTGGCAAGCTAACATCAATGGTGTTAGTTTGCCTGACGTCGTACTTGTTGGTGCATCGACATTAGCACCAAACTGAAGTAACACTTTGACACATTCCTAGACGAAAAGGTTTCACTTGATTTCGCTCGTAGTGACAAAAATCGAATTCGTACCAAATGATTATTCAGAACTGCCAAATGAAGTGGATAGTATCGTGCTTTGTTCAAACGATTGATCGATGCAAGACCGAATTTCTGGTGGACAACTTGATCTTCAGCATCATTCGATTCAGCTTTGTCTTTCGCTGTACGTAAAAGAATTTCAGCATTGATTGCTCGACCATACGTAGCAGCAATATGTAATGGAGAGTTTCCACCACGATCGGCATCGTTAAAACTGACCTGCCTATTTAACATAAAATCGATGATCGTTTTCATTTCGATATCTTTTTCATTGAATAGCTTACTTTGATAGAAGATATTCAAGAGGATCTGGTCCTTCGCATGCAGCTGCGAAATGAATCGGTCGTCGTTCGTATTTATCAAGAACATTGTATTCAGGCATAATGTTCAATAATTGCTTCAAATATTTTGATATTGGGTTGATCGCTGCACAGTGGATCGGTGTGATCTAGAATGATGCTGAATTGAAAATACAAACGATAAATAGAGATGTCTTACTTGAAAATTTTCTTTCGTCTTTTTCAATACACTTGCAGCGCGAGTAACTGTTAACTCCTCTCCATTGAAAAGCAAAACCTAAAAATTGATGGACATGAAGATGCTTCTTTTACAAAATGATCACACGAACTTGATGATGAAGATTATTGAAACCATAGAAAGCATTGTCTTTGATTTCACCAATAATACTAGCAGCTAACTCTCGATGACCACCTTGAACTATATGACTTATGTCTTCGTAGACTTGGTTTTTCTATATGAGACAAAGAAATAGTTTGGGAAAAGAGGATGAAACACTTGGGAAAAAAAAACAGTGATTTTACATAGTGAGGAAACGCTTCCATAAGAAGAGCATACACTTCTTGTGAACTGTTAGTTCTTACTGCATAACGAATTATCTCATGACCAAGGTTACCCGATTGATTCGTGGTATCCTTAACAAAAATGACATTCCAATCATGGAATCTAGATAAAATAAGAATAGATTACTTTATTCAAGGCATTATTGCCTTCCTTAGCACCTCGGCCAGCCATCACTTGAGCTGTTCGAAAACCGAATGTATTAATATTTGCTCTGGAATAGATTCGGCGATGCAAAACAAAATAAATATTCGAGTAATTCTCACCGTCCTGTACTCTGTGTTAACATTGACACGGTTGGAAATGGACACCGATCTGCTTTGGGCGTTTTGATATCTTCAAGAAGAATTTTCAGCATCTCGATATTATTATTCCGAATTGCATAGTGAACAGCTGTTAGGTCATTGTTGAGACTGCGTTTTACATGAACCTAATCGAGACAGAAAAAGCCAATCAGTCAATGCTTTACATATGAAAGCATTCTCGTCTTACTGAACAAACACGATTAACATCATTAATAAGACTTTTCAACAAAGTTGGATCGTTGATAAGTACAGCACGGATCGCTAATTTACTTTGAACAATCGACGAAATGAAAGGTACAGACAAACTAAACAAAAGCAAGGAATTTATTAAATAATGATCAGCGATCGAATGCTCACTTGTCTTCGAAGAATGGTTCTTTGCGGTAAAGAGTGATCTGCAAGTTTTCCGTGAGAAAACGATTACTTTGAACTTTGAATAACTGTGCTTTCGGTATGGCCTTTGGTTTTGCCACTAGAGAATGTATTGAGAAAAAAAGAATAGAAAAAATAATTTTATCAAGATTAGTAACCTGTTTTTTTCGGTGATTTTTTCGCCTTTGGTGTTTGTTCTTCGTCATCTACGATTTCGTTGATATTCAATGTTTTTTGTCTCTTCAATGAAGCTGAAAAAGAAAAGATCACAGTCATAGAAAGAACTATGAATAGATTTATGTACGAGTAGTTGACTCGCCGCTAGTTTTTCGAGCTCGTTTCTTCACTATCTGTTTCCGAGGACTATTTGGTGAGATTTTCCGTTTTTTCGGTTTCGGCAGTGTTTTCTTCGTTACGGAATTATCATCGCTTGAATCTGATTGCGCCTTTTCGAATGTTTTGTCGTAATTTTCAGTTGTTAGATCCATTGGTTCATCCGTTGAAGGACTTTCACCTTTGATTGATTTTTCTAACAAACGTTTTGTTTCGAAGATATCTTGTTTTCTGAGCGACATAGTTTTATCTGCATGACGTATGATGTCAGGTATTCCTGTGAGAATTGTTTGTGGCTCTAATGTATCTTCGTATTCGAATTTAAAACGTGTATTTTCATCGATTTCAGCGTCGTCGCCTTTGCCGTCTGCAGATGCGCACCAACGAATACGAATTTTCCGTGTATCATTGTAAACATCTTGAAGAACTTGACAAAGAAAAAAGGAATCTACTGGGCTTCGAACTGTGATAAATGTTCGATTGGAATACAAGAGTGTTCGAATATCTGAACCAGCAGATGATGACGACGATACTGAAGTCATTAGTTTCTTCAGTTTCTCCTCGTCTTCTTCTTCTTCGGATGACGACGTTATGTCATCATGTCCATTATCATCGTCATCGTCCACGAGTTGATCTGGATTAAACATTGTAGTAGTCGCCTTTCGATCAATTTGAACAACCTGAAGTAAAATATGCCTCATGTCGAATACTTATCTATTAAAGAAATATTTACATTCCAATAATTTCCATTTAAACCAGTTAGATTCGGTTTCTTTCGTGGTTTTGCATTAGGATTTCTTACTCTTGGCTGTCCAGGTTTCTGAAATGCAAAGCCAAATCACTTTTCATATCTCTCGTCTTAATCGAATTTTACTCGTTTTGTTTTAATTGTTTTCTTCTTTCGTTTTTTTTCAGCCACAGTTGTCACTGGCTCTTCTTTTTTCTCTTCAACAGGAGAATGTTCGTCATTCTCCGCGACCTAGAACATGTCAACATAGACAAAAATAAAGTAATCCTTCATAAAATGATTACATCGACTATTTTCAATTTGGATGATTTGCCGCCGACTGGATTTTCCTCATCGTCGGATGAATCGCTTGTATCAATGTTCATTCTATGATATGACGCATGTTGTGTATTAACTTTTTTTCTTTAGTAGAATTTCGAGAAAAAAAAACTCACAGAAGAGTTTTGTCAAATTGTTCAAGCAGTACGACTCATCGAATAAAATAGAACATGTGAGTGGTCGATATAAATATGGTCAAAACACACCGAACAGAACAGTAAAAAGTAATTTCACAGGTAAGGTGAAATTTCTTCTATTCTTTTTTGTTTCTTCACCGCAATGATTTGATAACCAGTAGTAGCGTTAACTATTTGCTTTGCCTGACGAAGTTTTTTTTCATTGGACAAACTGTTCAAACAGACGAAAGAAATTTTTTCAACGATAGAGGGCCATACTCTACAACCGACATTTGTTACACTCATTTTCAAATCAATTCATCAAGTTGTAATGATTCTTATAGCACATTTTCTTTTTTTTTTATATCCCATAACAAATGAGTCAGAAGTGGAAATCTTAGACTGACGAATAGTCAAGTTCCTGTATAGGAAACCTGTCATCTCAACGTGAGAGAAGCTAGAGCAATTATCAAATAGTAGACACATGTGTCATTGATTCTATTGTACATATGAAGATATCTGTTCAAATCAATTGTCGTATAGATGCGAAATCGAGCACAAAGTTCTCTCAGTGTGAATTCATTATTTTTCAGAGAGAAGAGAAGAGAAGAGAAAAAAATTGATTATTTTTTCTCATTCGCAGCCAATCGATATCCTTTTATATTTATTTGTATTAACATCTATATTCTTATCACTTTTATTTCTCTTCGCCTTCGTCTTCTTTCACATACCCGAACACTATCCGTTCAGCTCGTCCGTCCCACCATATTTATGAAGAAGTCACCTGTTTTATTACTTTTGTTCGGCATTTTCATCCATCCAAGTCAACAATGGCTGTAAGTAAAAACTGGAATCTCGTTTATTTTCTTCTCAACTTTCTCTTGTCTTGCCTTTGTATCGTTTTCTAAACGCAGTCTTTTGAACATCGAATAACTAAAAGTTCAAACAAATGAGATAAATTTATCAGTTATCTTCGAGATACATACACGGAGTAGTTCAACTTTCGTATCTGTACACTTGTTCAAAAGTATAACGATTAAAAATCATCTATTGATTCGCTTTTAAGATCAATCATTCAAGTATCGAATGTCTCAGTCGCCGAAGAAGATCTATGTCAAATCAAGTATGGTCTCCATCATCGACAAATTCAATTTTGTCAACGAAATTTACATCTGATGCCTTATGTATCCATTGGTACTAGTTTAGCACTAGAGGAATGTCAATTGCAATTCCAAAATCGCCATTGGAATTGCAAATTATTCGAAAATAATCAGTTGATAGGAAACATTCTCGATTCAGGTAAATTGTTGAGAAACAAAGAAATGAAATAATCAATTTCTTTCATAAATAGAAACAAAAGAATCAGCATACATTCATGCATTAACATCAGCTGGTATTGCCTATGCTATAACAAAAGCATGTAGTTCCGGTCAGCTTCGTTCGTGCGGGTGTGATATGACAACGATCGATCAGGATCGAAATAATTCAATGCGCTGGATGGGATGTTCGGACAATACTTTCTATGGAACAGAAATGGCAAGAAAATTTGTAAATCTTCGCGAGAATCGAAAGAAAACTGCAACAAGTTTACTCAATCGGTACAATAATCAAGTGGGAATTCGAGTAAATTTTCGACATAATTCCGTTTTAGGACAATACTTTAAAAATCTTTTTTTCAGACAATTCTTTCAGCAAATGAGCGTCGTTGTAAATGTCACGGAGTATCGGGCTCTTGTGAATTTAAATCATGTTGGCAATCGTTGCAACCATTTACACAGATAGCGAAGCAACTGAAAGAATTCTATGATAATTCCATTGAAGTTCAATTCCAACGCAGTAGTCTCGACTCGAAAATACGATTTACACCGAAGAACGTGCCATTCCATAGAGAACAGCAAGTCTTTTATGGAAAGAAGCTCATTTTTATTATTTCAAGTCCCAATTATTGTGAATCGAATTTATCTCTCGGTTCCTTTGGCACGAAAGGACGTGTCTGTAATCGAAACTCACGAGCGATCGATAGTTGTGATTTACTATGCTGCAATCGTGGTTATCAATCGAAAATAATTACAATCCAAAGACAATGTAACTGTCGTTTTCAATGGTGTTGTCATGTTCAATGTCAAAATTGTGTGACTACACAAGAAATCAGTTATTGTTTATAAATAAATTTCGTTGTTTAGTCTTCATACTGTCGTTTCAGTTGATAGAAAATGGTTCTTCATCGAATAGACATGTCCTGTTGTTATTGAAAATGTGCATTTCGTTGAAAAAATAACTAATATATGTGAAATATTATTACAAACAAGCAACGAGAAATAAAAACAGAAAAAGAAAAAGAATTTTCATAGAATAGTTTCATAAGCTGGATTGGTAACTGTACGAGTTCTTGAAGAGATTTTCTGCGGTGGGCTCTTGTACTTCTTTGTGCGAGTACGTTGCCGGCCAGTCTGCCGTTTCTTCTTGCCTTTCGATGTCGACGGTGGAGGTGGTAGTGGCCGTCGTTTCCTTCGTCGACCACGAGAACTTCGAATTTCATTCAATTCTACAGGAGCATCACCAAAGCCGAGTAAAAGCACCGAGTTTTCATATAATTCCGATTCTGCACGCGGGCATTGATACATTTTACGACGAGTAACATGCTTTTTTCGTGTGAAATATGTATGTATATCACTGGCAACGACCAGGCTAGCAATACCAGCAATCAATAAGATGGCCACAGTCGCAAAAGACTTCGTAGCAACTTGCAAGAGAACAGTTTCGACGTTCTTCTGCTCACATTCACTTCCATAATAACCATCGAAACATGAACATGTGTACGAATCGGTTTCATCATGACATATGCCATGGTTCGAACAGCGAACATTGACACAATCATCGATGTTTTCTTCACAGTGTTCACCGTGAAAACCTGATGCACAGATACAGCTTTCAATGGATCGATTACTCGAATCGACGATATAAGTCAATGTACCATTGTTAATACAATAGCCCATCGGATATTGGGATTGTTCACACTGTTCGCCGAAGATATACATTGGACAGAGACATGTATAACTGATCTCTGATTCTTTGGGTATATAAGATGGATCATCGTAATTAGGTGTTTGCGATTGACAAGTGCCGCCGTTTAAACATGGATTTTGACCTTGACAAATATCGAAGAACACTGTAAATGGTTGCTCAAGATCACACGATTGTTTTAGCATGTGTACACGTGTAAAAACAGGTCCAATGCGAATTGGCGAACGATTACCGTACCGAATTGTTCCTAAAATGAACATGAGAAAGAGAGAAACGATTCGTTCATAGACCTCATACCATTCTTGGTTAGATTCAAATTAATTTGTAAGTTTGTGTCATTCGTACAAAATTTACTATCGAAAAATAGTTCCGCGGTTTCGGAATCGACCTGTTTAACATGAATATTCATATTATCGGATTTGGTAATATCCAATTGAAATTGTTCGCTCTTAACATGGCCAATAACCACATCGGATGACATTTGATTTGTTAAATTACTTGTTAAATTCATTGCTAAAGAGAACTGTTTAGTTTGAACTTGATCTACTTGTAAACTAACTGGACTACCGACAATATTTGTTGTGAAACGTTCTGCTACGATATTTGTCATAGATAAGTTGGTAGTGCCATTAGCAGTCGATGCATCTGGTAGTGCGATATCGAGAACAATACTTTTGTTTGTTTGTAAAGAAAGATTCCAAGATGATGTCGGCAGATTTGATAGATCAAAACTAATCACTTGATCGCTCGATGAATTTGTCAGAAGAGTGTCGAATAATTCGTTGGATAGGAGTGTATTTGATAGATTTGAATGTACCGCTGATTTGTATGTGGTTGTTTGTTGTTCTGGAACAGGTTTTCGTGTGGAGTACCATGTGGGAAGAGAAGATGTAATCAACTCTGTCTCAGTGGTCGTAGTAAATGAATCTGTAGAAGTTTCCATCGTTGTCGCATCTTCTCTTGTCGTTTGTACACTTGGCGAAGTTATGTCTGATTGACTAGTGAGGTAAGAAGTCGTGATTGAAGTCTCAGACTCTGAAGAAAAGTTTGTATCCAGCAAAGTACTCGATTCAGTTTCTGTACTGTCACTGACCAACTCGGTGGTTGACATTTCTGTAGTCTCACTAATCAAATCAGGAGTTGCCGTTTCTGTTGTGTCACTATCCGAGCTAGTGGTTGAAACCTCATCGGTATATAGTTGGGTAGATGTGTTGTGGTCTTCCATATATGCATCGGTAGCTGACGAAGTAGATAGCAAAAAGTCTCCGGTAGTAAGTTCGGTTGTAATCTCTGTACTCGTTTCAGTAGGCTCATCAGTAGGTAAAGTTGAGAAAAGCGTTGATGTCTCTAGTACAGTTTCCGTAGATGCCATACTTGAAGTGTATCCTTCTGTGTACGTGCTCGTGATCGTTGTTGGATATGTCGATGATATGAATGTTGTGTCGGAGGTTGGCGAATCGGTGGTCAGAGAAGTTGTTTCATCAGTTGTTGCTATACTTGTGGTCGGTAGAGGAGTAGATGGTTCCTCTGTGGTCTGAATGATTGTAGTCGGATCGAGACTAGTGACAGTGGTAGTAATCAAACTCGTCAGTGTTGTTTCATAGTCAGTAGTTCGCGGTTCTGTTACAGTTGTCGAGGCAAGTGATGTTTCAGGAATATGATTAGAAGTTGATAATGTTATTAAATTGCTAGTTGTCACTAATGTTGAGACAATGGATGTGTCGAAAAGAGAAGATGTCGTCACGGTAGAAGACAGTCTTTCCGAAAAAGTAGTCCTTGAACTGTGCTCCGTAATGATTGACGTTACACTTGGTGTAGTGGTATGAAGAGTACTTGTTGACGTTACTTGTGTAGTCGAAAGAATTAATTCTGTTGTATCCAATTCTGAAAATTGTTCGGATGATAAATATGAGTTTAAATAGGTGCTCGAGAGTGTAAGTAAGGAGTGCGATGATGTTGGTGCAGAAACATGGTGTGAAGGTGTATACGTTGTGCTAGACATACGAGACAATGATGATGAATGCAAGGCAGCAGTATTACTATTCTCTATCGGCAGTGACAAAGAGTTGTCATGACTAATTTTATGAGAATCTAGATAGCTGTCCTGATGTGTACTAAAAGTGGTAAGAATTGTTTTCGTTAGAAGTGAGTCGATTTTTTGTGAAAATAACGGTAGTGTTGAAGTTGAATCAGTATCTTCGCGTTGAGTAGATTTTATTGATGAAGCTAAGGAATCTGTGACTGTCATTATAGTAACAAAATCTGAAAATACCGTTTCTGTCAGTAACGATTTGGTTGGTGATGTAGAAGTCATATCCGTGTCATTTTGTAGTATCAGGTCAGAGGTGAAAGTTTGTGCGCTAGACTGACTAGTGGCTGCTGTAGTTTCGAACTGATCTGTTAATGACGTTACTTCTATCGCAGTCGATGTCACAAATTGCGAAGTTCCATCAGCTGGCAGAGTTGTTTCATCAGAAGAAATTTCATACATTATACTAATGGATTCAGTGGACGTATAAGTATCTTGAGTGGATTGTAATGCAGGTGTTGAATTGTTTTGCGAATGACTATCCTTATCAACGGCCACATCTATTTTATCTTTAGGATTCAAGCTGACACTATGATCGTCCACGACTGGTTCCGAATATCCAGTTGTTGTATCGTCATTTTCCGAGACATAATCTTGATCAAATAATGGAGGTGTACTGCTATAAACATCATCAGATGAACGCGCAGTGTCGAATGATGTACTTTCATCCACTGTATCATTATGAATTTCATCAGCTGCAATAGTTGATAATTGTTCTGTTGACGAATACGGTAGAGTATCATCAGTTTGCATCGATTCCTCTTGAATAGTAGGACTTGTATATGTTGTTTCCACTGTTAGATGCGTTATCGCTGTTGTCACGAACATTGACATATTATAAGTTGGTTTCGTACTTCGATTGGCTCTGATCATTTTCCAAAATAATGTTCTGTTCATACGAGTTGCTAGTGATGAGAAGTGAAGTTTAGTGAGAAACAAAACAGGTGTTCGTGCAGGACAATATCAAAAGCATAGCAAAGCATGTGTTCATTTCCTACCGGAACGTGGAGTTGTCGTCGTCAGTACAGTTGGATCTAGAATGAAAACGAGCAACATATTGCTATGCAATCGATTGCTAGCTCGTACCAGCAAACGAAAATATATTAAATAACCACTTTGCTGGCGCTTTTCCTGGTAATTTCTTCACGGTTGGATAGATATACGTCGATGAATTTATTCGTTCGATTGTAATAGGATACTCCGATGGTCTCGAAAATATACTCCGAATAGTTGTATATGTTTGCATATACATCACTAATACCATTGTTTTCGTCGAAATAAATCTAATGAGAGCATGTTTTTATACAAAAAAAAATCATCGATCGAAACTTACAAATGGTTGCATTCATCCGTGATTAAACCAAATGGAGATTTTATCGCGTTACTTTTGATAATTTTCCCGTACCGGATCCGAAAATCTCTTGTAACATGTATTTCATGAATCGTATGCTCTTCCTTATTAGCATAATAGACAACACCAGCTGATGTTAGAACAACACTTCCCTCTGTTAGTGTATCATTCAAAACAATCGGCTTCCGAATAGTGATTCCCGTCCGCAAATCAAATATTGTGTAAACCAGACCGAAATTTGTCGATACAAATAGCAGAGATCGTTTCGTTCCGAAATGATCACGTTTTATTGTAAATCCATTGATGCGAATGTTTGTTCGATCGCTGCGTATTGTTGAATCAATACATTTCTTGTCTTCAAACTGCAGTTTCGTCGTATTAAAGCGTACTTCACATACACGTATAGATATAACATTTGGTTTGATACGGGATTCATAGATGAAACACAAGTCATAACGATCACCGGTCGTTATAGATATACATGATGATGCATAGACAATATTTGCTGTTGGAATACGTCCGATAAGATGAACGGCTTGGGCACTATATACATGCAGTTGATATTTCGGTTCGAGAAAGATGAGTAGATCATCGATAGGTGAGTAAGCAAGAAAATTTTGAGCATAGTTTCGTGGTACATAAGTTAAATTAGATGAGATTTGGTATGTGTGATGTTTTCCGAGCGAGAGCATTGATTGAATCTAAAAAAAGAAGAAATTCTCCTTTTATTTCAGCATGGTACACAATATCAATCATGCACTTGAAGAAGCAATGCATCTTAATTGTTTAACAATCAGATTACTCGGTTCTAATACCTTCTGTTTTTCTTTTTTAAGAAGTCGTGTATACAAGTAACAATCATATTCTCCAAGAAAAATAAGGTCAGAAGGACTCAAGTACACTCGAGAAGATTTCAATGAAATCGAATAGTTTTGTCAATACTATGAAAAGATTGCTCTGCTTTCAATATCATAATGATCATTTCTTGAATGGAAATGAAACTATTCAAGAACGGACATTTATTTTCTGCGAGGAAAGAAAATGAGATTTTCTCGAACATACTTTCATACACATTTGACGACTGGAACTTGGATTGACTGGTTTGGCAGAATCTAAGATTGAAATTGCAAATTTCATCTCTAAAAAATCACCATTGCAAGTCAATCTTACCAACAATGAGGCAGATTCCAGTTAGAAATATGATGAAATGTAAACTGGACAGAGAATTTAATTTGTACCAATCCAAAGTGTCAACTTGCATTTCGAAAATTGAAAATTGATCAAGAAATAGAATAAATGAGTATGATACGTGATCGATTTGAGAATATTTTCAGTATTCGTGCCAATGTCATAATATTGTTTTTCTACTTCTTTGGGGAGTTAACATGCATGGAGCATTGAAAATCGATTGTTATTCAATGAACGCACCGGAAAATATTTTCTTGGGTAGATTTTGTGTCTCCTTTTCTTTCTCTCTCTCTCTTTCTCTTTTTCTTCGCTAAGCCTTCATAATTTATTCTAGACAAAGTCAAACGCACGTCGAGTGATTACTCGATAAATTAAAATATGGTTCCGTTTGAGAATAAGGAAAACTCGTCATCATTATTGTTACCGTCCCTGGAGATGTCCCAGTTCAGAAGTTTGTAACTATTGAATTGTTCGAAAAGAAAACTACACAAAGACACAAAAAACGGAACTAATATCTCTGTGACTATCGATGCAGTCTGCAAACCATGTACAAAATTCATTTTCATTAGATATTAATTATTGTGTTGTTCACTTAATGGAATTCGAGAAAAAGTACGGTTTTTACAGGATTCCTTAGTCTCCGGTGATTATACAATCGGTATCTAATTACGCCTCGTTGAATATTTTTCTCCAAAAAAACAAAGCTTTATTTAGAAACGATCACGTGATTCAAAGAATTGAAAATATCCTCTGATCTGTTCGGCCTCTTTTTTTTGCGTATGTGTAGACACATTGATCAGTGAAAAACCTAACAATAAGCACATTTCTTTGCGTTTGAGAATGAGGAAAATAAAAGTTCTATTCTTACGCATAAGCAAAACAAGAAAAACCTTGATTTAATTGCGATTATTGTACCTCACCGCGCATGCATTTTTTTATCACATACATAAAATTGCACATTTGAGAAGAAAAGAATGCATTCAGCTCGTTGGTTCACATGTATTCTCCGAGTTCTAGTGCTTTATCATTGGATAACAGTGAAATTTCAAGTTTTTGACAAGTTTGTTCGGTGTATCAAGAATCTTTGACGCCAGTACTCTGCGTAGAGAACGTCCGGTAAGAGATGATCGTTCGACGAAAAGTTTAATGATAATAAAAACTTATTGGTTACATCAGACCAATTATTAATAATAACAGATCTCGTTTTAGTGAACAATGGATCTAATTCCGATGTTAGAACAATTGGTACAGCGCCCATCAAGAGTGATTCCCATGTCCGATGGCAATCAAGTCCATTTCCTGGCGGAGATAAAACGAACTTCGTATTGCCTATATGTTCTAAATATGTCTGAAATGAAATTCGATCTTTGATGATTTGTGCTTGCGGAATCATAGTCGCTTGATGAAATGCTTTATCACGATGAGCCCGGTTGTTATTGGGAGAGAAGTTGACATATAATAGGCTTGTTCGTTGTGACCAAGATTTTCGATGATTTTTCAAAGCATAGGTGATAATATCTAAATTTCCCTGTTTCCACCGTGTATTTGCTAAACCAATGGGAATTGGAACTAGTTTTTCAAGGTTTTTATGGCTTGGATTAGACGCGTACCACATTAATATCTTAGAATTGGATAAATACCGTTGATGTTCTAATGGTACTGAAACATCACTGTTATGCGAAATTAATACAAATGGTTGAGGAATAGAAGAGAACGTTTGATCAAAAAATACAGATAATTGATCACCTTTGACAAAGATAATATCGCCATATTTGACCGATTTGAGATCATCTTGCCGTGTCTCGTCGTATATATAGTCAGCAAACGCCCGGATTGTATCACCACTGATAAAAGGATGCGATGAATTTCGAACCGATGTTGCATGACGATAATATGAAGAGATTGGATATAGACTACTTCGATTTTTTATTTGTAAATCAAACGTAATTGTCGGGTCTTTTAATTGAGTTTTACTCTGAGGTGATAATATCATATCAGATTGAAATAGGAGTCGATAGCATTCGAAGAATACATATACAATACATAATAATATGATGGCACGAAAAATAGTTGGATTCTTTTTAAATAAATTGTTCATCATTGTTAAGTTTCTATTGAATAAGATGAAGAATAGTATTGAATAAAACAATAGGAATATTCTGTTTTATAATAGGCTCGTCATTAACTCGATCTGTTCGAAATGTCGCTGAATAGTAGGGGTCGGACAGTTCAGTTTAGTTCCAAAGAACTGATGTCTGGTGACAGTTCTTCCTCAAGAACTGTTCCCATAACAGAACAATATTACTCACTATCCGGAAATACAATTCCCAAAACAGAACAAATTTGTACTGTTATGGGCATTATACTTCCGGGTAGTGAGTAATACTGTTCTGTTATGGGAATCATACTTCCGGGTAGTGAGTAATATTGTTCTGTTATGAGAATCATACTTCCGGGTAGTGAGTAATATTGTTCTGTTATGGGAACAGTTCTTGAGGAAGAACTGTCACCAGACATCAGTTCTTTGGAACTAAACTGAACTGTCCGACCCCTACTGAATAGATCGCATAGAATCAAATCAGATTTTCTTTTTTGAGTTTCTCCATGATTGTTGAAACAAAAATTCTAACAAACAATGTCTTTATTTATTGTGTGATATTTAACAAAAAAACTTCAGTTGAATAGAATAAAGAGATTCGCTTGCAAACAAACAACGAGACGAGAATTTTCTATATAGATAGTTTTCCAAGAAATAATTCATTTTCCTCATTTCCATCGCTGCCGAGAGAAAAATTGTTAGTCATTTATAAATTTTACGTTGCAGTCGTGGCATCCAAGCAAACTCGACATACCTATACTGAAATAAGACTATAATCACTTTCGAAAACTGTTTACTGAACTACATAGAATAGCACAACGGCAAACGACAGATGAGCCTTGTTCGACATTCTAATTGTTTCAACTGTTTTATAAGCTTAACTGATATACTGAACAATATCATGAATACTCAGCGATAATCTCTGGCAAATAAGTTTCTCGCATCTTATCTACTAACGCACATGGAGTTTTCAGCAGAATATACAAACTTCAAGATGCTAATTCAAAAAAAAAAGTAAATTCATTTTGACAGTTGGACAATCGTAAGAATTGGTTTTTAATGTATTATGTAATTGAAAATAGTTTCCAGAAAAAGTATCTACTTCCATTAGCAACAAGACGGGGAAATGCGTTTTGATGGCTCTTCAATTTTTCAAAAGAACAGTTTGTTAGTAAAAACGAATGCATCTCAATATCTCATGAGTAATTTCCATAGGATCCTTTATCCTTAGGAAAGAAGAGAGTCTAATAACTCAATCTCAGGTGGAAAACAGGTTTAGTGATCATGAACGAATAAAACACTTACGAGAAAACCTTTTCAGCTGTCCAAATACTTTCTGAATGAAAACTACTGGATGTGAGATTATCAACTATTGTGATGATATTTGTTTTAAAAAAAACACAACAAGAATTCTTCTTTTATTTCCAAATCAATTGAATACGAGAAGCACCTTTTCTTTCTTTTCGGTGTGCGTCATCATTAACACTATGTGTGAGAAGAGCCCCTAGCATCTCTGTTCAGGGTTAAAGGCATTTGGTTGATTTTCTAGCCTATGATATAACACATACTAAAAACTGAGATTCAATCAGCTTGTAGACAGAAAATTTAAAGATTCTTCTCATATCAATATTCGAAATCAGCATATTACCTAACCTCAAACGTCGATAATTTCATTCAGAAAGCGGTTTGGATAGTTGGGAGGTTTCCCTTGTATATATACGGAAGGAGTAGGAGAAATAGGCCATATGTTAAGCAAGAAGAAGACGAGAAAAATAACAAAGCCTGAATTGTTTCTGATCGGTAAACATCTGTCAACATTCGACTCCGTATATGCATACACAAAAAAAGAGAAACTATAACGAAATATATATTTGTGTATGAATTATTCCCATACTTAAAATTGTCTTTAATTTTACGCTAACATTAAACATTTCTATCATGAGTGACGCCTTCAAAGAAGCCGTCAAATGATCTTTAATATAATTCTCAGTATCATCTATCTCCAAATATCTATGATCAGAACTATCCATTTCATTGATACAATTACTTGTCATTTAATCCAGACCATACTTGTGTCTAACTACTCAGATTATTCTTCTGTCAATATTTTATGTAAGCTGACTTTGGAGATCGGACATATATTCAGAAACACTTAAGCGCGAGATATGTATGGATCCATTGTCAAATCGATGACAGACTAATTTATGTCATAAAAAAAAGTAAAGAGGAAAACCAGTTAAAATGCTTAATAAATGTCCCAATGAAGCTAATAATCGACGGCGTGAAAGATATTTGCTCATTGGATTCAAATAGTTTCCTGTCGATCGGTTGAATAAACAAATAAAAGCGATTTTCAGTAGTGTTTGTTCTATGTTTTCAATATGTATATGAAGATAATTTATTTTTTCAATTATTAAAGTAATTCTGCAAGTATCTACTGTTAATTGATTCTATCAAATGTGATAATATTCCCTCATCTACACTACAAATTATATGACTAGTAAAAGAAAAGAGAAAAAAAAAAGAAAAGGGCAAATGTTTTCTTGATATTCCATGCCGCTGATGTTGTCGTTTATTCATTGTATTTGTCATGTAAATGTTGAGCGCCAGCTCGGTGCCATGTAAGAATCTCTTCAGGTTTGAACCAAACATCAATTTCACGTTTAGCAGCTTTTTCTGAATCACTGCCGTGGACAACATTGCTGTACACAGAAAAATGATAATCGATATTTTCAAGAGCGAAAAAGTCAGATCTTACCGGCCGATGGCGGTAGCATAGTCACCACGGATTGTACCTGGCTGAGCTTTGATTGGATCGGTGGCTCCGAGAATAGAACGACCGGCAGTGATGACACCGTGGCCTTCCCAGACCTGAAATGATATCCATTAGTACATCATCGAAAAGTCAACACAATCACGAACCATAGCAATAGCTGGACCTGATGAACCATAGCCCAAAAGTGACTCGAAATAGTTTTTGCCTACAAAGATTTGCAATAAAATGAACAGAAAATATTCATCGATATGATTTTACCTTTGTGGTCTTCATAGTGAACTTCAAGTTGAGCACGAGTAGCCTAGAGAAATAAGCAAACGTTTCTTGTACGTTTCACGTTGGATTTCTGAGAAAAACTTACTTGAATAGATTTGATGGCGACGAGTTTGAAGCCACGATTTTCAAATCGACGAATGATTTCGCCGATAAGTCCTCGTTGAACACCATCGTGTTTAACCATGATAAATGTATGTTCACGTGTGTTGGCCATAGTCTATTTTGATTCAGTTATTGCTAAGCTGGACGATCTAAATCAAAATACATTAAAGACTCGACATCGTACACAAGGCACAAAAATCAGAGGAATATCACTCCGATATTCTCGATTGGTAACTGAAGATAGTGTAGAAGGATTGTCTGTGTATTTATATATCTATTTACGAGGGGTGTGTTTATTGCCCAGAGAGCGAGAGAAATCGTTGTGTTGTAGGAACATTTTTGGATGGGAAAGTCCGATGCTGCACATAGAGCAGGGTCACGATAATCCCGCTATAGATTTTTTTGCCAATGGTAAGATGAAAGTTTGCTATTAGTTCGAGCATCAGATATTATTCTCGACACTGATGATTGGCAATAGGTTGGAAGCAAAACAAGAAAAACACTCCTCGCAAAAAAAATACGTCTTGATTGATGTAGAATCGATAAGTTCTTCCGCAGTTTTGAGTCGACCAAAAAGGAAAAGCATTTGGATAAGACCAAATCAGCAGCTGTTCGCGCTTTTGTTAATCGATGTTTTCTTCATGCGCTTGATTTCATAGGTCAACGAAGAATATTATTTTTGCGGCTAATCGATTTCAATGCTGTCAACAGTTGACACAATGTGAAATGGGCTGCTTTTGTTATCTTATTTAGCATACCAATCCCAAATACATGTGACAGATTTGTTCGTGGCCCTTCAACTTTAACAGGTCATATGTGTGACAGTTGGAAAGGATGTATGAAGTTCTGCTTTGGAGCGAGAAAAGAAAACAGATTTTATTCGATACGTATATTACACTGCATTTATAATACACAAAAAACAATGATAGATCTATTTTTGCTCCTCGTCACTTGAACTATCTTGTCGATGTCGTAGATGTTTACGAACGTCTGTTTTTTCATGATGCTGCTGTTGTTGTTGTTGTTTCTGCTTTACTGGTGATGAGGGTTCCTTGTTGGACTGATTATCTTCTTTTTGCACGGCTGGAGTTTCTAATACAACTGCTTCGACGTTTGACGGCTTTTCGCCTTCGTCCTCACTTGCTGAACCTGACGATGAAGAAGAATCCGTTTCATCAGATTTATTGGATTTCTGTCCATTCGTGTTTTTCTTATTCTTCATATTCTGCTTTCGTTTCATACTAGAAACAAACAAACAAACAGACGAGAAATACAATCTAGAAGAATATCGTTTCCACGAACCGTTTTCTTCGTTTTTTGGCTGTTTGATTTTCAGCTTTGTTCTTGCTAGTTTCCACTTTATTTAGCCATTGCTCATTCGCTTCTTTCTGAAAAGCAAACATAATCATATGTTCGATCGTTCAAGTCTTCTCTAAACAAACCTCTTTTGCTTCACGATGAAGGAATGCTTCTCGAATCATTTGTCGACGTCGGCAACCACGATAAATATCGAACTCTCCTGATCCAGCACCGGCACTTGCACCTAAATATTCCTACATCCAACAAATACACTTCGAATAATTGCTTTCTTACCCATCACATTCCGCACGTATTCATGCGGCTGAAACGCTCGTGGCAATTTGGCATCTCTTTTCTCCGGTATAAACACAGCTTTCTCGGGATTGTTCATCAACCGGTCCAATCGGGCTTTTTGCACTTCCACTGGATTTTTGAAAATCAACTTTTTCAATTTGCGTTCTTCTTCATCTGACGACATGATTTCGTTTTTATCTAAATAAATTAACAAGAATTTCTTTTTTTCTTTGTTTTGCTATTTGCCGTTTTCTTTTTCTCATTTATTCTGATGTTAACTGATCAAAACAATACACGAAGAAAAATAACGACAAAAAATATTCTTGTGTACGATTCTTCTCGTGTTGGTTTTTCGAAGAATTTCATTTAAGCATTGCGTTGATGAGCGGCTTCGCGAGCTTTGATACGTTCGAGTCGGTTGATACGTGCTTGAGATTTGTTTCCCAAAACACCACCACCCCAATGACGACGTAATTCATCATAACGATCATTGAAGTTGGTTTTCACAGCTTCAACAATCTTACCTAAGCCAGATTTATCTTCAGAGTTGACATCGGTCAAAGCGATGGTTGAACAGGTTTTCAAGTGAACAAGACGGCCAAGACGTGCTTTGCCCTTGACAATACAATATGGAATACCCATCTTACGGCATAAGGTTGGTAAATGAAGGACAAGTTCAATTGGTTCGACATCATGGGCAATGAGAACCTAAGAAATCGAACGAGAATGTTTTCGAAATAGATGAATTTTCTACGTACTAATTGTGCCTTCTTCTTTTCGACTAATGCAGTAACGGTGTTCATTCCACTACGAATACCATTTGGTCGTTTGGTTGGTCGATCGGGTTTACCACTTTTCGCTTGTTCTTCAGCACGTTGTTTCAAACGAAGTTTCTTTTCTGCTCGACTTTCTGGTCGGTATTTTTCGAGTAATTTGAACAATTGGGTTGATGTTTGTTTGTCAAGTGTTTGAGTAAATTGGTTGATTGGTGGTGGAACTTTCAAACGTTTGAGTAAAACGCTGCGTTGACGTTGAACGCGAACGTATTGTGGCCATTTAACAAAACGAGTTAAATCACGTTTTGGTTGAATGTCTGAGATAAAACGAAATGAAATCGAATATCATCAATGTATTCGAACTCTTTTACCTTGTCCAATGCCAAAATTCTTGGTACGTTTTTCATAAAGTGGATTGACAAGTTTCTTTGTTTCAGCTTTAGCTTTGAGTGGTGCAGCGGCGATCTTCTTTTTGCCCTTTTTCAAAGCTCCACTTGATGAAGACGTTTTCGACGTTGTTGTCTTTGTCGTGGTAGTTTTTTTAGTTGTTGTCGCACTACCTGTTACAGGTGACATTCTTGCGATTGATATAGATAGAAATATTCAATCTAGAATGAGATAGATCGTCTCATATAAACAGCTGCTGACATGAATGAAATATTTGGCAAAAGAGAAAGAATATTTTTCTATTTATTATCATTATTATTGTTGTTACTGTTGTCATCATCGTCGTCGTCGTCATCATCATCGTCCATGTCGTCATCGTCATCGTCATCTTTTGCTATGCTTCGCTCTCGGAATTGAGGTTTCAGTTCGTATGTATGTCCCTTTAATAACAAGAGAAATATTTGACTGTTTGAGAAAAACATATGTCTTACCGAACTGCTATAATTACAGTATATTTTAACAAGTTGCTGTAAGAAATTTTTCGGTTGATTCGTGATTTCTTCGAGTCCACTCATGGATATATATTGATTCTTGGAGAACGCTTCAAACAATTTAGTTGTAACTTCGTCTTCCGAACCTCGCAGACGTTTGCCTTTGAGTTTCTTCAAACGAAGACGTTCTTTATTTTCTTCATGATCACGTCTAGGTAGAGGGGCGTTCGATTTCTTGTTGATCATCAAAGCTTTGCGGGTTGGTTCCTTGGAGGACTCGAACTGTTTGCGTTTCATAGACATGTATTGTTCATTTTCGACGGGACGAACTTCAGCACGTTGAATAACTTTTCCAACAATTGCTATTTGTTCGCCTGTTGGTGAATTGGAATTATTCGTTGTTCGAGTATATACAGTACGGACGACGTCATCCGCAGTGCTGCTGAGACAGAATCGATGTTCTCGTGGTGGCATTTGAAAATCTTTCGATGGATTTCTCTCTTGAATCTTCTTCATAATTTGGTCATTGAGACAAAAAGAAACACCTTGGACACGTTCAGCAGATCCTGAACTTTTCGCAAGCTGTGATTGTGGAGGTTTAATTAAACGTCCAATTTCGCCGTTGACGCATGAATCACCGTAATCATTGAGAATCTGTGAAAGATATTTCGGCATTTTTACAAGCCATACCCCAGTCGTCGAACGTTTCACGTCAACATCGATCTTAGGTGATAAATCATTTGCCGACATCTAAAATGATTGCAGAAAATCGTAGAGGGAGCTTCTTTGATAGAATTCAAATATCACTGTCTCTAACGAATTGCAATGAGTTTGCAACGATTGATGTAAGACAATCGACTTACACTTCGATAAAAGTAAATAACCTGTTTCCATCAATTACCATGCCTGAAATTTTACTCAAATTCAACACAATGAAAATTTGAACTCCGTCACTGCTACTATTTGATTTCGTTCAAATCTTTTTCACTTTTAAAATACATCCGAGTTCCAGTTGTAGAAAAATTATCTGTTAAATATTCATGGATTGCTTAATAGATGTCACCAGCGATCGATGTCAAGCTACAGGATACAATCACTACTCCAAGAGATCATCTCCAATACATTTATCCTCAAGAAATTCGATCAAAAAGAAACAAACAAACAAACAGTATCATTTTATTAGAATTATATGATTATTTGTAAATATTTAACTGTAATACATCGAACTCCTTTCGGTGTTTATTTAGTCTATACTATTCACTCATGTACACATAAACTTATTTTATTAAGTAGTAATAAACTTCATCGAATATTTGTCCGCAATGTTAGGAAATTTCCTGATTAGACGGTAAGCGAGACAATTGAATATCTTCACACCATCACGTCACAGCAGATATTAAATTTTTTGAAAAAATTGACACTTCTCTCGGCATGAAACGCTAAATTTTCATTCATTTTGTGTCACACTAGGTTGCTTCACCTCTGCAATTATCTAATCGATGCGATGAACATCGTTTTCCTTTCGAAAGCAAAAGGATATAAAATTTCATCCGAAATTGATTAGCACTCGTTTTCAAAACATAATGCTAGAGTATAATTAGAAACACATCAGCTCATGTTCAATGAACACTCGTGATGTTAACATAGAGATGAGTATTGTTCTTCGATCGATTCGTGCATATTTTCTCCTTTAGATGGAATGAAAACAAATATTTCAATTTGGTGCTTTTGTATTGTTTTTCAAATGTCAATATTAAAGAGAAAGAGCGTTCAGCTTATGTTTACCTTAGATATATGTATGGAGATTCATTATGCAAAGAAAACAAGCGATATCAGTGATATATCTCACCTTGAATTTGGTGTTTTCTCTTTCTTTCTCTCTCTCTCTCTGCGTCGCTCTATCATGTTCATTGTTCAAAGAGAATATCTGATGATATAAACGAAATTTACTCATGCGAAAGGTTATTGTCATCAAATAGCCTTGCGGGAATATAATCACTGACACATTCGATATCGGCAAGAAGATCATAGAGTCGCATGAGCAATTTGTTATTTGTTCAAAATCACATAGGTATGAGAGTTTCAAATTGCTTCAGGCATGTTCTCACTCGACANCATTAAACTTATGCATTAGTTTACTAATGTTCATATTATTATTTTCTATGAACATCGATGATGTCGACATTCACTCATATTAACAAATCGTCATTGCTCAAGATCTGTTTCGTTTTAGATGACTATGTGCTTTTTTTCTTGATTTATTTATACGATAGTAAGTAAAATGAACTTCGTCTATTTTCTCGTCGTAATCTATTTGAATACCATTTGTAAGTAAAACAACGATTAAAACGTGCTTCTTCGAGAAATATTGATTCTTTCTTTTTTAGATTGTTTACCACAAGTTCGTGTGCGTCCAAACTCGGCTGTCTTACCTTCATCATCCGAAGCACGTCTGATATGTGAAAGTACTGATACACCATTCATATCTGTTGCCTACTGGACGTATATTGGTCAACGGATAGAATTGAATCCATCGATTATTGAAATGCATGGGAATGAATTACGTCTATTTCAATTTGGTGATACTGCTTACACACAGCCGGGAGCTTATTCATGCGTTGTTTCGACTCGTTATGGTCTGTTGGAGAGTGAACCAGCAATGTTGAGCTTACCAAGTAAGTCAGTGTAGTTGACTCGTCTGAAAGAGCATCGAATTGATTTCTTCTTATGGATTTTTAATACAATTTTCAATGGTTCATTAAGAGAAGGGTGTGAGACATATTCTTTCTTTTGATTATTATTTTATTTGGTCTATGTACATAAAATAATGACCAACGATAAGAGCACTAGCACCTTTCATGACTCATTAAAATAGTCTATCATCCCTCCGGTCAAAACGATAGTCGCGTCCTAGTGGTTACTCTAGTTAATTTGATTCCATTGCCTTCAACAATTGTGTGTTGCATTGCAGCTTGATTGTCTGCACACGATGGAATAAAAGAGAAAGGTCTCGCAATGATTAATCTCGAAATGTACAGATATATTCCGATGCTATGAACCATGAAATTGTCTAGTCAAAGATCCGATTTGAGACGTCTTCTTCTCGCCTTTATCATCATCAAAATCACAAACAGTTGTTCAAATAGACTCTCATGTTTTCCAAGTGAGAGTGAATGACGCAGCAATCTGTATGTAAACAGTATGATGTTGAGAATATAGACACATGTCTTTTTTCTCTCACTCGCTCGCTTGCAATTAGGACATAGTGAGCTTAATCGCTTACGTAACAGCAGTTCATTTTTGACTTGTATCACACACACAATAGCTCATCATGTGTCTGTGAACAATAATAGATGCGTAACATCGAGATATTTGCTAGGATGATCATGAAAATGTATCAACAAACTAGTAAAATGTCACTCGACATGACCAGAAAGGAATTCCCGTGAGTGAAAAGTCTGTCGTCATTGTTTTGTCTTGATAGAGTTAGAAGACAAAGGTCATGATGAGCTGCTGCAAGCTATCTTGATCAAAATGATGGAACGACGTGAAGGAAAGATAAGTGACCAGTCGGAGAGCTGAATGATCATTAATTTCGATCATTCGGGTAGAAGAAGAAAGCGACGGAGAAGGAGACAGACCATCAGTCTTCTTGATTATCAGTGAAGACCACGATTTATATTTTAATATAAATTTATCATTAATACACACACACACACATCAGCAGATGATTGTGTTACGACATCATGATGATCATGATGATAAATGCCATTTCTAGCAGAAATGAGTAATGAGTAAATATTGTTTAAACCGTCGGTCATGCACATATAATCCGGATATTATTTTCTTTCTAATTCACTTAACACCCAAAGCGAATTGGGCTCGGAAATGAACGGCTACACATATTGGGCCACTGACCGATGCCTTTATTTTACTTACAAACATTTGGGGCGTCATTCACAGCGGGTGATTAAAGAAAAAGATGCGTGGCGCCTACTTATTTCATTTGTTCAAGAATATTTTGTCAAAGATGAACTGGTTAATTGAGAATGTCGAGTCAATTGAATTTTTCTAAACGATGGCATGTTGAATAAATAATTCATTAGTTCATTGAAGAATGTCTTATTTGCCGATGGCAAAAAACTAATTATCATTTCGTTTTATTTTAGTATTGGACTCATTTCCACCAAGCAAAAATGATAATAAAATTTTAAACTTAACCGAAGGAAATACCGCGGTCATATCATGTGAATTGCCGAATGGAAATCCAAAGCCAATACCATTATTCTCGCTCGATAATAATCCGATTGTAATAGAACCGAATTCAAGTATGAGTGATTGACCATCTCGTCGGATAGATGCAGAAAAATCTAACTTTTTCTTCTAGATCGTTACAAGATTTTACCAAGTGGAAATCTACATATTATTGATGCACAACTATCGGACGCAGGAAAATATCAATGTGCAGCTAAGAATGTCTTAACTGGACAAATTGTAAATAATAGTCAAACGACGACTCTGCAAGTATCTCCTAGACCATGGAATGAGAAAGAATATCAGTCACTTTTTACTGTACAAAAACCACCGCCAGCTTCAAGGTAGTGAATATTTTTTCGTGAAGTTTGAAATAATCTCATTCTTTACTTGTGAATAGGGTACTTGTCGGAGACAATTTCTCTATTGAATGTGTTATTGCTGGCTGGCCCAAACCGGTAGTTGAATGGGAAAAATATGGAGATGTTCTACCGGAAAAGCGAAGCGAAGTAACGTTTGGTACACTTTATTTGTACAACATACGATTGGAAGATCGTGGAACGTATATATGTCGAGCATCGAGTTCCAACGGCCAGTCTGATATCGCATATACAGCATTAGTGGAAGTTCTAGGTAAGATGAAGATGATGACGATTGTGAAAAATGAATTATTCAACCTGTGTTGTAGAACCACCGAAAGTTATTCAACGACCTGACTCACTGATCCAAGTCAACGACGGTGACAGCGTTTCGATTAAATGTGGTTTTCGTGGTCGACCTGAACCTTTTATTAGTTGGCTATACAATGGAGAAGAGTTCTCCATAAATGGTTCGCCAGTTACAGGTAATTCGTAAGATAAGATAGAACCAATGAAACATGTTCGGTTATCGTATTCGTAGGTGGTGTTCTGTCATTGAACCAACCAAAAGAAGGTATCTATCAATGCGTTGGTCGAAATGCCTATGGAATTGCTCATGCCAGTACGGCTGTCGTTCTTCCAGATGATTCAAGTACGAGCAAAACTTTTCTTTCTCCTTCTCTATCTTTTCTTCATTTTGTTTCAGGTAAAAATGAGATGGATATTCCACCCACAAAGAAATCATTAATCATTTTTGGACCAAACAATATCACTGTATATGAAGGTGAAACAGTTCAGCTTCATTGTTTAACGCAACCTGGCTCGACTGTACAATGGTTACATAACAACGAAATAATTAATTTAAATCAGATGCGTCGTTTTGAAATGCTTTCGTCTGGTGGTCTTCGCATTGTTTCAGCACAAAGATCCGATAGTGGAATCTATGAATGTATCGCTTCAAAGATCGGTTATGATACAAGTGCAGCCAAATGTTTTGTCTATGTGAATGGTTTAGGATTGAATATTCCTGGTTAGTTTCTTGCTTTGTTTCCTTGACACGAATAAAATGTTGAATAAAATTTTGTGATTTTCTTTCGTAGTATCCAAATTGGAAATTATTGATATGAAACAAATCGATAATCATGCTGTTCGTTTGTCCTGGAAGATCAATGAAACGATTGAGAATTATATCAGTTCAATTCAAGTACAGTATCGTTTCATTCATCCAAAAACATCCTGGATGGCCACTGATGGTATTTATAACCGCTCAACGAACTATGCTGTTGTGCAGAATTTGCAGCCAAGTCAAACGTTTAAGTTTCGTCTAGTTGGATTTGATATGAATGGAAAACAGTTAGTGATCAGTGCAGCAAAACGAATTGCATTGGAAACAATGAAAAATCCAATCAATTCGATCGTACCCGAAATTGCAGAAGCTTGGATTACGAATGATGGACAAATCGGATTGAAATGGAAGGTTAGTATTCAGTTTGAATTGGATTGGGATGGACAGAAATGTAATCTCGCTGTTGTTTTTAGTTATTACATAGCACTGGCAGTGAAATGATTGACGGTTTTGTGATCTATTACCGACGTACACGATCGAAAGTAAATTTTACGACAATTTCAGTACCCAACATGCGCTTTCCACCAATTGATACTTTTACTATTTCAACTCTTCAAGCTGATCAAGAGTATGAATTACGTATGTCCACATACTCCAGTCGTGGTGCAAGTTCAATGAGTAATTCTATAAAAATCTTCGTTCCTGCTGAGCATCGTTCTCGCAATAATCAGATAAATTCTTTTACAAATCTCGATGAAATTCTTGACAACATCACTAAAATCCAACATCCGTCTTCCATTAGACACCATATAATCGCTTCGTCGGCACCTTCGACACAAAAGAGTTCGGATATGCTTTATTTGACAATTGGTATCATTTCTGGTGTACTACTGATTCTCATCATTATTTTAATCGCTATGTGCATCCTACGATTAATACAACGCAAGAAACTCATCGGTACGTTTATTCATATTTTTTCTCGACAAACTTGACGTGTTCCATTTTTCTTCATAATAGCGCATGTTAAATCCGCAAACGGTTCGGCCTACTACTGCGATGGTTTACATAAACCACTCAATCCTGATTATGCAACAACTCCTTGTTTACAGCATGGCGTTGTTTCAGTCGATGGTAAATTAGTACCATTTGCTTATCCAACTAATCCAAGATCACCGAAACTGTATTATCATCGCATACCAGCAAATTCGACGATTAATGAAAACGGAACATTACGCTTGAATTCAAATCCAATGAATCGTTTGGATAATGATAACACACAGGAAAATTTTTATCATACATTAACGCCTCTCAACGCACACGGTCATTATGAAGATTGTCAATCACATACATGCTCGCGAAATCATTCAAGTAAGAAAAAAAAACACATACAATTTAGATCATCATTGTATATTTGTTATTTCTATGCTTAGCTATCTACGAACGATCGTCAAATTCATCATGCCCGATACATCATCATCATCATCTCGGTAACTATTCGTCTGATACACTTCCTTTGAAAATGTCCTCGAATATGGAATCTTCATCGCAAATGGGTGAGGCGCCATTTTCACCCACACACTACCATCATGGTACGTGTCAACAGCAACGTAAATGTAAAGGAAATATTGCATCATTAGTCAACAGAGGATTAATCGTTGATCAATCGGCGCCACCATCCAGTACTGGTTCATCAAATTCATCGAGTGGTATTAGTTCATCTATGGAATCACCCTACAATCATTGGAAATATTTAGTACCATTATCAGTGTCGACGACAACGACAACAGCAATGAATAATAACAATCAGCATGTTTCATCGCCCATCATTGAACCGATACCATTGACTTCAGCGTAATTTTGTAGCCATAATCCTATGTTTTACATGTCTTTCCTACTCTATTTTTGTTCGCTCTCTCATATCTATAATCTCATCATAACTGAGCCTCACTTTTTCTTCTCACTGCTTCAATTTGTGTTCAATGTGTTTGATATTGATATGCATAGAAATCTTCCAAATGTGTGTATATGGTCAAAACAATTCGTATAAATCAAAATATAAACAGACATGTTCGATAATTGCGTTAATTCTATTCAAATCTCAGTTTTACGTTTATCTTACAACGAGAAAGACATCCAAAAATGGTTAGATATTTATCTTTTTCTTATCAGTAAACTCGTGAGGACGTTCGCAAGTGGGAACGTTTTCTTTTTCCAAGCATTATTTACCTGTGTATATAAGCGGACAATATCAACATTCTGCTTAGATATTGCAAAGAAGAAACATTCTTCAAGATAAATCTTGCTATCTAAAGATACCGTAAGCGTCCTGTTGAAATATCCGGAAAAAAAAGTATTTTAGCAGTCGTTATTTCGAAGTTAACGACTATTCTGTGTTGGTTTTTCTTTAATAGAGTTGTGCTCAAGATAAGCTGCCAACTGATAAACTTCATACTCTTTATTTAGTATGGCTACCAGTCAAGGAAGTGAAGCTATTGCTCAACACAGTTTACGCATAACAGATGTTGTGAACGAACCATTAGCATTTCTCACACCTATTGGTGGATATGAGAATATGCCATTGGTTTCGTTAGAAGAAGCAGTTAAACCATTGGTTCCACTTTTACCAGCTGTTCAAAGTCATGCCTACGTCGCTAAACAAAGATGTGAACATCCTACCGATGACTTGACATCAGATGAATCAGCTTCAATCATGCTCTATACAATGAGTTGGGTTCCAGAGGATAAATGTCTCTATGTTGCCCTTAATAAAACATTACGATCATCAGAAAACCGAGATCAAAACCTTAAGCCATGGTATCTTTATTTGAGACTTTTTCTCAATGCCCTTTACCGTCTTCCACCACTTCGGGGCATCGCATATCGAGGTGTGAAGTTGAATATAAAGGAAAGATACCATAAGGATAAACTGATCGTTTGGTGGGCCTTCTCGTCGACTACCATCACTCTTGATGTTCTCCAATCAGAACAGTTTTTGGGACTGACCGGCGAGAGAACAATTTTCAACATAGAATATGAATCAGCAAGGGACATTCGTAATCATTCGTTTTTTCCATGTGAAGATGAATTATTACTTATGGCAGCTACTCAGTTCAAAGTGATTAGCAAATTAAATCAAGGTAACCTGTGTATTATTCATCTTAGAGAAACTCCACCACCGTTCCCACTGCTACACCCAGTACCACTTATTGTTCCTCCAGTACACGGTCCGGTATTACAAGGTAAATGAAAAACTCTATTTAGAAAACTTTCGATTGCTATTGGAGAAGCAGCATTAATCAGATACTTTCATCAAGTACAAAAGGTATTAGAGGAAGAATATGGATATCAACTGATAAGACGTCATAACTGTCGAATAAATGTATATTTTAAATTCTATATTCGTTTATTTAAAAAAAAGTAGAATCATGAATACTGTATTTTTTGTAGAGCCAATCGCAAGTGCAAATGTTAGCACATCGCCTAAATTATCGAAACCTGAACACCGAAACAGGGATCTTGAAGAAAATATATCTAAACAGAAAGGCAAATCTTGTGTAGATTTGTGTTCGAAAAATCTGACCGCACAAGATATGGAAATTGTGGTATACTATCTTATGTTTAATAATCAATTCGATTTCACTGGTATGAAATGGTTAATATTTAAAGTAAGTTCTCATAGGGATCTTTCCAGATATCAAATCTCCTAAAGAAGTTCGTCCTCATCTCTATGTTTTCAAAACGATCAGTTAATACCGCAACATAGAAATTCTAGCATGAACGATCTCATCAACTACCCAGAAAGTGTTCTCATTTGACTGACTCCCAATATTCACACATTCATGCTACGTTACCACAAAACATTGTTTCCCTCCCAACTGTCAAATTTACAAATTGATTTTATACTATTTTATAGAAATCTCTAAAGTAGGCGGACAAAGTCATGTTTACTTTAACGTATACTCATGCTTATCTGACACAAGTTTCATAGAGATTTTGCACCTAGAGAGACGAGTCATCTCTGACATATGATCATATTTAAAACCAATATTTGACACTTTGGATACGTTACTGGAAAAACGATTCTGCTGATCAACGATGTCACATTCTTAAGAAAATGATGCATTTTTTCATTATTTCTTCGTGAAACTATTCTCATCTACACTGTTTATGTCCAACTTCACCAAATGTACGAAATATTTACTGTTCAATTCATTTCTCTAGTAAACCTATGTAGCGTGAAATAGCATATCTTCACGTGTTAATCACAGATATTCCTGTCTCGTTCGCGTAAAAATTGCAACATTTCTACAAGTACATGAATTACTAGGTTTCCTCTCACCACGTGCCATAGCTATTAAGGACGATGGACTCCTTTTTCGCGTATAAGAAACAATATTTGACTATAACCTGAGAGCTACCTTCCCAATTAACGCAAAAGAATTTACAATACAGACCCTCGAATATCTTCGCAAAAGTTCGTGGCATCTAACAGTTAAATATCACTCCTAACGAGAGCATCTCAAAGCAACACCTTCATATATATAAAGCGTCCAAAGATTATTTGTTCATCTTTCGTACCACATATTTCCTAGCACCCTAAGATCTCATTCAGAGCCAAAACATCACTATACTCAAATGCAGAGCAAACTTCTACCCATATAAAACATAGTTTTCCCACTTTCCTGTAGTTCTCAATTTTACAGACAACATCTTTGTTCAGTGGAACCCACAAACAAAACGGTGCAAACGAAAAAGAAAACCAAAACAAAGTAAACAGTTTCGTTAAAGCAAGCATTACATTCCTTTCATTATGCAGACACTCACCACACTCAACCCCGAAGTGAATAAAATCGGAGATGAAGGCGCCAGGCATTTGGCCGACGCGTTAACGCACAACACAGTGAGACACTTCTCTTTGCACTTTCTCTCACTCGGCCACTTCTCTCTTCGTATCAGACACTCACCACACTCAACCTCGAAGTGAATAAAATCGGAGATGAAGGCGCCAGGCATTTGGCTGATGCATTAACGCACAACACAGTGAGACACTTTTCTTTGCACTTTCTCTCACTCGGCCACTTCTCTCTTCGTATCAGACGCTCACCACACTCAACCTCTCGTCGAATAAAATCGGACATGAAGGCGCCAGGCATTTGGCTGATGCATTAAGGCACAACGCAGTGAGACACTTCTCTTTGCACTTTCTCTCACTCGGTTACTTTTCACTTCGTATCAGTCACTCACCACACTCAACCTCGAAATGAATCAAATCGGAGATGAAGGCGCCAGGCATTTGGCTGATGCATTAACGCACAACACAGTGAGACACTTTTCTTTGCAGTTTCTCTCACTCGGCCACTTCTCTCTTCGTATCAGACGCTCACCACACTCTACCTGAGAGGGAATCAAATCGGAGATGAAGGCGCCAGGCATTTGGCTGATGCATTAACGCACAACACAGTGAGACACTTCTCTTTGCAGTTTCTCTCACTCGGCCACTTCTCTCTTCGTATCAGACACTCACCACACTTGACCTCTCGAGGAATAAAATCGGAGATGAAGGCGCCAGGCATTTGGCTGATGCATTAAGGCACAACACAGTGAGACACTTTTCTTTGCAGTTTCTCTCACTCGGCCACTTCTCTCTTCGTATCAGACACTCACCACACTCGACCTCTCGTGGAATGAAATCGGAGATGAAGGCGCCAGACATTTGGCTGATGCATTAACGCACAACGCAGTGAGACACTTCTCTTTGCACTTTCTCTCACTCGGCCACTTCTCTCTTCGTATCAGACACTCACCACACTCGACCTCTCGTGGAAATGGAATCGGAGATGAAGGCGCCAGGCATTTGGCTGATGCATTAACGCACAACACAGTGAGACACTCTTCTTTGCACTTTCTCTCACTCGGTCACATCTCTCTTCGTATCAGACACTCACCACACTCTGCCTCAGTGGGAATTAAATCGGATATGGACAAAAATCAGTTTTAAATAATCTCAAAAAGAGGAACGAACACGTGGAAATTAATTTATGATCAGTAGAAAGAGCTCGGTGACAGATAGAAGTAATTATTGAAAATATAGTGCTTTTGCATATGTGAGTTCGCACGAAAATAAAAGTGATTTATTTTATTGGTTCGTGTGTATGGCTTTTTGATATCGTTGAAAATCCGTGATGTAAGATGTGAGTATTTCAATAAAGCATTGTTCTCTCAATAATGATTCTGGTAGCTCTTGTCGGTGAGATTTAATCTGGCTAAACTACGGAAGTGCATGATAATTCTTGCCAGTATTGTGTAAATAGGATAGGAATATGCAGGTTGGAAACTGTGTACATTGATTGGCGTGAAAGCGAGACATGAGGATGCTGATTTGCTGACTTATTTCAAAGGGTGTAACCTTTTCGCATTGTAAATGAGGGATAACGTCAATCGTATATGGTTGACGCTCACCAATACAGAATGTTTTGTAAGGCGGTACAGTCTTATGAATGAATAAGATTACTTTGGGACTAAATTTAGTTTGTAGGTAGAAACGGAAGGTGGTTGACTTGTTTTGAAAGTAACAATCCTGCTACTGTTTAGTGTATGAAGGTATTATGAAACTTTTTTCAGCCATACACAATTTACATCTGGGTGATTTGTTGGAAGTACAGATTATCAATTTCTACAGAGATAGAGATGTAATCTCTAAAAGATCAGCTGCTGGAGTGATTATCAATGTGCTTAATAGTTCTTAGCACAATGAACATATTAAGATTCGATGTAGATTCTCCCATTATGTATTTGTCATTAGAATGTTTGTTTTTTGTACAAGAAAAAATAACTTTGAAAACTTAGCAGTGAATGTATTGAATCGAAAGAGTTGTCTAGTGGAGGATGTTGTCTCACGTGTTTAGCGATAAGAAGATATAAGAAGGAGAAGAAAATAGAAGAAAATGTTTAGTTCGATTGTTTTTCAATATTTAATTAAGTTTTGGTGCGCCAGCAACAATACCATCTTCAATACCACATTCATCTTTGCCACGAAGGATTTTAAAGAAACCTTTATCTCCCCAATCTTCGTTCCATGCTTAAAAAAGAAGAGATATATAATTGAGATTCGTTTATACAACGAACGAGTCTACTTACAGTTTGCAACGAGCCAGTATGGTGTGCTATCTTCAACACCCCAACCGAGGATTTTGACGGCTACAAATTAAAAACAAATGGAGTTGCATGATGGGAATCATTTAGCGAGTAAAGAATACAAACCATGTCCACCAAGAACCGAGCCAGATGTGTGTTTGTAGACACCTGATTTGTATGTAAGGAAGTCAGCATAGACGGTGAAAGCAGCTTCTACTGGACCATTTTTGAAGAGTTCAGTTTGAATTTGTTTTTCTGTACGAACTGCATAGACACTTTCTCCATAGTGTTTGTCTTTGGCGAATGGCGTTGGGTAACCATCGATACATTTCTTGGTACAACGTGGTGTTGGTTGTTCACCTTGGCACTAAATTAGAATACAAATACATAAAATTGTAAATCGAATTCGATGAGATCACTTACTGGTGGTAAACTTCCGTTAACACTAAAAGAGAAAAAGTAATAATCTTAAAGAAAATTGTCTCCAGATAAAACGCATACTGATGATCACAGGCAGGGATTGTGTATGGTTCACAGCCTTGTTTGCTATTATAGTTGCCACCGGTGACTAAGCCAGAGCTTTTGTAGTATGACCAAGCAGCTTGTGGGAAACCACCATCACATCCGAAACCGCATGATGAACAGCATGCTACACAAAGAAAAGAAATTTCTTCACACATGCAAACATAGAAGTGACGTTCACGTACAAACAAGATCTTCAGCTGAAATGTGAGCATTTTGAGCTCCACTTGAAGCAATACAGATACGATCAGACATAGCTTCGACAGCACCGAAAGCCCAGCAACTTCCACAGCTAAAAATGTTGATAAAACTTCATTGAAAATTCTATCCTATCTATAATGAAAACTTGCCTTCCTTGATCGCGAACTTCCTTGAGCGAGGGGCAGTTTGGCCATTGTGTACGAGCATCAAAGTTATCTGGTAAATCGTTTGGTACTTCATGTTCAATTGATTTGATTGCTTTGATTTGTTCGAAATATTCTGGACGAACACCCATCAATCGTTTGATGGATGCTTCTGACCATGACATGAATTTCGATGAACCAGCTTTCCATGTTGTTTGTGCTGCATTGATTTCATTGACGAGGCTTTCAGTAAGGAATGGTTTGGGTTTTACAACTCGACCATTGACAGCGGCAAAAGCCAAGCAGACGGCAAGGCAAAGACGAAGAAACATTTGTATCTTGCTTTAGTTGAATATGTTGTCGACAACAAGCAAAACTACCAACAAACTCGTCCTAATATATACACCTGATAAGAGTCGAGCATCTTCCAGTTTTTTTTTGCTGAGTGTTGCTCACTCATAATGATGACAAGTTATTTCTCTTATCAAGTTTTTCTTTTTTTGGGCTTGGCTTCATGGCGCTTATCTCGAGGCAAAACAAAAGATGGTATACTTCAAGGTTAAAGTCGAGAAAAAAGGTTTTTGTGACGTTTTTTTCTTTCTTCTTATAAACGAAAAGAAAAAACCTAATTTATGTAATATCGAATTTTCGAGAGCAACGATGATATTTGACGCGGCATCAAGGGCAATTCATGAAGGTTATATCTGTATTGAAATATGTAAATTTCATCCGTCTCAAAATTCAACTTAGGGATGATTTGAAATTGATTAGTTGTTTAATAAATAAATAGACGTACTGATCGTTCAGAAAATGAGGAAGGAGAAGAAGAAAAAAGACGAAGAAATCAAATCTAGTGACTTTTTTTCACTTGAAGGTTATCATTATCATCGTTACCCACGTTTGATGATTCAGTCAGAGGACGTTTTCATTCAATGTTAACAATTATATGTACATATACTTATACATATATGTATATATACATGCTACGTTGTCGTGTTACGCTCGACAACGATTATTTTTGCTTCTCTATCACACGACTCATCATTAACACATGTATATTCCCCTGCTGGCTCTGATCAAATCGTACGATAGAAGTCAGTTTGAGAGTCAAATCACATGTAGACATGCCTGTCTACGCACATATTTCTAGATATCGATTATGACATATTCAAACATTCCGTATCATCTTCCATCAATAGATACTCGCATTTTTGACTTGACAAAACATCATTAGCCAGTGTTTTACATCGTCATCATTATTATCATCGACAGGTAGTTGACAGGGGAGGCAAAGTGTTTGAATTAATGACATTACTTTTTTTTTCATAATCAATAAAACATGATCGGAGAGATGATGCTGTTCGTGTCCCATGATGTATGTTGGAGAAAGTCGATCGTTTTATTTAACATTCTCTCTTTCCATTGAGGAAAAGATTAACATATTTTAACATTTCATTCGTATATCATTTGTTGTCTATTTAGAAACGAGTATGGCGACATTGTTTGATACATTCGGCAATCAAAACAGTCGATGTTTTGCTTGTGGATCACTCGTTTACGCTGTGGAGAAGAAACTAACAACAAATCATGTAAGTGATGATGAAGACAGAAGCTAATACCTTTCGATTCAATTCAGGTTTACCATAATCGATGTTTTCGTTGTCGAATATGTAAACGACATCTCACGGAATATTCGCTCAACGAAGAAGGTGATGATATCTATTGTGGAAGTAAATAAGTACAAGTTTGCATCGTCAGATCGACTCTTCTCTTTCTCGTTCAACTAGATTGTTACCGACGAAAACAGCGTGGTGATTGTAATAGCTTTGAATTTTATCGTGCAGCAGCTGAGAAAGCACAATACGTTCATAATCGTCATCATCCCGATCAAAACGGCACTTCCGTTAATTCGCGTTCGAGAAGTTTACGCGAATCACCGCGAAACCCTTCATCAACATTAAGGCAATTAGAAAGACAATTTCTCAGTTATCGAGAACCAAAGACCAACAACCATACTGAAGTTTGTTGCATCTTTTTTCTTCAATATCTCTCTATGCCTTGACATTTTTTTAAAATCTAGTTAATCGATAACATCGCACAAAAACCTCTTTTAACATCGCAACCCCTTACAATCAATACTAACTTTTCAACGCCGATTAATCTGACAAATATTCGACATGATGATTTATTGTTGACGAAAAACGAACCTTCATCGCGTTTATCACGACTCTTCTCACCATCTCCGACGATCCGCACCGAAACGACAATCACACCACGAATCACGCCACATCCAAACGAGATTATCCTCAATGATGAAACACGCAAGTCCTTTGTCTCGCCTACAGGCAGTGCTACAGGCGCGATTGAATTTCGCTTACACAAAAGTAACATCGATTTAACTCATATTACATCGCCGCCAAGAAGTCGCAAAAGCGTCATCATTCCAGATCTCGACGAAACCAACGAAGACAAAGAAAGTCACTTTCGTTTTCCCGACATCAACATCACATCCATACGTCGACGAAGTATCAGTGCGCATCCGCTGAAAAAGATCATTCACGCCGAATAGATCACTTCTATACATATTGTATTTGTTTTTCTCCAGCATATAGTAACAGTAAATTTCACTGGCATATACATTTCATTTACAACTCTAACCACTCAAGAGAGTAACTATGTTTGCATTCTGTTTCCAATATGATCATAAAAAAGATTTCCCGAGAGAGGGTCAAACATGTTGTGCTAGTGACTCACCAATCATACTCGTATTGTTGTTTGAATCAGTACTGATAACGATAATCATCATGTATTTTGTTCACATCTGTCTCTCTAAAGAAACACAGACGCATGATGATGTTTAGAGACGGCATCTATCCCTAAAAAAACAGCCAATGGATGGAGATTATGCAGAAGTCTTGTCAATGAAATCTGATTGGATCAACATTGACCTACTGTTGTTACAATCGACACGTTTTATTTATTTATTTGCTTTTTACAACAAGAAAGTTTTTCAAACATCTCGTTTTTTTCGATTAATCATTTCTACACGTTGACAAACAAATCTGCATCATTGTTCTAGTGACTCACAGAAGTAAACGAACTTCGTTTGTACGCCTACATTTTGAAACTGTCTACAAAACAAATAAGTCAAACGAGAGAGAATTAGATCAACCGTTAGCTTGCCATCAGACATCATTATTATGTTCGTATGAGTGAAGCGATGGACCACATCGAAAACAAATTGCAAATTGTCATGATTTACGTCTTAGTTGAATCGTGAAACTAATCAGTAGTAGTCATGACTGTATCTCGCATGTATTCTTCTTCGTTTGCAGATCTTTCTTGTCTTTGAAATCCTTCGATCATATAAAGAATGTCATCAGAACAAGGTGGTAATCCGCTGCGAAAGTTTAAACTCGTATTTCTTGGTGAACAAAGCGGTAGGATGAAACTTATCGAATCGAAAACATTCATCTTGGTTTGTATTTAGTTGGAAAGACTTCATTAATCACTCGTTTTATGTATGACAGCTTCGATAACACATATCAAGTAAAACGATCGTTACTCATCGCTATTGACTAAATCTCTTCATTTAGGCAACGATTGGTATTGATTTCCTTTCCAAAACGATGTATTTAGAAGATCGAACTGTCCGACTACAATTATGGTAACTAATTTGAGAAGTTCTATATTGTTATCATCGATCTACTCTTAGGGACACTGCTGGACAAGAACGTTTCCGGTACGTCGATTTCTTCGTGTTTCATTTCATTACAAACTGTTTGTTTTCATTTTGTAGAAGTCTTATTCCAAGTTATATACGTGATTCGACTGTTGCTGTTGTTGTCTATGATATTACAAGTAAGAGTGAAACGATCGGGAAAAGCATCAATGTGAATTTCGATGCTTAGATTCCAACTCATTTCAACAAACTTCAAAATGGATTGATGACGTTCGGACAGAACGTGGAAGTGATGTTATTATAATGCTTGGTAAATTCTTTCTCTTCGTCGTCGTCGTGTACGACTAACGGTATGCTTTGTGTTTGTTTTGCAGTAGGTAATAAGACAGATTTGGCTGATAAAAGACAAGTCTCAACAGAAGATGGTGAAAGAAAAGCCAAAGAATTGAATGTTATGTTTATTGAAACAAGTGCTAAAGCAGGATATAATGTTAAACAAGTAAATCATTCTGTTTTGTTTTGTTCGTCAGGAAAAACTCTTTTATCGGTTGATTTTTCAGTTATTCCGACGCGTAGCAGCCGCTTTGCCTGGTATGGAAACACCCGAACGTCGACCAGAAGATTGTAGGCTCTCAACTAACTTCCTTTGTTTTGCATTCATCTTCTTTTTCTTTGTTTCAGTAATTGAAGTCAAACTTAATAATCATAGTTCGCCACATGAACCTACAAATGATAATCAAAGTGGTTGTCGTTGTTAATTCTTGAAGATAGAAGAAAAAAATCTCTCTTTGTTTTCGCGTCTCATGAATATTGTATTCCTTTCTAACTTATATTCTTCTATTATTAAAGAAATACCATTCATGCATATGGCAAACACAAAAAAGAAATCTTTCTACAATGCATTCTTTATCTTTTCTTTTCGTTTCGTGAAATAAAAATTTTCTTGTTCGTTTTTCGTCTTAGGCAAAGAGAAACAAAGCAAATAAAGGACAAATAACTCCATCTTATTCTTCTCTTCTCTTCCTTCTCTCGTCTTTTTATCTGTACAAGAAAAATAAATACGTTCATGTTTTCTGTTTTTTTTTTATCCTATATACAGACATTATTGTCACTTGTTTTACAAAAAAGCCGTTTTTCTGTGTGCATTTGGTTGTTCTTTCTTTCCGTCTTTTGCCACGGTAAATTATGATCACGGAGAATTGATTCGATCTTCTATCGTATACATTAAAAAAAAAAACAAACAAAAGAAATCACATATCGTTCACAATAGAACTCGTCTTCACATGTTGAAAAAGATTTTGTCGTGCGTTTAAGAAGGAAAGCACCGATTTGGAAAAGCTAAGTTCGCATGTTGAAAAAACATACAAACTAATATTAAAAATAGTGTCAAAATGAAGTTCTATTTAAAGAAAACATTAATTACTAACTTAAAAACACGGACGGATGTTCGTCTGAACAAAACGGAATTAATATTCACGAGGATTTTCTAAAAGATTTTAATAAACTATTATTAAATCGTTTATATCGCTCATCCGAATCTGCTAGCAGCGATATACCAGTTGTCGATGGTAAACGACTCGTTCGTCTCACATAGTGGAAGCTGAATTCAATTCCAGCTAAACCATCATGTTGTCTATTCGCTACCCATTCACCCTCCAAAGCGAGTTCGTATGTTTCGTTTGCACTCCAAACGTCACCGTTGAACAGTTCGCATTCATCACTCAAATACGACTGTGGTATCGACATATGACAATGACGAATACAACACAAACATAGAAAACTCGATAGTTCGCGACGAAAACGTTTCCCGAAGAAAATGTATAGATAGCACTGCGAGGCAGAGTTGAGTATGATCAAGAATTTCGTAAATTCATCGAGATGTTGGAATATGATGTAGTGAACTGAGATGTCGATGTATTGATGTGGATCGTAGGCGAAGAAGGCTGCGAATGGAATCGACGGTATTATGCAGAGAAGATACGTGGAGATGACGACGACAAGCATATGAGTTACATCATTTCGATTTTGTTCGAATGGATTCATTTCACGGTGTCGTCGTTTTGTTTCGGAGAGCGTTTTTACGAGATGAAAATTGAGAATCGAGATGACAAGAAATGGAACGATACGAATAAGTAAACAGTTGGCAAATAAGGTCGCTACAACACGAAATACGGCGGATTTTCCATGATCACTCAGGCCTGTTACCCAATAGACGGGCGTTTCGATATAATTATGTTGGAGAAGAGAGACGTTCGCTGATGCGTTCATATCCGTTGGAAGATATTGAATGAGTGGATGACACTTTTGAGCCAATAATTGCGGTATGAAATAACTGATAGCAAATAATAGACAAATAAGAATGACATAGATGGCATTACGACGTGTACAGCGATTTTTTCCAGTAAACGGAAAGCAAATCATCACGTATCGATCCACCGTGAAGCCAACGGTAATCCTTAATAAAAGAAGAAGAAAAATAATAATAATCAAAGGAGAATACGTCAATTTCCTACCATGTTGATAGCGCAAATGTACTGGAGGCAAGTGCTTTGGCTGTCAGAACAATAGAACAATTCTGGCGAGTCGGTACAAGAAACATTTCACCTTCGAACATTATGACTGAAACTAGCGCAACGATATTCGACAGACACAAGGCAGTTAAGTAGATGTACGTTGAAAGTGTACGCATTCGTCGACGAAGTAATGTACATACAGCTAGAATATTTCCTAAAACTCAGAAGAAAATGCTTGGGAAATGGTTGTTTTTTTCTTGATCAAAGCATACCAATGATACCGATTAAACAAACACCGATGGTTATCGATCGAAATGACGAACCAGTGACACGTGCAGCTAGACCATCATCATAGAGAATTTCATTCCAACTCAATTCGGCAAGACGAGGTTCTATTTCATCTGAATCATTTGTAGGAGACATACTTTTATTGAGTAAGCGGATTATATTCTAAATGAATGAGAAAACAAAAATGATTTAAGTCTTTCTGATGCTTAGAATTCAAAGTGGTTACTGTCGACTAAAGTCAAATCTGCAATACGCGACTCTTCCAATGAATTTTCACTTATAATAATTAAATAATTTACCATCTCTTATTGTTTATGCTAGCAACATATCTACTCAGAACACATTTTCTTTTCTCTCTTTTCATCTGTCTTTCTTTCTCATCGTCGTTAAATAAAAATAGATAGATATAGGATTGGCACGATGTATCTGTAGGTAGAGAAACGTGTATATAATAAGCTTCATCTTTTGCTGAGATTCATCGGGCTGGAAAGCATGACAAGCATTAACAGATTTTTTTCTTCCGATATTAAATTTACCATTAGCGCTTTTAAAATTCAATAACTTTCCATAAAGACAATACCAACTAGTATTTGTGTCAGGTGATGTTTATTAACAATAAACTTCCACGTGAGCGTCCATTTCCTTCTTCAAGTACGAATCTCAATGTTTGGATCTATAATCTTTTGTTTCTTGTCTTAGAAGATAAAACTAAGCATCAATTCGAAACGACTCATCGTGAACTAAGCCGAAATGTTCTTCTTATGCAGCACGCACGGATGTCAGGCTGAAAAAACAACATACCATTTGAAAGAACATTGTGGCTCTATCCTAGATCGAAGTTATTTGAATATATACATAACTCTGTTAAAGGGGTAACAAATGATCAGTAATAGCGGGAAGACGACGAAGTTTTGGATCTATATATACATTAATTTAGTAATAGAGCAGTTTTTTTCTTCATAGGCGAAGTAAATATAGAGATCAACGCACATGACAGTGATTCAAGTCCAGGAAGCAATTATAAGTATATACGCGTTTGAATATCATGTTTGTTGCATCTTTTTCCATTAACGGTACTTGTCTAAATGACCATCTAAACTTGAATTAATGGTTAATGAACTATTTTTTATAGTGCACTCAGTGCTTATAAACGCGATGAGTTACTTCCAAAGTGACTCTTCTATATTTCTTCATGATTCTCATCTCATAACATTTATCCAAGACAAAAGAAGGAAACGAGAACAACTCACAGATTTACGAGTGTACGATGACATAGCAGCGGCATTTTAATACATATCATGGTATATTTCAGAAAAAGTTCTATATGCCTTGATAATATTTGTTTCTCGGAATTCTACTTACTCATCGATTTCACTAGATAATATATGTGATGTCCGACATAAAAGTCTGATTGTATCCGAAAAGCTTATGAAAATTAGCCAAGTCACACACAGACCTTTGAACGTTTTTGTTTACTACCGAAACGATTGCTATCGAAAACAACAGAGAAATATTCCAGATTATAACAAGTTCAATGATTTCTTTCAGTTTTGTTTACGCTCAATCGTCATCTTCTAATACATCAGTCAGATCCATAGCTGCTAATTTTTTCGCTAAATCAATGGCAAGTTCTTTTCCTCGATTCAAATTTTCTTCGGAATTTGGCTCGATGTGATTCGACCATCGAGCAGGAATCCAGTGTGAACCATGCAAAGCACCGACGAGATCTCCAATCATAGCGGCCACAGTATCAGTATCGCCGCCCATGTTAACACCTCTTACGAGACACTCCTCAGGCTCCTGATAGCTATCACAAATGATCCATAGAGCACAGGGAACTGCTTCAATAGCTTTGATTTGAAACGTATCACCGAGTGCTTTAACTACATCGATATCTGTTCTATTGAGCAGAAAAGACAACGGTGAAGCCGGTCATCAATGAAAAAACTACGTACATCTCGTGCTTAGCTCCACCACTATCGACTTTGTGTTTCATACTGTAGAAATTTAATAATTTCTTCATTTGATCTTTCATAGCTTTTGTTCTGGCTGTTTTGTGCAAAACGTTCAGAAATTGATCAGGTACGAAGGCATCGATTGATGGACATCGGAGAGCTAAGATAATAGCCTTGGCCAACACGAATGCTCCATCTATACCATTCGGATGAACATGAGAGGAAATAATAGCCATTTGAACAGCTTTGTACAATTGTTCATTAGATGCATGTCGAAAAGCGAGCGCAATTGGAACAATGCGCATTGCACCACCATTTGCAAATGATCCTTCACCAAAAGTGATACGACCACATTCCCGATAGTCTATCTTACCTTCCAGCACACACTTGATGACAAAATTTCAAATAAAAAACATTGGTCTAGAAAGGCAACAACATTACTTTCATACTTTCTTCGGCTGATTCCGGATAACCACGTTTGATTCCCGTGGACCAAAACTCAGCATAGGACCTAGCAGCATGTTTTGGTTTCAAACCGTTATTCAAGACTAGACTAGAAGCTAGAGCGAGCATTGCATTTGTATCGTCAGTATACATGTGAATACGAGGGCCTACTTCATGTATGCCCATGTGTGGTGCTTCGATATCGTCACGTACGATTCCATAGTCGTATTTAATTCTCGAGGCTGAATATCCTTCGACTCCAGCACCAAGTTGATCGCCAATCATATGACAAAGTAAAGACGCAATGCACCGATCTTCTATTGGAAAGTCGATCTTTTTCACTTCATCGGAAGTCTCAGTGTCATTCGAAAACAGCCATTTAATATAACTCTTCATCATATAAATTTTTCGATACACTTCTATGCGAATAAATGTATTCATTCACGCGTGTGTGTTGTTACAAGCACCCAAAATAGGAAAGAGCAATAACAAATCAGGTGAGGAAAAGAAAAGATGGCGTAGTATTCGTATTAGCACTACTCGAAATTGTGTTTACTAGCCACGTTCTGACCTATCCTAGATTATGTATATCATTATAACTCGTACTAAGATTTTATTATTCAAATAGATAAAATAAAACTAATATGATCGATATCAATGTTTTTTCCATGCATTGAATCATATGAAGAATCTTCATTGTTTGGACGAAGCTCATCAATACCAGAGAAAAGATTATCTAATGTTGATTTTTGATGGTTGGGCGATATAGTACCCGCAGAATATTCTCCATGGTGCCAGATTTGATAGTGCTGGATTGGTAATCAGTGATCCAGTGTTGTCTTTGTTTGTAATTGCTCCAGCTAAATTCACTTCACATTACATTCTATTCAACCTACTACTAACCTACCTCCGGGTTTATGGGACCAGTATCCGTTTGCATCCTGGAGTGAAAACAACGAATTGAAAATCTTTCTTTTAGCTAAAACAAAAAGAAATCTTACCCTTCGTACCCAATGATAATCTGCATTTGGCCATATCAGCAAAGCAACAAAATGACCCGCTTTCGGATGTCCTTTTGGTATTAATGTTCCATAGTAAACGAGACCGTCTAAAACTGCAGCTCTGCGTACAGATTCACATGTAATGGACGATAATCTACTTCCGCTGTAGCGACCTATGAAAAAAAGAACACATCATTGACTTTTCGTTCGCTCAATCAGATATACGTTTGTATCACCTGGCTGAGGGAATGTATTGGTAACAATATTTGTACCTGAAACGGACAGTTATCTACATGTAATTATCATGGATAATAATTACCGTAGGCGTAGCAATTATTTTTCGATTGCTTTTTTACGAAGCATCCACCATTTCCGGTGAGTGGGTTGTATACGGGAACTTTATCAGAACCTTTGATCGGTACTCGATCACAATTGATACGCGTCAATACGGCGTATTTCGTTACCGCAATCGATCGTCCAAGATGTTCTCTAACATGCCGAAGAATGGTCGGGGAAAGATGAGATCGGCCGGTTTCTAAAAGATGATTCTCGAGAGAAGTCAAACCATGTATGAATATTTCTTTCTCAGGAGAACAACTAATGGTAAAACCATGGTATCCCATGATTCGTGTCGTTGAATTGGCAGGTGATAATTGACGGTGGTCATATTCTTTGAGAATCTTTTTCGTGACATTTTTTATATTGACTATTTGTGTTGTGTTTATCATCCAAACTGGATTGAGCTTCGTGGAAAAAACATGAAGAGTAACTGATGGTGTTTGACAATTCAGTGATAAAAGTTCAGTTAGATCTTCTTTCGATGATTGATCATCACTGGCCCATGAAAGTGAAGTAAAAAGGCTGAACAACAAACAATGAATGAATTTCATCTGAAAACGTCAGATATCCGCATATAGGTTAAAGATGAAGAAACTATTCGAACAATTTCTTTGGTGAAACTCTACGATGTGATAGAATGATACTTTTTGCAATAGTTTATGTTTAAATCTCGTCGTTGACAACAAGATTAACCTATTAATCATCATGTCAAATTAACATCAACAAATATATTCGTTGTTTTCATCTTTTTCCTCTTGTTAGAGATATCAAAAAGTTCGCGCAAACTCTTCTCAGTACAATAACAAATACCAAGGACGCACGAACTAGTTGGATTAACAATATTTTTAAAACAAAAAAAGTCATGCTTTGTGTACAACCTATGAGACAGAGGTAGGCTGTCGCATCCGTTTATCCTAGGCGTGGTTATATCAAACCACAGAATTGTGTTCGTACATGAAGAAAGACATAGATTTGATTGAAAACTAAAGCGAGTTACATGATGAAAGAGATTCTAGTTGAAGCAGGGGAATATGAATGTTGACGATGAAATGATATTTCTAATAGTGATCATTGGTTTTCGTCAAGATTGGCTTAGTTTCGTTTTCGAGGTTCCGGAGAGTGTCTATAGCTTTCAAAATCGCTTGCTGTCGATGCTGTTCATCGCCATTTGTGACACCTTCATGAACCGATTGATCTCATTGTCGAAGAAGATCTGTTGAAATACGTACAAATGCTTCTGCAACTTCCACATCGATTTGATCTCTCAAGATTTTCAGAAGAGTGTTCAATATTCTCGTTACTTATTTTAATGAATATTGTGTTTTTATTGTTCTTTACTCCCGAATACCTTTGTAATACGTACTTATGGAATTGTACTACACTTTTCTGTTTGTTTTGTTGTTTTACATATATGCACAGTTTGTTTGGTAAAGAATTTCTTTGGGCAAACTCGAATAGAACATGAAAGCGCTCGCTAGTATTTCATTTTACAATATTCTATTTGAAACGGTGTTATAATTCTTAGTAATCATCGCAGTTGCCGTTAACTATGGGATTGATTCAGCTAGTTGTATTCCGATCGATTTCAGCCGAACACCATCACTTGTTGATATATCGAATAGCAGTGACACAATCTTTCGAAAATATATTATCAATCGGCCGAATCCGGATCCAATTAATTGATCAGAGTAGATTAGCGTTCGTAGACATCAATGGTGATGATATCATCATGCATAGTTTATATTTCAATATCCTGAAAAACATTTCACTCGAGCATTTAGTCTTTATTAATAATAAGGATGGAACATTTACTGATTTCAGTGATGAATCACGGTTACGTGACATTCAAGCTACATTTTTTGTTTTCGTTGATGTTGATAGTGATGGTGATCAAGATGTGTTCGCTGGTCTTGACTATCCAATAAAAAGGTCAACCCTATACTGAAAGAGTATTTGCTGTATTTCATTGTACACCATCTATTTTTGTTAAAGAACAACAAAATCCAGATCCTGATTTTCCAGTAGTGAAATATCCAAATCGTGAAAAAGGAAAAGAAACACTTGAATGTGCTATACGAACAGCTAATGAAAACAAGACAGATTTTATTAGTGAGACTGATCCAGATGCAGATCAATTTGCATTAGCTGAAAGAGATAACAAAGGAACATCGGACTGGACTATTCTTTCTGGAAATCAATTCGAAGCTTTACTCGATAAACTTTCTTTCCCTTTCTTTTGTTCAGGATTTTGTTTCATAATTTGTTTTAGATCTAAATTCCTACAAAAAAATACTGTTTTGCAAATTAAGGGCGAGTTAGACTAACGAATGGTCTGATCGCAAATTTATCCATGTGCGACCGAAGAGATTATCGCCGATTTCCTTCTGCTCATTTACAATATCTCCAAGAATTATGCCAATTTTCGATCCGATTAGTAAACGATTCGATCGATTCATTTCTAACATCATTGTTGACCGCTGCAGAACTTCTCTCCAATGACAATATCCGTGCTCGTCTGAATCTTCTGGTCGAGAAAACCAAATCGAATGCTCCTGTCTTGTTCGCTTGAGTTCTCTTTCTGACTTGAAGCATAAACCACGGCAATGCTTTGATTTCAACATATGGAACAAACTTTTTATATACCCCCCAATGGTTGCAGAAGATTTCTTGTGTTGTACACCGAATGAATCACTTCTTTCCTATACTCTCGAATGTTTTTACGATCGCTCATGTCTTGATCTCATTCAACAGTATACAAATCATAATGGTTCTTCAACTCCTCTCTCCACAACTTATAGTCAATTTAAATAGAACACAACAATCAACGAACTTCCACATGGTTTATTTCGCGACGAATGGTCGACACAAATAAATAATTCATTACATTATGAACAATGTTCGCCCTCAGTCTGTTCATATACCGCAATTGAACGATTGAATATTCTGTATACAAATACTATAATACTGAGCCTCCAAGGTGGCTTGACAATCGTGTTGGCATATATTTGTCCAAATCTTGTTCGAATTACCCTAAAGATCCACCGCTACCGAAAGAGACGAAAACATTTAGTACGAGTATCAGCTGGTGTAACTCCTACAACAACTATGCAACAAATAATTTTCGACTGCGTCAAACATGATGAATGTCCAATACGAACGAGTTATGAATGACATTATTTTAGATTTTCTAGATCTTTCATGTTCGACAAGGTATGAAAAGAAATGTGAGAATTGTAGTAGATGATTGTTGAAAGTCAGTTGACTGTGTAATCGTATTGCTCTTTGTTGGAAGAGAAGTAGCGATATACTAATTCTAAAAAGTTTAACATCTCATTCATAGGTTCGATAATGATGAATTCAGCATCGGATGGAAATTTGAATACGACAATAAGCACAACAATGAAAGCATCTTGAAATCCAATAGGTTAGTTTATAGAGGAAATCGAGTTCTATACTGCTTTTGTGAATGAAGAACTTGAAAGTGTTCTTCTTGATTTCTATTCGTAGGATCGTTGTGTCAGCCACAGTTCCAACGAATAACAGTCGATACACGATGCTCGCATCCAATGTCAATTCCAGGCGCTGTCACAGGTGTCAATAATGATGAGATACTGGCTCTAGTTTTCTATTGTGATTACACGAAGCAACTAGATATCTTACGGAGAGACGGTAACTGTTTTTGGAACGCAAAATACGCTGTTATTAAATCTATGTGACGTTCCAGTAGATATATCGTTAGTTGATCTTAATAAAAATCAAGTGGTAGTTATTATTATTTTCATCGGATGTATCGATTAGGTTTATGTAAATTTTGAAAATATGAATGGAACGTTTTCATCACCGTTAATGATTTTCGTAGGATTCAATAGTAATCCCAAACAGTTAGGTTTTGCTGATTTCAACAACGATCAATATATGGGCTTGACAGAGTTAATCCTTATGTAACGTACGGCTTGTTGGAAAGTGTACATGGAAATTTTCAATTGCAAGTCATTAATTCGAGTGCGTTTGGAACTAAGAAGTTGTGGATTTCAACCGGGATAATTGTCAAAATGGACCACTTCAGTGAAAACATAAATGTTCTTTTGAATGCGTGTGAATATTCTACCAGTCAGAGCCAAAAAACTGACACATCGTAGTTAAAAGCGAACAAGAACTTCGAATGTTCGTGAATAATATTTTAATGATTCAAAACTGCCGCTGTTGATCAGTAGAGAACAAGCTAATGTCTCAAAAGCATTGCGAACATGTCACATTGCATTTCCATAAAGTCCATTTGATACCAGTGACAGAACAATACTCGGAATTAGCAATAAAACGACGAGAAGATCATGGATAAAAGTGAGCAATTAGGAGAATGTTAAATAATTACAACTGTTATCAGTGATCGATACTTTGATAATGCAATGTGTGCTTAGTGATAAGCGCGTCGGTTTATGATGTTCCTAAACGCTGATACAAACGCGTGTCATTTTCTTGTTGTTTAAATTATGTGAATAGAAAACATTTTCTATCAAACGTTTGTCAAAATTCTACCAGTAATACGAAACGATAGTACTTCACCTACAATGAAGTGAATAATTCAACTGTCGAGAAAGAAATAGTGGACAAGGAAGATTTATTTGTAAAATGATCGAAAGAATGACAGTTTATAGGAAATAAAACTTCCGTCATTTACTCGATGACATAATAATTTTCTTGTGTTTGGCATAGGTTAGTGATAACGAAGATATTGTAAAGTCCCATACTTTGATTTGATCCATTGGCAAAAACATAGCCACCGCTCTGTCGTGCTCTTCCAGCAGTCACATGATTGTAATTGCTCGCACTGAAGCAAACCTTCTGGATTTGCGTGGTGAATGTCACTTCTGTAGACTTATCACTCTCTTGGGCACCTTTGACAGATGAAACTTGGTATTTGTATTGAGTACCGGCACTCAAACCAGTATCGGTGTAGGACGAGACAGATACAGTCGCAACTTTATTTCCATCACGGTAAACATTGTATTGTTCGGCAGTTGCACTAGCTGTCCATTGTAGACTAACAGAGTTGCTTGTAGTTCCAGTAATGGATAAACCACTGGGAGTTTCGATGGCAGGTGCTTCACCTGTTGTTTTGACGATGACAGAATTCGATGCAGCACTTTCGCTACCTTGAGATGAAACAGCTTTGACAGTAAATGTGTATGTTGAACCGGAATTCAAGTTTGTGTCGGTGTAAGTCGTACTAGTTATAACTTGACTGTTGACTTTTCCTCCGTTGCGATAGATGTTATAACCTGATGCACCGGTGACTTGTTTCCATGATAATGTCGCTGAATTGTCTGTTACTGAATTGACTTGAAGTTGGCTTGGTGCTTCAATGGGATTGAAACCGCTGACAACTCGATCGATCATTTTCTTCATTGCTGTTGACTGTTTTCCACTTTTGACATTAAAATCAGTTCCATACCATCCGATCCAATCCCAGCAGCCGTTCGAGTTGGGAAAAGGTGCTCGAAGTGTTGCTGATCGTGATGTTGTAGCGACAGCTTGTGGATACAAGATAATCAAATTATTCGTATCAGCCCATCGATTATAACCAGTATTCTTCACATATTTATCACCGATCTTCTCATAACCTTGTAGACATCCGTGATATGCAATGTGTAATCGACAAACGTCGCCGTTGGCACAGCTTTTCGGAACATAAACCCAAGCTGTTGTACTCATGCCAGCACTTCGTGCATTGGCAATAAACTCCTGTTGATCGAATTCAATGAACTTTCCCGTTAGTGCACCATTATTTCTCGGTTTTAAGCTTCCATACATATGTTCTAAAATAGCACCCGCACCATCGAAACCGCAGTTGCTGACGTATGGACTGCTAGTTGATGTACATGGATTGTTTCCTGTTCCGTCAAAATCTGTTGGGAATGTGTGCGCAGATTTCAGATCTTTCTTGTAAACAACGTTTGCACTAGGAATAAATTGACTTTCGGTTACGTAATATTTGTACAATTGATTCATAACTGATGCACTGACAGTTGTATCTGATGTACCAGATATCATGTAAACTTTGTGTTTAGCAAGATTTTTAATATCATCGATTTTATTTCCACTCCATGCTTTGGTGTTCGAAATCGATTTTGTGACTGATGGAGTACCAGAATACATGCAGCTTGCGTAACTCATTTGTGCAGCACAATCGTATGGACCACCGGCAACAATGCCTGCACCTTTGATTGAAGCAGAAAAGGCAACGTGCAGTTGTGTGGCAAAAAATGCACCAGATGATAAACCAGAAACCGTTGTTTCTGCTGGATCAACATTGTATGCCGCTAATTTCTAAAGAAAATCTCATATTATCGTAGTTGGTATATAAAAGTTACGTACCTCTGCCGCTTGGCAGCTACTGATGAGGAGTAAAGCCCAAAGGATCGACGTCATGATCTTTCAACACAGTATACTAAACTGAAAAAAGTATTTGTTTTCACTTCTTATATCAATTGTTGTCACGATCAGTTTTACGATTATTTTTACGATAATCACCGGCTTCGACAGATTTACAATTCGACATAGTCATAAATAATGACCAGTAATAAACCTGAATAGTTAATATAGAAAACTTTAATCTCTTCTGACTGAAACCGGAGGTATGTGTTCCCCACCTATGCATGATTTATTGACAATAAATGTCATACCATTGTTGATCAATTCATTTTAGAAACATCAAACGCTGTCGGTAGATGGATGTTTGTGAATTAAATAAAATTTTCGTTGGAAAACAAAATAATCTAGACGAAAAATGATATGCAATCAACGCATATTCATCCTGATGAAAATTTCGTTGCAGGTTTTGATTGGAAGCTTGCAACTTCACTCTTAGTTTTCTGCTATTCTGAGAAAAAGAAATATCACTCTATGAAATTAAAAAAATGCTTTTCTGCTTTAACATTATTTGAAAAAACAACCTCATTTTTCCAACTAACTGCAGAGTTAAACATAGTCTCTGACTTTTCCTCACGCCGTATGAGTGTAAGTCGATTCTCGAATGTTGTCCGCTGTGTAAGATCTTTACTTTTGTATAGACTTCGGTATCACCAGATGTTGAAATCAATACGGTTCTTCCATCGACCCAACCTAAAACTTTCCTCAAACTAATAAAGAAACGAGCACTGCCTCCGCGAATCGCAGTGATTATTCTCTGTTCTGTTGTTATTGGAGCTATTGGAGCTGTAAATTTGGTCGTATTTGTTTTTTTCAATCACGAACAATCATCGACTACAACGACTAGAGCTACCTTGCGCAATTCAACTATGCCAGCTACATGATATTGACGTTTGAATGTAACATCAACAGTACCGTTGTCTACCTTTAGTAACCGTCGATAATTTAATCGAAACTGAACGTTTAATATATTCTCTTATTCTTAAAAACATCTTCTTTCGATAATAAAACATTCGATTGAAATAATGATTATTATTTCGTTATTGTTGTTGTCAATCGACAGAGTGCGAGTGCCAATATTTATTTCGATTTTTCTAATAACTATCTAACAAATCTCATCATGGCAATCCGATAAGTGTTTGATTCAATCTTGGTTGCAGAAACTTTCCACAACATATTCGAGTTGTATTTGACAAATATAATGAGAAATTGCTGGAATAAAGACGCATTCCTTGATTTTAGTGCTGCTCTACGATTACGGGAATGGAACATTTCAATCTCCTGCGAAAATTTATGTAACTGCGTAAGCAGCATTTGTTATCCGCAACAGATTTTAATCATGACAGCAAATATCAGTGTGAATCAAAACGAAAATATATTGGAAGTGTTTCGGAGTCGATGTTAAACAGAGCTGATTTTTCGTGCTTTTGTCATTTTCTCAGTTCTTTTATTTGTTTTTTGTTTAGATGAAGAATAAAAACAACGAAAAATCTTCCGTCTTGCTTTATGTTGAGGTTAATTTTTCGTTGAGAACTAGTTGGGCCTTGACTGCTTGAGATAGATATTGAATCATCAAAAGATCCTTAAAGAAAGAAGAACCAATCGTATTTGCATGTCTATCGATCGAAAAGAAGAATAACATACATTCATGCTCGTATTGATCATATTTTCAAGATCCTTAGGATCAACCCGTGGTACTGTATTGATTAAGTTCATTAACATTCGACCAATCTTTGGATCCGATGGCTTTTTACCTTCCTATATGAAATGAAGCACGATTGAGAGAAGTGTTGAGAAACATTGAACTACGAACTATGATTCCATCGACGTATGATGTCAGGTAGTTTAACATGAGTAACAGTTTATCTAAAGCCGACTGAACTTGATCAAGTTCACTAGGTGGTTTTACTTGAAAATCTTTATTGAATTTTCCAGCTTGGAATAAATCAGCTAAATAAACAAAGAAACTCGTTGAGTTTTGTCACCGGATTAATCAAATTGTTGTTTTTCAATTACTCGCTGCTTTTTCTTCATCATAAGTGACAATTCGAACAGGTATTGGTGTAAAAATAATTCCATGTGATTTCAATCTATCTTTATCTTTAATACCGAATGATGCTCTACAATAAAATCCGACAAGAAACAATTGTTTTTCTGTTGACAATGTACACTACCCCATATAAGCTTTGATTTGAAAACTCGAATCGTTTTTTAAACTTGTATCAACAAGAAGATAAACCGGATTTCGTGTTTCGTGTGTGTAATATTCATGAATCAAATTGGCACCTGATATCATATCAGAACCAGTTGAATACCTTCGAATAGTTTCCTTCGATTGAGCAGAAAAACAAAGAAAGTATTTCGATTTACCATCCGACCGTTGTTTGAGTTGAGTTGACTTTTCGATAAAAGCTCGCCATTGTTGATGCATAATCGACATTGTAAAGAGCCTAAGATGAAATCCAATGCTTTATTTTCCCGCAGGTAAATCAAAATTGTCTTACATCATTATGCGTTGAATGTGGTACAACGAAACTGTCGAACACTTCGATGGAATCAGCGGCGCGTGTACCTAAAGCGAAATTTCCATTTAAAAAAGACATTCATTTTTCTACTTTTCTACCTAGTAATGTTCCAAGAATGGTATCAAATTTTTCACTTCGACGTTCATATGCATGAACAATATTGAACAAGGCCACCGGGTGAATGTTCACTTCGAAATTATTATTAGCTAATGTTAAAGCCATCTAGAAAATATAAGAAAATACATTTGTACATTCTCTGAGACGATGTTTATCGATTCATCAAGCCAGTCAGTCGACAATATTCCGGATGATAAATTCCTAGGACGGGGGTGTTATCAAAAGATGTTATCGAACATTTTGCAGATGCGTTGAGAAAATTTTTAGGTATCGGACATCGTAAACGATTTAACAATCGACCTGAATTCAAGTCCCAGATGTGAACAATATGATGCTGAGAGCATGCAGCGATGAAATGCTCAGTATCAGTATCGATTGTGAACGAAAAATGCGGATTGTTGGACGATGTTGATGAAAGATCATAGGTCAGTAAAGGTTTCGTTGGACGTCGTAGATCAATTAGATTGATTCGTTCGTCGAATGAACTGGTTAGGATGCAATTTGATTGCGTTTGTAAACATTGAATTTTTGAACAGAGAATAGGAATTCGGGTAGAGGTGGAGTAGTTCGATTGACGGAGATCCCATTGTTGAAATTGATGTCCGTTCGTTGTGTATAAAATATTCGAGTTTTCATAGGAAAATTTCATATCAGTTAATGTCACGCGTCGAATAGGCACGCGCAACGAACAAATGGATTGAAATGTTTGAAAATCATAAATGTATACATGATTGTTAATGTTAAAAGCAAACTGATTCAATAATTTCGAATAACAGCATGGACCAGAGCACTTGATCATCAATGGTGAAGTATGAGTGAATGATGAAGACGATGACTGAACAGTTTGGCAAGTTTCTTCGTAGTAATAGTCAGGTGCAGATGCATCGGCTGATAGCATTGGTAGTGTATGTGCTGATTGGCTGGATGAAAAGCGAAGAAAACGAATATTGACATGATTTTCATCCTGTAGTAGTGTTGCGGACATGAATGGAGGAAATGAATCAAGAAAATACGATGAACGACGATCGTCGATAGGATTCGTTTGCAGTTGATAAATGTGAGTTGGATTTTTGAGTAGATTTAGATAGAATTTGTAGTTTATCAAGCGGATGCATTGACCAGAAGTCGTAATTGTCATGTCATAGTTTATGGAAGGTTCGGCTGGATTTTCGAGAGAGAATGACGACGCAGTGTCGATGAAACATGTTGATGAAAGTGTTTCAATGAGATTGCATCGAAGATAGTTATGACAGAAGTCTTAATTGAAGAAGGAAAATTTGGAAAGTGAGAATTTTTTGGAAAATTACCACGCGATCGTTGTCCATATTCTCGTTGTCGAAGTAGAGATAGACGAGATCGAATCAATCGTTTCTTTTCTTTATATCGTACAGAATGCTGTTTCGAAGGAGAATTGATCAAATCGAGCTGTTTGCTAGTCAGCTCTTCTTGCCGAGCTCGATCACTGATCGCACGAGCACTGGGAACAGCATTCGACGATTGAGACGTTATACGATAATAACGTCGTTGAACTGCATCGTAATAAAAGCCAGGTATATCCGAAGACATTGAAAATATCGTATATCGAGCAGTACGCACGAAAGGTTTGTTAAATTACGAAAGATGGAAATGGTCCTTTATGGAACAGAGAATAAGATTAGATAAAGTATGGATTGCGTCGATCACTACTATAGATGTCGTTAGTTTAGAGTTTTGATAGTATGTATATTTAGTGATAATTTAAGGCAAGAAAGAAGAAGGCATACAATAAAATACTTTTTAAAATGTTTATAACAATGATTGTATTATCTACAGATGTTCAAATATACGAAGCCATGTTTGCTGGTAGAAGTGATAGAGAATTTCTTATAAATGGATATGTTCCATTACTGCAGAATATGCCATTGAAATCGTCCATATCAACTAAAGAAATGTAGAGTTGTTAGACTTGCTCGTTTAGATGGCGAATACATACGTGACCAAACAAATAATCCTCCTAGATTATTTGCTACGACATAAGCTGCTCGTTTCTGAATATTCGAAAGAGTATCGTACGCAATCCAATCACGATTTTTATACATATATTCTGATTCGGACCCATCCGGCACAGAGATTCTCGTCCATTGGGGATCTGATTGAAGTAAACATACCTAGATGTATTACAGAGACACATAGGAGAAAGCAGATGGATTTTATAGTGGAAAATTACTTCGAAATAGGAGAGAAAACCAGCACTACGTGTGTATGGACCTTCTGTACCATTTCCAATTGTTGGCGAACGAAGTTCATTTTGATCAGCGTGGGCTAATAGGAATGTTCGTGCAAATAATGGAATGCCCAAGACAAGTTTATGAGCTGGTGCACCACTTTTTAACCAAATTGCAACGCCGAAATCCTCAAAGAAAAATATCCTTAGTAAACCAATGATCATAAGCATATTCTCGTTTTTTACTTGATTTAACATCGCTTCGGGTCCTGTTTCATCAAAACGTCTGTATAGAGGAGCATTTAGACCAGTATGGTTTTGCCAGGCTCCATGAAAATCACTACAATTGACATTCTCATCAATATTTACAAACTAACAAACAGCACCTACTAAGTCATGATATTGATAAAGTCTAAAATTCTAAATGCAGGAAAGATAAAAGAAATAATGACATGGAAAACAACGTTTCCTACTTGGCAATCTTATCAATTTCATAACCATTTGATACAACTTCCGCATTTGCTGCTACCGCTGCTGCCATCAACAATCTCGGCTGTCCAGTCACAATCGACTGTGCTATAGCCGCTTCTTTGAACTCCTATACAACAAACTAGTAACTGCTATTCTATTACTCTTTCTAACTAGTCTCTCACCTGAAAAAATATGGTCAAGTAATATTTATCATCTGGTAATCCACCGCGTATACCTGGATATTCCCAATCCACTTCAAAGCCATCAAAATTATGCTTGTGTAGAAAGCTAGAAATGAAATCTTCATATATGAACGTTTCTCTCCTCCACTATTGAACTTACTTGATTGTATCGAAAATGAATCGTTTTCGTTTGGCGCTATCATGAACCATGATCGAAAACGCATAGGATTTCATATTCCATCCGCCAACACCAAGTATAGTTTTCAATTTTGGATTCCGTTTTTTCAAGGCATTCACGCGACGATAGAGATCTATTGAAATAAACACGCTATTCTATCGTTTGAGATGGATATCTCATTTGATTACCTTCATCATTATCTTCGACTTTTCGGATGAGAAATGTTTCGTTACTAATGTAGGCAAATGCATAAATAATATGTGTACAAAGAAACGGATCAATATGTTCGGGCTCGAATTTCGCTGAACCACTTCGATATTGAGCCCAATTTGTAAAGTAGCAAATTTTCTTATATTTCAACTCATCTGAATAGGAAATGAAGAGACGAGAAAGAATAATCACTTGTTCCTACCTTCGCTAACAGGCGGAGGATAAGGGTGTTCATACGAGAAATAGTTCAATTTGGAATTTATCGATGATTTCGAATCAAAGATGGATTTTTCGTCTAACTCCATCAGTGGTTGACCATTTGACCAGAAAATGCCTCCTGCTCGTTCCACACGCTATGATAAATGAATGAATGAATAGATAATTATTCCTATTTTTCATGTGCCTTACTTCATGTAAGAATTTTTTTATTGAAAATGGATCTTCGAAGTCTGTGATTAATCTTCGTGCATCGGAAACAGGATGTGAGACGATAAAATTCGAGATTCTTTCGAGCTGAGCGTCGTCAGTCGATGAGAGCGAAGGATATAAATCGGACAAAGCAGTTTTCGAACATTGTTGCAAAATTTCATCGAATATTGTCTCGTCTGGGCATCGATAAAACGACCAACTGTTCAGACCAAGGGAATCAAGTGCACAAGGATAATACTGGGAAGGATTATTACGAAAAGCGCATAGACGAGGCGATTCTGCAGAGAAAGATGAGATTAGATTAGAAGGAGAAAGTTGCCCATCCTTACGAGATAATTGTTGAGCTGCTAATTGATAATATACTAAGTATGAAGAAGATAAAAATAGGATAAAAAGAGAATATTGACGACTCATTGTCGAGTGATCTTCTAAAGTCGAATTAGAAGTATATATATATACTAAAATAAATCCACAAAGATGCGTTCGTTTCTTCGATCAAACAAGGTGAGATTCAATTTCTCTCTTTGTCCTCTCTTCCCAATGAACTTCTGATTACATCATTGAATCTATTGGTCGATCGTATTGAAAAAAATGTTACCACGCGAAACAAAACCATAGAACATATACCTTGCGACGAAAAAAAAGAACCATCCGATCTATGCAAAGCATTTTCTAATTTTTGATGAACATTTAGTCGTGTGTCCTACTACATATGTATATATACATATATCTGTTGCAAGCAAGGTCATTATTGCTCGTCAAATAGAACCTGCATTGGTTACATTCTCATATTTCTTATTGTTTCGATTAGGATCAAATTCCGTTCTCCTTTTCAATGGACATTCGTTTTATGACATCTAAATAGTTAACATTCACGTTTGTCCGAACTGATTCATCAACTAGATATATGTTTGTGTATGTATATGACATTTGATGTTCAATTGTATGTACAAGTTTGTGTATACATAGTTTAAGCTGTTGACACGCGGATCGTTTCAACGTTTGTTTGATTTAGTGAGCAAGACCTTTCTTTTTCTTTTTGTTCAATCGAACTAAAGATAGTTAATTATATTGCATCGCGTCTGATCAGTTCTTTTCTTGTAAAAGATGAATTTGAATACGCGTCAATATTATTCATTGGTGTATCATCTTCGTTTAGTTTTTCTAATCGTCCTTATCGAACAAATAGAGCTTATTGATGCAAATCAGATAAGTATGTGAAATGAATTCATCGAAAGATTGAGTTAAGAAGATTGAGAGATTTAGATTTGAAACAATCATATTGCCGAGATCTGCGCGATTGTCAAACTTACTTTCCATGCGCAGTTTTTTCCAGTGGTTTTAGTTATCTATACGTCATCAAGCGCTGTCCAAACGATCAAATTTTCGATGAGAAAAAACAAAATTGTGTCCGAAATACTTTTACTGATCCGACATGTGCGAAAAAGGTTGCGAAAAAGAAATCACGCTTGCCGACAAAGCGTCCGACTAAACTCGAACAAGTCGAACGAGTTGGTAGTTCGACACGTAGACCTAGCAAACTTCCATTTCATGCAGCATGGGTTAGTCAGCTGAAGAGAAAAAATATCGATGTCGAAGAAGTTGACACAACGACGGAATTTGCGCCGAATCAGTTGCCAGTAGAACAAACGAATGAGAATCCGAAAGTTCAGCGTGTTTGTTACATTACCAATTGGTCACGATACCGTCCAGGTGAAGCGAAATTTGAACTGGAGTACATCGATCCACATATGTGCACACATATTATCTATGCATATGCAACTGTCGATCAAGACAAACCGGAAATTACTCCGATACAAAAGGATGATATAGGTGAATAGAAATTCGTTGTAATTCAAAGGAATTTGTTTATTCAAATTTCTTTTAGAACATTATCGAGAACTTGCTTTGCTGAAAAAAACGAATCCCGAGTTGAAAGTGTCGATTCGACTGGGTGGGAAGAGTGCAGCGTACACTCGATATCTCAAACGATCGAAAACTGCTTCACAACTTGTACGAAGTCTTATTTGGTAATCGTTCTTGTTTCTTTGTTATTTCATTTGAATTGATTCCTTTTGTGTTGCGTAGGTACATGCAATCATACGGTTTTGATGGCGTTGATGTGGCTTTTGAATTTCCGGATGATGATGTTCCAGAGGATAAAATTGCATTGACTGTTCTACTTGAAGTTTGTTCATTTCAAATGGGAAGTAAACGACAAGGGTCACTTTTTTTAGGAACTAGCCAAACAGAAACGATTGATGCCGCAGATGATCGTAACATTAACTGCAGCACCATTTATCGATCATCTATCGAAAGTATATGACATTCAAAAAATTGAAAAGTAGTCTCATTGTTAATCTTCTTAATCACGTCATAATCTTTTGCAATTTTCACAGGTTAGTCAACTATGTCAATTTAATGACATTCGATCTTTATGGTAAATTGAATAGATCAAACATCATGGTATTAATTACCTTTTTTCTCTCTTAATTATTATAGGTCCGTGGGATGAAAGAACGGGTGTATCTGCTCCTCTGTATCATCAGCCATATCAGGCCGAATCGGAGTCGCTTCGAAATGTCGTAAGAAATGTTTGTTTCTCTGTTATTCAGTTGTTTTTACTTTTCACATAGGATGGATTGGTTAAATTGTGGTTGAGTCTTGGAATTCCACGTGAAAAATTATTGATTGGTATACCGACCTACGGGCGATCATTCACACTGACTAGTTCGCAGAAAGGTCTTCATGCACCGAGTAAGATCATTTACTATGTGTAAAATTTGGAAATATCGCTGTTCATTTAGCCAGCGGTCCAGGTTATCCTGGTCGATACACGAAAACAAGAGGTTTCCTTTCGTATTACGAAGTAAATTGATATATTCCTTTCTATTCAATTTCATCACTTCCTTTGTTAGGTGTGTGAAAAAAATAATTCAAAAAGTTGGCAAAAAGTGTGGCTAGATACTGAAAAAGCTTGGTATATGACCAGTGACGATCAATGGATCACGTTTGAAGATGTGGATTCAGCAATATTGAAAGTACTATTCTTAGAACATATGTTAAATACAATTTTATGTTTGTTTTAATTAGGCACAATATGCAAAAGGAGAACAATTAGCTGGTGTGTTCATTTGGAGTGTCGATAATGATGGTAAGTGATCGTCATGTTACTTTTCTGACGGAGAATTCTGAAGTTGATCTGTGTAGACTTTTCTGGATTTTTATGCAATACCGAGCCATTTCCGATTACTCGTCAAGTTTTTGCTACTTTAAACCTACCAGTTCCTGTTACAAGTGCGCCAGCCATTGCACTTCAAATGCCTGTACAAACTAACGCACCAGTTCGTTTCCTCAACGTACAGTCTCAACAATCGTTTGCATCTGCAATCTTACCTGCGAATATACAAAGATTATTGAACGCTCTCAATGCTCTATCAGGCACAACACGTTATTTACCTCCGATTCAGACGACGCCAGCACCTCCACCGCCTCCAGTCGCTCATCAAACGTACAATGCTGAATATATATGCGGTCGTCATGGCATGCATCGTAACGGAATTCACCGAGACCGTACAAATTGTTCAATATTCTATTATTGTGAAGGTGATGATGTGAATCCTTTGCGTTATCATATCTTTTTCTGTCCGCCGGGTTTGGAATTTTCCATGGATGGATGTACTTGCGACTGGCCAACAGGTCATTCATGTCAGACAGGTGGTGATACCTTTTGTGTTTCACTTGCAACTACGACAACGACCACAACCATGCGAACACCTTATCTTCCTCAATCAGCAATTGATACATTGAGTAATCTTGGTCAACTATTGGATATATCCGATGGTCGTACATCAGCTTTTGATTGTGCTGGACGACGTTCGGGTCTCTATCGGGATATTTATGATTGTACGAAATTTTACTTTTGTACAACCAATGAACAAACATTCGATGGAACATTACTTCGCTATGACTTTATTTGTCCAGCAAATTATGTATTTAGTATGCTAACATGTCGTTGTGAAACGCGACAAAGTCATATTTGTCGTACATTGTTAAAAACTGATTGTGTACTCTTATAACGAACTAATATTCGAATATTTCACAGACCAATAAAGCATAATTAACAAATTCTTTCATTTGAAAAGGACAATTCAATACAAATGGATTTCTTTTTCTTTTTTGTCTATATCAAAGAAAGATAGATTTGAGGTGCATATGCACATCAAATTCATGCATACATACATTTATATTCTCTTTAGTAGGCGTTGTTGCTACAGTTGCGCTTCGATGCACATTTCAACTAGATGAACTTGACCTTTACAACCGAACATATTCTCTTTCATACTTACCGAGCGTTTACCGTGTCCATTATCATACTCAAATGTGTGTGTGCACTCGAATAGGTGCGAGAGAGAGAGGAGAAAAAAATATTACCTTGACTCATCGGAGTACGATGTCATAGAAAAAAATTAAAATTTACAACTTATCGACATAGATTAAATAAGCTTTTGTATCGAACATCAAAGATTTACCATGAATATACCTATGCAACCGCCGATCCGATATCCATTTTACATGCAAAGACCTCGTATGCCATTGGCAAATACCTGGTCTACAGTTCCATTCCGTTTGTCTGCTCATCCTCAATATCAAATGCGTTCAGCCTATCCAGTAACTCGTCCGATCACATCGTATGCCCTTTCTCAACCAAAGAAATCCCTGATAAAATCGATGGGTCCACCATCACCATACACGAACACACGTTATCAGCATTTGAAAAAATCGACACATCATTCAAATCGACGTGCTCTACAACAATCATATGATGATCGTCAACATCATCATAATGAAATCACTTACACCCGACCTTATCGTTCATCCAGAACAAAATCTATTTCCGAACTCGAACCAGCCACTGAACTGCCTTCAGTAGCTTTGTCAAAAGCACATTCATGGCATGCGATGATGAACCATCGTCGGGCAAATCTAAGTGTGGCCTATGCACATGAATTACATTTATCACCAAAGCGACAACGAAAACAATCTTTACACAAAAGAAGACGAGTTCCTCCACCAAGACCTCTCTCATCGTCATCATCGTTATCACCAAAACGAAGACCATCGTTTAATTATAGACGAAAACGACCGATCGAACTACCTGAATGTGGTCCTATTCGTATTTCGACGCTGGATGAAATGCCAGTTAGTAATCCGCCTATACAAAAGAAAACTCGTAGCATCAGTCATGATCGATTGTCAATGAAGGGAAGTATATCAGCATCGAGTACACATCGTACAAAAACCAAAGGAACGAATTCAGTGAAGAATCGAAAAAGCTACACGAAAGACAATGATGACGCTGGTAAGAGAAGCACCGTTTGGATTTTTTCATGTTTAAAAAGTGACTTCTTCTGTTCCCTCGAATAGGAACCAGTACAGATACTACTCAATCATCAATATCCATTCGTAGTCGTTCATCGTTACAGCAGCGTATCAACGGTGCATTACGTAACGATCCATTGATCAGTGCTGCGATGGAAGAATTGCGTCATTATCGTCGATCATCGAGCCAAAATCTTTCCACAATGTAAATCTCACATTTTAAAATTTACGATAAAAATAGTTTTCTTCCATCCTTTAGTTCACCATCTCTTGATCGCCATCGTAATAGTCAACAGTCCATTTCAGCACTATCGTCTACATCTACACTGTCGAGCCATAGTCAATCGAGTTTTACATCAGTCGAACGTTCGGAAATCCGTCAATTTCTGAAAACAATTAAATCAAAAGAGACAACAAACTTACCAGATACTTCTCGTCAGACATCAGCATCTGATCAATCCATTATATTGAATACTCCATCGTCAATATCGATAGCTAAGCAAAAGAAATCCTGTATTGCCGAAGAATTAGATCGCGAATTCAATAAACTACGCGCATTAAATCCAACTCGAGAAATAAGCTATGTTATACCATCGAAGATTTGTAAACAAAGAAAAACATTACAAAAACCACCATCAAATATTCCGCCGCTGCCAACCTTCGATGAACTTCTGCGACAAGTTCAACTGCGTCCTATTGATCAATCTACACGATCTGTACGTTTTCTTCATTTCTATTCGCATTCATATCGTTCTTCTTATCTATAGGCATCACCGATCAAAGAGACCCAACCTACAGAAGAAATCTATGAAAATCCACTATCACCAATTCCAGTTCCACGATGCAGTCCAATTCCTACTCCATCGTACAGTCCTCTACCAATTATTGAAGTGCCGATTGAAGAGATAAAACATGAATATGCATTGCCTAAAAAGAAAACCGGAGAAAGAACTTTACTTCAAGTTTCACACTTTCAACCTGTTCGTAATCACAATTTTTCTAAACTACCTGAACCTACCTATTTCGAGAAACGATTGTCCCGTCCATTGTCTATGTTCAATTGGTTACATCCAACTCCACCAACTCCAACATTTGCAACATTTCAGCCAAATCGAACGTTTCCAGTTCAACATGAACATCCTCCAACTGTGGTCAAAGAAAATATCTACACATCAGATATTGATGTCTACGTGCCAATATCAACTGTCGATCGAATGGATAATAATTCGCTTCAGATGCATTTGGACAATCAAACCATTCGAACAGACGACTTCTACACAGATTTCGATATGAAAGCACCCGCACATTCATCATCGATTCTAAATGATTTCTCGCATATTTTCACACGGAAACATAAACATCAACATGCTATATCGAAAAAACAGCAACGTTGTTCTATTATGTAGAGAGAATGTTACTATTGATACTATTTATGATTTTCTTTTTTCTGTGTGTTATTTGATGAATTAAAATTTTCGATGCACTATGTTTCTTTCACAATATGTATGTTTCATTGCATCACAAAGTTCGTTTCTTTCTCATTTTTCTCGTCAAAACATCGACTGATGGAAGTTTATCTTTTGCGTCACGCCGAGAGCGAATATAACGTCGATCCATTAAATAACGATTTTATCGATTGTTCAATTACCAGCAATGGTCAACAACAAGCAGCAAATCTAGATTTATCTTCGTATTCGTTTGACTTGATCCTTTGTTCACCGTTGCGTCGATGTCGCCAAACAGTTGAATATTCTTCACTTCTCAAATCCACACCTCCACCTAAGTTTGAAGTTTGCTCTCTCTTACGCGAACAAATCAAAGCTAAATGCGATCTACTCGATGGAGAGCAAACTGAAGAGATATTTCCAGAGGAAACAGACGAAAGTGTAGACAAACGTGTCAACGAACTCAAAAACGATTTAGCAAGCAAATCTTCACTTTACAAACAAGTTCTGCTCGTTTCGCATGCTGATTTTCTTTGGAATCTAACATCCCATGAAATTCAAAATGAGAAATTCGGTCGATGGTTAAACAATTGTGAATTTATTTTCTGGAAAGTTTTCGAAACATAAAATATTGACAACTAGCGCCTTGACTAGTTGCCTCATTGGATTTTGCCAACAACCAATAGAAAATTTTTTCTTCCTGTCTTTCAATTGTCTGTTGAATACCCGCTACCCTCCTCCTCTACGACACACACGAACCTGAAGATAAAAAAAGACAGACAGTATGAGTCATTTGGCGGAAGAAGTGTATATAAAGCTAACAATGGCGATGCAACTGTGCTAGTCGCCATTTTTTTTCGAGTGCATTTGACGTGTACGCGGACAGGTTTGTTATACCAAAGCGTATTTCGTCATTCTTTATCGGAAATCGACATTTCGTCATTGACGACTGTTTGAGTTTTCAAAATTTGATGAAAAAATTAGTTCAGTTTGTCCTTTTTTTTCTTTTGACAAAATCAAGTCAAGTCATTAACATGCTTATGCACTTAAATTTGAACAAAGATACAAGACGAGCGATTGAGAAAAAGAATGATTGTTCATTGAAAAGCAAACATGAAAATGACTGTTGTCTTTCTTGTCAGATTATTTTGCTAGCGTGATTTCATTTCATTTTTAGATTTACTTCCATTTACGCATATATATATATCCATATAAATAATGCAATCCGTCGATGAATTTACGCCATCAACAACCGAGCCTGTGTTCGGTAGTGGACTTATCTCTCAAACGAAAAGTCAATCATCAACTAATAACGAGAGTACTGGTAATGAAAATGCAGTTCCAGCGTCCGAATCAGCTGTAAATGGACAAAATGATAGCAAAATGGAAACGAATGAACCTATTACGAATGGTGCCACAGATCATACGAATACTAAGGAACCATCAGCTGTACATGTCAACGGACAGAATGACAAACCTATTGTTGAAGAAGTTTCCGAACCTGTTGTTGAAAAAGCAAGCGAAGTTGAACCAATGGTAACCGAAGCACCAGTTCAGGTTCAATCAGTTGTTCCATCGACTGAAACGGAGCCAGCGACATCGACATCCACCGATGCTGCAATGGAAAGTTCATCAGCTGTAACAAGTACAGAGCCAACTTCAATTGTTGAATCGACAACACCTGTAGTTGAAGCAGAACCATCCAGCGTTACTGCACCTGTCGCCTCCGAATCCGGAACATCAGAGTCGAAAGCAAAAGTAAGACTTCTTTTTCATACTAATCATATGGAATGTTTGTGGGTTTTGTTGCAACTAGTCTCCTCGTGGCAGAGCTAAAGCAGCACCTGTTGTAGCTTCGACAGCACCAACACGTCAATCGACACGTGGTCGAAAACCGGCCGCATCATCATCAACAAACGTTGAAGAAAATCAATCCAATGACGATACTGCTGCAACATCAACAGCATCATCAAGTCAAGAAGAATCATCGTCTAAACCTACTAAGCGACAAGCAGCCGCAGCTGCTAGTGACGCTATAGCAGCAACTAATCAACCAAACTCAACATCTGGTGAATAGATCTTTTTCATTATTGCAAAAAATAAAGCATTGAATTCTGGCTTTTTTTCTCATAGACAACAGCAATGCTGGTGATGCAAAAGATCAAGAAGTGATTCCATCCGAGGGTGATGACGACGATGACGCAACTGCTGGCAAAGGAAAGAAGGGTACTCCAGGACGTAAAAAACGCGAACCGTCTGTGCCAGCAGCTAATGCAACAAAGAAAGCACGAGGTAAAAATTCTATAACACCAGCAAGTGATGCTGATAACGGAGCTGAAACAAGTGAAGCTGAAGCGATTCAAAGTCCCCCGAAGAAAGCACGTACAAGTGTACCTAAGAAGACACCTGAGCCACCCAGTGAAGAATACACGCGAAAATTACGACCAAGAAAATAGAAAATAGAAACGAACACTAAATATGTCTGTATATGTTGAAATATCTCTTTATTCTTGCTGCGCATTACCTTATTTGTCAAGGTCAATTCTATGACCTGTTAATTGTGTCTCTTTTGTTCATGTATTCATTCGTATCTGATGCTTTTAGCTAGATATCTTCCTTCTTTCTACATATTCTATGTTCATTATCTTGTCGATGAATAGATGTCTCTTGCTTTTTTTCTCTTCCTTCGTTGTTTTGTCATTGTGTTGTTTGAAAAAATTTGAAGCAAAAAAGTTAAAAGTCTTCTTGGAATATACAGATAGGTCTTATTGTGGTTTTCTCTCTCTTCTTCTCATTTTGTTGTTATGGTTTTTTTCCTATCATTCGATCTTTTTGCTGGTAAGCAAGAAAGGAAAAAACGAGTCTCTTTTTGTTGTTTTCTTTTTTCTTTTCTTGGTTGATTGTATCTTCGAGATTCTCTCATCTTTAAACATGATGTAGATGATGAAGTAACGAAAGAAAAAGAAGAGATGCATTTGATTCCAACCATTCACGCATTCACTGAACATGCTATTATTGATTTTTGTCGACATCACATTGAACAAGGAAATGTTTCTGCACTGCAAGTGTTAAATCGCTTGGAATCTTCGACAGTAATCGTGTGATCTCTCATTCTATACAAAATTCCATGCAGATGTGACATTGCAACAAACGAGATAGTGGATCTGTGTTCTAGAAGTATGGAATAGGAAGAAGAGTTATCATAGAAATCGGATATGTATATTTTTCCTATCAGATCGATTCTAATGATGTGGCCTGTTGAGTGGAAATATTGATCCATTGCAGATACTTTCTAGATTTCAATACAGAATAGGAGTTAGCTATGACGGATAGTTCGCCAGAAAACAGTCAAGTAATGAAAGAATCTTTGTTTGAAAAGCTACTTAAAACGAAGAGTGTATTTTTATTTGTTCCAAATCTGATTGGTACGAATACAAAGTTTACTTCTCTTCTAGGATGATAATTCAGTCTTTTAGGTTATGCACGGGTGCTTCTTTCAATTGTCTCGTTTTATTTCATGCCGACGCATCCTTATATTTCAATAGCATGCTATTTATCAAGCGAGTTTCTTGATGCAGTCGATGGACATGCTGCTCGAATACTTGGTCAATGTAAATAAATGATTGAGGAACATATTTTTGATATTTGACTATTTAGGTACGAAATTTGGTGCTATGTTCGATATGCTGATTGACCGTTGTTCAACAATGTGTCTGTGCTTCGTTTTGGCAATGTTTTATCCAAAATGGACATTTTTCTTTCAAATCTGGACAGCTATCGATGTTGCTAGTCATTGGCTTCATTTACATGCGTAGGATTTCGTTTGAACACATGCAGTTCTCCTTGGTAATATATTTGTTGTTTCAGAGCCACAGTGAAAGGGTCAGTTAGTCACAAGAAAATCGATCTTTCTGGTAATCCGATTCTGCGACTTTATTACACGTCACGTGTATGTCAAGATGGATTGTTTCCTCATTATTTAACTGAATGTTTTCTTCGGTTCGTAGAAAGTGCTTTTTGTCATGTGTGCTGGTAATGAACTTTGGTTCTCAATGGTGTACATTCTTCATTTTAATGAAGGCCCTACAGGTAGTTTGAAAGACGAACGAGAGAGAGAATGGCAAAGTAATCATTACATTTCGTTGATTTATTTCAAGTTGTTTCCTGTGGAGGTTATACTGTTGGTCTTTGGCGCATTATTCTTTACGTTGTCACGCCAATTATGGTTCTAAAGCAGATTATCAGTTTGATCCATCTCTATACAGCTGCACTAGATATGGCTGCCATCGATGGAACTGAACGAGGAAATAGAATCAAAAATAAATAAATAAACAACGGTGTCAAGACGAATTTCTGTAGTTTAGCATTCGATAGTCATATTGCTTTTTAACATTAGAAATGCACTTTTTGAAACGGATATTCTTGAATAAATTAGAGCGAGTGAAACAAAAAGAAAATCATATACATAAACACGCGACTGTAGACCTATTGTTTATGTTTATTCTTTCTCATGTTTTTCTCTTCAGATTATAGTGAATTGTTCTAGTGGGTATACACAATTGTTCTCGTTATGGCAGAGTGGAATAAGAATGTTAGGTTATTGCGAACGTTAAACGATGATCATGAAGGAAAATTTGCTGCAGTTGAGGGTGAAGTTGAAGATGGAGATGGTGAAAAGAAATCGGCGGTGCTTCTGTTCGAGAAAACACCTTTTCAGTTCGACGATTTGGTTAAATTAATGCAAGATGATGAAAAGCAGTTTAAAGTCGATTTCATTAATGATGTTTATCATAAATATACCGTCGAAGCACGATCAGCATGCAACGGTGCGTTCATTTTCGAAAATACAAAAAAAAAGGGAATTGTCAAAAGACGTTCATGTTTATTCACTTTCAGATGTCAAATTAGCGTATATTTATCCAGCAGCGCCACTACACATAAAAAAGTATTCTAAGAAAGAGTTTTCATTGATTTGCGAAACGTCACAACGTTATGAAACTATTGTTCGACCGTATATCGAAAAAAATCAATTAAACGCACAATGGGTTTATAATATTATCGATGGGAAATCAGAACGTGAACGAATTCTCCTGGAAAACGATCAATTCATTATTCTACCGGATATTATGTGGGATGGAAAAGCCATAGACTCCTTACACATCCTCGGTCTTGTCAAATCCCATGATATTCACAGTATACGAGATTTAAAACCCGAACATATTCCACTACTTGAATCGCTACTTGCCAAGACGAAAGTAAGTTTTTCCCTTCAAAGCTGAATGAGATGTTCTACTAAGGTATACTTAAGGAATTCCTTTCTTCGAAATATGGAATTTCACCAAAGACGATTCGAGCATTTTTTCACTATCCACCGACGTTTTATCATTTACATGTTCATTTCACTGCTTTACGAAACCGACTATGCGGCTGTGAAGTTGAACGTGCACATCTTGTTGAAGATGTCATCGATCATTTAAAATTACAAAGTAATTATTATCAAATCAAGACATTGTACTACAAAGTCGCAGTCAATGATCCATTATACAAATTATTAGAAGAAGAAGATAAGGCATAGATGAATCATGAACGTTGTTTTATTTAAGAACATCCAATAAAAAATAGATGATTAAGAAAGAAAGAGAAACCTGATCGTAAAAAAGCTGACATTTTTGTTTCATCTAAAGACGAAATTTCATGAGTAAAACGACAAAAGAGATGATCATTGATATGGAGATTGTCGACATTGCTGCAGCATTTCGTACTTCATCGCCAATACCACCGTTGGTTTTACTCGAAATAGCGGCATCATTTTCGCTTGGAACACCTAACACTTTTTTATATCCACCTAAGAAAGTTGTTCCTGTGGTCAATGGTGGATAGGTTTGAGCAAGAATTGCTTTTTTGTTAGCAGCTAAAATGATCCGAATGGTTTCAGATAGTATCAAAATTGTGTCTTCTTTACTAACCATTGCATGTAGCAGTGAATTTGTTACATTGAAGTTTATCACTAGCAAAGAACATGGTCATTTCAATGCCTTCATCGTCTTGGTCAGCACATTCTTCATCCATGAAGTTCTTAGCTGTGTTTGCATTGACTTCGATTTCTTCCATATTGGCAAATTTATAGATGGTAGTGCTGCCAGCTCCTATGGTTTGTGTTGATTCGAGGAAGACGATATAGTTCCTGTTTGGTGCTAAATAGTGGCATTCAGTTACATTGAGCACATCGGCTAGAATGGAAAGGAGAAGAGATTTGTTTTGATAAAGAGAAGAACGTGACTTTTGTCGACATACTGGGTTGACCGAGATAGATTTTGTTGACTGGTAATGAACCTTTAAGTACGCAGTTGATGGTAAATGTAACATTTTGGTTTTTCACTTCAGTTGCTGTTCCATAAACAACGATGGGTGCATTATCAAGTTTCCACTGAAACTCTTCTTGAGCGTCACTTGATGAACCTTTACATAAATCTAATGCACGAACGTTGACTGCTGAAATGCAGAATACCAAAGCGAGAGTGGCAATCAAATGCATGCTCTATTTTAAAGAGAAGAAACAATTTCGTGTTTGTTTAGAACGATGAAAGTGAATTGACTTGCTTACGATGAAAAGAAGATATCGATGTCTGTTTACTAGATGAAGAAAATGAAAAATGTCGTGCAGAGAATGTCCTATCGATATCTATCTTTCTATACTTGATTTCGAAAAGAAAATATAGATATACTTTCTAACCAGTAACCATCCGAACACGGCAGATTCGATTCGCTTTGTTTTTCTTTCTTTTCGAAGAAAACAAACCAGTGCACACATCATTCGACTGCATCATCATATACTTGCAACGTTTCATAAACTTGACAGATTGAAACCCTAGAGAAAGCAGAGCCAAGTCTCGATCGAACAGCGTATGGTAAATCTTCTTTCGTGATGACACTTGATTTATTAAATCGACTTGTCCTAATTCATCATAAGTGTTTCTAGACAAGAGAAATCTTCGAATGACTGACAAAAAATAAACATCGCACTGGCGATTATATCATTGAATGAATCAATCAACAAGTATTAGCGAACAGACACATTATCATTTACATTTCTTTCTCCTCACACGTCATTATTAAGATTTTGTAACATCTGAAATAATAAAAATGCAGGTCTATTTATGAATATAGATATATTAGATTTCTTTCCTTTTTACGAGAGTGCAACAAGTGCGACAAGAACAATTTCATAGACAATATAAAAACAAAAGTTTACTGTTCGTAATGATGCGCGCGATAATGAACTGTTACCACGTAATTGTGATATTAAACGACGTGATTTACTACCGCCGGGATCTGAAAAAGAAACATTAGGTCACTTCATTCACTGATTTCAATCTTACAATGATTGACAACGATTTGAGCTGTTGCAACTAAATCTTGACCATAACGACATTTGTATATGCCTGTGTCATTACGTGTGGCGTTTTTTATAGTCAATGTGTCGTAGAGAATTCCATCCGCTGACGAATAATTTGAACTAGATTCAGTCAAATTATTCTCTAATAGATAATCGTTACGTGTCCATTCGACATGAAAATTAACTTCATCGGAATTTTCGATTGACCGTACACGACATATGATTTGAAAAGGTTCATCCGAATTCGTATGTATTTGATCAGGAATAATGTCTATACATGAATTACCTAAACAACAAGAAATTCACTTTCTTTTTCTACAATCAAATAATGCCCACTTAGAATAGTTATGTTGTAGCTTGTTTGGATTTCGTTTCCTGACTTGCACAAGTAATATCCTTCGTCGTCTTTTCGTACACCAATGATTTCCAGATGCCGATTTGTATTCTGTGTTCGAAGCATGAAACGCTGATCATCAATCAATTGACGATCACCAAGAATTAACGGTTGAGGATAAGCATTCTCGTATAAACGAAACCACATTGTCGGTACCTAAACCAAACAGTTCAATCGTTTCAATAAAACGAACGACTACTCTTACTGCTGATGATGTATTACTCTCAAATCCAACTGGACATGCCAGTGACACTGTATCACTACAGTTAGCAATAATAACATGAGCGTCTGGATAGTGAGCATGAAAATTGGTCAGATAGTACATTGAATATGTGATGTTTATAAAAAGCAGGAGAATCGAAGGAACTATATGATGAAAAAAAATCGGATGAAAACAGCGTCGTGTTGATTCAGTTTCGTACCTTTTAGAAGAAACATGTTAGTAGATCCATTGTATAAGATATATTATCACATTGTTCATTGTAATGATACACTAGAGTCGAAACGAGGCATCTGAAAAAGAAAAAGTTCATCATGAGTTGTCAATTTCTTTTTCACTCGATTTTTCTTCATCGTTCTGCTCCGATTTTCTTTCGTAAATGTGAATACGTTCACTGTCATTAATTTTACGACAAGCCATTTGAAATATGACTAGTTGTGAACGATTAAACGGTGAACACTACTTCTAAGAATGTTAGCTGACTAAATCGAAACGAAAACTTGTCTATTTTCTCCACTGCTCAACCTACGCTTACCAAGGATTGCTAATCGCAACAAAAAAAAATACTCTTACACATTGTTCGCTGTAGTCAACTCGAGACATCTGAAATGATTTCTCATTATAGGTTATTCAATCCCTTTTTTTTTCTTCTCTTTTACCGTTCTGTTATTTGGCTTTTATCATATATAACAAAAAATCTGACTCAGTGCAAACTACATATTCACTGTTATTCACCATGGCTAGCAATCACGAACTAAGTGACACTAAACGAAAAGAATTCGACGATCATTTCAAAACAGTTAGGGACAAACTGCCTGCCTGTCCAAAATGTAAAACAAAAGCTGATGTTATCCCAAGTGTACAGGGTAAACCAACGAATGATTTACTGTTGTATGCGACAGAAGGTCATGTACAACTTTCTGGCTGTTGCCATCGCTATGACGGTTGGTGTAAAAAGTGTGAACAATTCATCTGAATTATTGTTCAACGTAGAAAAAAACAATACTTTTTTTTGCGTTTCTTTTTTTTCTGCAAGAAATCTATTCGAGATACAAAATTAATTAAAATAAGTGATTTTTATTTTTACCGGCTCGTCGTTCATTGTTCGATAACGAAGTTTTTGCCAATTTCTTTCTTCAAAGAATAGAAATCACGTACTTTACCGGCGATTGAATCGACTTCCGGCAAGTTATTGTCGAACAACGATGTATGATCAATACTTATAATACAGAAACATTAATTTACTACTTTCTTTTCCTCTACACAATTTCGATTGACAACAAATTAAGCGACGACGGATGTTTGCTTCTCCATCTCTCTCTCATCACATTTTATAGTCTTCAATTACTTCTCATCTTAAGTGTGTCAAATCTATTCGAGACTGTCTATGCACACAGAACATGCGAATAACTCATTGACACTTATCGTCAATAATCAACGGATGCTATCTATAGAGAAGCACTTGAAATAATAATATTAAAAGTTAATTGTAAGCATTTTGATATGTAACTCACTCGAAGATTGCGTCAGAAGGAAACGATAAATATTCAATAGGAGGATTAACTTCAAAGCATCTCGTCGTATGTATCGTCGAAGTTCAATTGATTAGGATAAAGATAAACAGATTGTATTGACGAGTGTAACTCGAAAGAAATTCTATCAGAAATCTGAATCATTCGAGATATATTTTCTTTCTTTCTCTCTCTCTCTCTCTCTCTTCCTTCCTGACCAAATAAACGATTCATTTCTCATCACTTACCTTGACACATAAATGATATGTATACAACAAAGCTCATGTGTCCATCAAGTAACGCTCCATTGAGTATCAATTTGTCATGATTAAGGTTAGAATAATAATTATATCTCGGATTTTTGTCTTTGATATTCTGTTTTTTTAATAAGCAGTGATCGGTTTGAAGATATCCATTTGTATATCTTCTACTTGATCACATTCTGCGTATGATATACAATTGATGTAATATAAACAGCTGCTACGATGTCTATCAGTTCGATATCAAATGAACACAACGCACACACACACACACACAAGAACGAGGGAAAAAAGCATACAGATGCGTGTGAACTGATCATTAAAACTTAGTTGACGTCTAGTTGGAATGCGTGATGAACAGAAGTTCTGGTCTAATCTGTCAGAAAGCGTGAGACGTTGAATGTCATCAATAAGTGTTGATAAACGTCAAAAGTATCTCATTGACGAGCATAATAGTTAACAATGAAATCCGTTCGACGATAATCGATCTTCGTTCGCTCTACACTCAATGTCAGAAATATTACGAATCAAAAATGACAACTCCGCCTCTTCATGTACACTAGTTAGGACAGTTAAAGGGTCATTGTGAACACAAAGAACAATTCCGGATATGATTATATCACTAAATCACGTCGACTGCGAAACGAAATATGATTACATGTCATCCTATGGATATAACACGAGAGGCCAGTTCGACTTGTCTTACTTTGTATGAGCTTGAAAATGGGAAAGAAAAGAAAGACAAGAAACTTATTAGTCGCCAAATGATCAATCTCGACTCGGTTTTATTTCCACTCTTCACATCTGATCAATATGACCTTATGTTGATAATTAGATCATCGACAGAAAAGAAAATTGCATCATAACTCTGTTTTCAATGCATTAAACAGACTGCGAGTTGTCCTTTGCCCCCCTCTCCTTCTTTTAGTTTTTTCCTACAATTCTATCTGAAAGGGTGTGATAACGTCTGCATTCGACTATTGGACAGTCAGTCAACTTTACCATCGTCATTACTAAATGATGATCGATTCTTCGCCTTTCTTTCAACATCAATCGTTCTACTTGACTTGTGTTTACACATTTATTATACTCTTTTCTACCCTTTTGAGTTACTCCTCCTGTTGAGAATGAGCGGACCACCCGGTCCGTCTGGTAAATAGTCAATTTTCTTCTGTCTCTGTCTGACTCTTTCTCCTTTCGTGTGTATTACTACTCACCTCGTAAATATGTTTTAAACATAAGTGTCAGTTGGACAAAGAGAAGAAATTGGAAAAAAATGTCTAGGTGTAGGATTGCTTGTCTATATACTACACTGACCATCTGCCTTTCTAACACGTACATAAACAGGTAGTTTATCGAGATGCAAGTTAATCGATTGATCATGCGGCTCATTCTCTTTTGTTCTCTCGTGCGTTTAATTGCACCATTGTACACGGATGTCGACAATTGTTGGCACAGAGCAAGACTGATGGATAATTGTTTTTTGACTAGGTCAACATATCAACAATTCTCTTCTATTCTTGTTCGAAGTTCAAGTGTTGCATATCGACAAAACACATAAACATGGAGAACGAAAGTTATTAATCGTCAATTAGATCTGTCTGTTTCTTAGTACGATATTTTAAAACAAAGGCGAGAAAAAACTTACTCTTGCTACTTGAGAAATCATCAGTATGGATGATGGTAATCGGCCAGTCAACATCGACTCTAGTAGAAATGAATGAACACAGAATATAGGACAAAGGCAAGAGAACGCGGAGAAAGGAGGAAAAAAGAATGAGAAAATAGCTTTATCATTATTGCAAGAAAGAAAAAGATGGATAATCATTATCGATCGTTAGAAATTCGAAAATCGTTTAATCAATGACAGAAAGAATAAAAAAAAACGCACAATGAGAGAATTATCCGAAATAATCCTCTGACCTTGTCTCATGAATAATATTCATACGCATAGTTCATTGATTTCTCGACAGATAAAAACCGCGTAAACAGTTGACATGCACTGATCCCTTCGGTTCTTTATTCGACTGCAAGAACAGGAAAATATGTGTATGCAGAGCAAACTGTATGGCGAAAGACTCGCGAAATTTGCTTCGAAGAATATCGTGTGTGAAGAAAAAGCAATTTCCTAAAACTTATAATATTCTACTTTCCTTATTATTATTCCATTTAATCTTGCTTTCATATCACATTCAGTAATTCCTCTGTGTATACTCAATTGCATGCATATGAATATGTAAGAATAAAGTTTAAAGAGTTTCGGTTTTCATTCTTTATTTCTACGAGAGAAACGCTTTCTCAACAGGAAGTTCAACATTGATCAAAGTGAATTTTTTCTTGGTTGAACCAAATTTGACGTGCTAAAGTTCTTTTTTTTTCTAATATGCGATTGGAATTAATCTATTCTTAATTAGACAAAGGACAAGGTCGGTAAAAATAAGAAGAGAAAGACGGGTTTCTTGGTCAGAAATGGCAGTTAACTAGAAACATTGCGGTTGTCGAATGAAAAGATAAATGTAACTTGTCGCTGCGTTCATTTACTGGGATAATTTGAACTTTGTCAGTGATAAATGTTACAAATTCGTGAAGTATAACAGAAAAATGAGATGCTTTTCAGGTTGTGTGAACGCGTAGAATGGTGTTATTTATGAAAATCCACCGTTCTATTGTGATAAACTGCGAGTCTATGAGCTTTCATAATGTGTATTGACATGCGAATGTCAGGGGAATGAACAATTGTCAACATTGACAGTTAATTCATGTTTTGTATTCAATGCTCGTTGATTATTGATATTTTGTAAGTTTGACAAGCAAGAATGAAGGCTATTTAGTCTTATTACTGCGATCAAATGGAACTTCTTTTTGTCACAAATCTAATACTTCGAGTTGGAATAACACGCTTTCAACTAGAATAATCATTTCCCGAGTCATATACCGCAACATAATGTTTACCTTTAGATACCCTAATGTTTGTGATGCTTTGATACGCAGTCGTTCGGAAATCATCTTTGACTTTCCATTCATGATCATCTCCTGTTACCGATCATTATCCCTATTTTGATATTGAATGCTGAGCATGTCTAGCTGTTCTTTGTTTTTGTCGATTTTCATTATAGACTATCATGTTGAGAATAGCAATCGAAGTATTTGGAGCGAAACACACTTATTTGCTGAGAATTTCGATTGTTAATATTCAGATGATGCAGTTCCTTTATTGATAATGAATATGAAATCAATACATATGGTTTAGATTTGTTTATCGTTCGGATTTCGAGTATTCGCAAACGATGTTTCATAGTCTACCACAGTATCTTCAGATATTCCGAAGAAAATGCATATTTTTTGGATGAAATATAAACTGTTTGTTCATAAATTCTTCTTTTTTGAGTTTTCGTTTTTCTATATAGTAAAGTACATTTTGTGATCAAGTAATTCATTAAGTAAGTTCAAAGAAAATCGAAAATAGAATCGATGTAACGATCATCACATCACACAAATTCTCTACATTCACTGAAAATCTTCTACTTTCAGCTCAAAGAAGTCAAATGATAGCTGGCGCCAGCAACAATAGTAGTTTTGTCTTATGCATCTAAACAATTTCTGTATTATAGTTAGTCATTGTATACTTGGTTGCGTCTGCTCAATAAAGATTTAAAAAACTCGGATTGTTTCACAGATTACCATTGATTTATCATAGAGAATGACTGTGAAACTGACTGTTTTAAGCTTTATGGGTGAGGAAAAAATGAATCAGGAGGTTGTGCAGTTGTTCTTTGACAACAAAAATATTCAACAATGTGTAATTACTGCTCGTACAAATGTTAAATATGTGTGTTCTTTATTTTTGTTAGCACTATAAGTTGTTTCTTGCATGACACCATATTCTACAATCATAACGATCTCAACGAGTGACCATACAATTCCCTTCCGACCGATCTTTTTCAATTCGTTTATTAATAAATAATAAATAGAAGGATAATCATTTCATCTTCTGAAAAGAGACTTTTTCAAACTCATAATTTACTTTCAGAAGAACAAATTCCATCGGGAAATTCATACTTTTATGACTAATATCAAAACTAGCACACCATTAAGAACTGTCATCATCCATGTTTGTATTCCTTTAAATCTTTCCAAAAAATGATTCAACAGTGAACTGAAAAGCTCGAAAATATTTCACTTTTATCATACTATTAGTCATGATCATGCCGACAGTGTACTTTTTCTTTGAAGTAGTTTTATTAGTCAAAACTAGTTTTCTTGCTTCATATAATTCAATCTCTCGCATACAGCAAAACCATAAAATCGTTAATTAAACTCAACGAGAAATTTTCCTCGCCTACTTCACCTTCTTCTCCAAATGATGTATTCCACCTTTCGATTAATTACGACATTTAATAACGCTAAATTCGTGTGAAAATAACCCTGATATATGTCTCAATCTACCTTCATTTCGTTAAAGAAAATAACTCGGTAGACTTCCATCTGATAAACGACACCTTGAAGCGTGACTAAACATTTGCTTGTATAAACAATTTTAAACATCAACCGATGACGAAAATCTTCAACATGACATTTTTTCTCTCTCTCATCTTTTCTAAGTATCAACTGATGATAATATCGTATATTTTAAATAGCATATTAACTAAATTGCTTTCACTGATATTTGATGTACTAAACAAGATTTCGTTATCGACTTAAAATTGAAAAAAAAAACTAATTACAAACATCTGATCATCGTGATTAACCTTTCTCTTCGAAGAAAATATTCACATGACGCTCCGCCATTGAATTAAGCATAAGATCAGCAAAGCGATCTTGTCCTTTTTCGTCATAGGGAGAACAAGTATTCTATCCGTAAGGTCGAGATAACAACTGATCATTTGATTTGCTTGTGAAAAGATTTTATTGCCAACAAGAAAGAAGGATGACACTGTTCAAGGGCAAGCAAACTAGTAAAATAGAATATCAGAATCGAAGAAATACTATACACACAGTACACACGCAAATACAACAATAACACGAAGAAGAGAAAAACGGACTTAAAAATACATAAATTCTACAGTTTAACATATGGTGCAGAGTTAGTTGCCGTCGACTTCGCCATGTCGGTCGTTGTCGAAAGGATCTGTTGTCGGATCTGATCAATCGGAAATGTTTCTTTCCGCGAATTGGTATTTGTCATCGTCGTCACCGTCGGCGATTTTCCATTGGTCGTTAATGCTAATGGCTGTTGACTATCGTTTGGTGAATGTGTCCTGGAATTACCTAGTGATAAATCTGATCCTGAACTATCACTATTATGACTAGGTATGGTTGGACATACAGCTAAGTGGTGTGATGTTGACAAAGTCTGCTCTACATTTGTGGGTGCGTCTTGGCCAACACTACTCAACGATGAACTCGAGTTTGCACTTGGTGTCGACGAACCTGTTGCCGTACTGTCACCATCCGTTCGTTGTGATTTATCGTGAGCTTCTCGACGGCCTAAATAAAGAAGCGTTGTTTTGTATTTGTTCTCTCAGATGAAGAGATTCGCTTACATCTCTCGGTAGCTTCACGTTTTTGTTTGCGATATTTGGCACGGCGGTTTTTAAACCAAACCTAAAATATTAAATCATCATTTACTTTTTCAATCAATGATCAAACGAGAAAAGAGAAAAAAAAGTGAAAGAACGATGTTATGGTTGGTTAACTTTTCCTTTGCAATGCAGGTGCAATCGATCAATATGCGTACGTTCATTGGTCATTACATCTTTCGTCCGTTGTACATTCTCTTTCATGTGTGATCATGCATAAAACTTCATCACAAGTCATTTTTATTAATAGTATATCAACATCATTCCGGAAATCGACAGAGATACTGATATTGACATGATGAGTTGTTAGCCTATTAAAGGCAATAACGGCGAACAACAACAGCAAACGACTATTGTTGTTATTCATATCGTTTCGATAAAGTAAAAGAGCAATCGGATGTGATGGAAGACAAAGAGTAGGCGGCGTTAAAAGGAAATGGAAAAAATCTCTTCACATAAGAGTAAGAACATGAAATGAGAGGAAAGTAAAGACTGGATTTGTCTTTAGATCATCCCGGCTTCGACACTTCTATGTATATTTCTTTGTCTCTATTCTTTAGTTTGATCACTTTCAAATGCGAGAAGTTGATCTTAGTCAAGTTTATTTAACCAGCAATCAGCGGATAATTGGCAAACGATGAACTAAATCGTTCGATTGCTTCTGTCAATAAAAACAGTTCAATATAAGACGAAACGGGAAAGAGAGAGGGAGAACGATATATGAAGCAACAGAGTTGTAGCCGAAAAGTCGTCATGTCAACAATAACATCAGCAATCGATCGACTACTCTGACAGCTAGAGGCGAATATGAGAAATCGACTTTTTAAACACAAGAGGAACATATATACGCTGACATACACACACAAAATGAAAGAAAGAATTCAAAATCACTCGACATTGTTAGCAAATGCCTTCTTTTCTTCCATTAAACTAGCATTAGAATAAAAGCTTCTCACGGCCTACCTCTCGTCAAACAAGCGATATCAAATCAAGCTCGTAGGCAAAGTCAATTTTTCTTAAGTTTTATTATATTGTTCGATCTAATCGGGTAAATATTGAAAGAGGAAATGTTTTGATTTCATTAGCTATTACTCAATACAAATCACTATCAATCTCGTACGTTCTCAAAACTCAGCGATCGATCATGACGGTGTTAAGATAATAAACTTACTTCGACGCGTTCTTCTTTGAGATCGATTTTCATTGCGAGATCTGAAGAAAAACCGAAATGATCGTTTTTTTTAAGCGATGTCAATTGGTCGTTTTACCTTCTCTCATCATTACATCAGGATAGTGTGTACGACCGAATGCTTCTTCTAATTGTTCGAGTTGTTCTTCGGTGAAAATTGTTCGATGTCTTCGTTTTCTTTTATGACTTTGAGCCATTGAAGCCGCAGCAAAGAAATTTTGTAATGCAGGATAAGCTACAAAATAATTGAATGATTTATTTATTTAAACAATTTTCGAGCATGTTCTCTCTCCCGTATGAAGATTAAAAGACGAGATTCTGTATATAACAAATCCTAATTGACTTTTATCAAATAAGCAAACACATAAGTTTTCTTCTTCTTCTTCTTCTTCGTCTGTTTATCCGAAACAATCATCTTTGATGAACATTCCTGTCATATCTAATAACTAACTAACGAAAACAGGTGATGAAACGGAAGAAAATATCTATCACTTCATGTCAAAGAAATCACTGACCATACTAACAATTAAACAACACTAACACGTCTTGCTCGAACGCTTTTTATATACTTACAGTAGAAATCCGCTGCATTTGGAGAATTATTGTTTCCCGTTGAACCATAATAAGATGATAATGGAAGAGGTAAACGTGGACGTGGGGCGAGAATGTTATCAATGGAGAACGGATTCGTTTGTGAAACAACAGCAGCAGCTGCCGCTGCGGCTGCCGCTGCTGCTAGGGAATGATGAGCAGTATTATGCATAATACCATTGCCAATATTGGATGTTCCAGCTAAATAGGCTGACAATGCAGCGGAGGGAAATTGTTTCAGTGCATCAGAATAATGAGGAAATTGGTACATTGTGTGTATATCGTTTTGTAAGTGTAGTTAGTTTCTTTTGACAGTCAGTAGTCAATAATGTAGTCGCTAATCGATCGTGTTCGTCGTCCCTCTTTCTTTTCCTTTCTCTCTCTCTTTTCTCTCTCTCTCTTTCTCGCTTTCTGTTCTATTCTACCAATCAATGATGATGTCTTGGCTGTTTGTCGATTTTCTTGTGCGATAATTGTTTTGCAAATATTTAATAGAAAAAAAAAAAGAAGGCGAACGTCATACGTAGACACACACGCACAAGCGAGAAAATGTATCTCTAAAGGTATGAATAGGTGACATTAATGTTAAAATGGAAAAGATGATTTTTTTTTCTAGTAATCATAAATGATTTTTGCGTTTCTCTTTTTCTCTTCTCTCGTGTTTGGTAAATGTGTGTGTGCGCGTATATTTGCATATACTACCGACAAGCCAATGAGCGTAAAGAGAAAATGTACATTGATTGAATACGAAAAGCGAGTAGAAAAAGAAATTGATTGATCGGGGATGATACGTTGTTGGTATGTGTAAATTAAATGAAAGATATATAATCATAGATAAACGATCATCGTATTGACGAAGAAAGTATCAATGAAATAGATAAAACACAGATCACATTCACTTTTACTATATGAACAGCGCTGTTACGTCGTTGTTGCACAAGAAACTTGTACATTCGATGATTTTGACAAAAAAACAAATCATCGATGTAATAAACACGTCATTTCGCCTTTAGGAATCGGTCATGATCATTTGTTTTGATGCGATGTGGTAAATAACAATGAAAGTAATAGATGCATTCAAACATTCTTTTCTTACTCCTATAGGAACTATTCACCGAGGACGTTCGATGACAACGCTTTCGACATACAACACTCTTTGCATATCAATTCAGGCCAATGATAGAACGATTAACAGCAAATCGCGGCTAAGATCGCAAAGAAACATTGTTAATTACAGAGCATTCATAAATCACAACTTTTTCGTTGATATTCGGATCGAATGTTCGAATATCATTTCTCGCACATTCTTTTCGAACAGGTACTTATTGCAATGCTTATTATAATTTTTTAATGAACTAGCCAAGCGCAATAATAATGTGACCGTGTATTCATATACGCGTGTCGATATCGCACATCTTCTTTTTCATTATTTGTACTCTTCTCTTTTTCCGTATCAATGAAACTTTGAATATCATCAGTTCAAAATCTAACCTTTAACAAAAGAACAGAACAAAACAATTTTCGTTGCCTTTATATTTGAAGTAATTTAACTAACGGCACAAATGCGATTTGTACTTATGCAAAGAACAGCTATTGGCTGTCATTATGATTAGTCAACAAACATCGAGTGAGAATGTATTTGGTTTGGCAACATGAATTTCATTGTCTTTGACATATGGAACATTCAAAAGTGGAGATTTGACGACGACGAGTTGTCATCGTCATCATCATCATTATCACTGAGACTTAATTGTAAATTAGATAGAATACTAGCTGAACGTTGTAAAGTTATAGGTGAAGATGATAATGATTGACATGCTTGAGTTGATTTTATCAAAGCGAGATTTTCTTGTCGAATTTGTAATAATATTTGTTGCTTTTCATATTGATTATAGCGTGCTTCGTTTCGTTTGACGCGTCGAAGTTGTTCTTGTAGACGACGACGTTCACGTTTTAACTTTTCACGTTCATTATCATTTAGAGTATAGTATGTTTTACTAAAATGCGAACAAAATTCATTCGTTTGATTCGATCGCTAAAGATATGCTAATCTCACATGAATTTATCGCTCTTATTTTGTCGAATTTTAACATAGGCTTGAATGACGGAATCGTTATTTCGTATGAATTCGTCACGTTGATAAGATTCTCCTTGATTATCAAGATACGTTCGAGTAATGTGTAACATTTTCCTATGCTGAAAATAAACGCGCTGTGACTTGGAAATGAAACATGACAAAATGCACTTCACTAGTGAGTGGTAATGCATGATTTTCTCGTAGAAGGTTTTCCAACAATTGACTCATTTCATTCAGTTCATCGCTATCATTGGACAACTCATCATCCGTCGATTGTTCATTTGTACACGTGAAAATTCTGGGAAATAGACTGAAATTTCACGGCCAATCACCGAAATGTCCTCATACCGATTCTGCAATTCGAATTGTTTTTGACAATTTTCTTTATATTTTTCAAATTGTTGCGCTTGGAAATGTTTTGCACCACGAGCAAATTTCACCATATCTTTGCGAGAAAAACATCAATGTATGCGCAATGTTTGCATGCAAAGTTCATACTATCACTTATGCCTTCCTTCGCTTGATGTGTGGAAAGTGTTCGAATCTAAGTCAACGGAATGCACAACATGTTTTCAGAGAGCTATTTTTACCAAATCAACGATTTCCCATCGAGTTAACGATTGGATGATTTTTTCGGAAATATTGAACTTCAATAATAATCTTCGAGCGTCTTTCAATTGTAAACGGCGGAGATCAGCGTCGGTGCCAGTGACAGCTCGGCGTAAATGCTTCATATCATTGTTAGTCTATATTCTACTGATTAGATTCACGAGAACATATATCCTTCGTACTTTCGTTCTTTGAATAGTTCGACTTCCGATACTGAACGCTTGCATTAGATACTTGCCTTTCAACGCACCGAGATAGGCACGTGTCGTGTTCCAAGGTGCTTCTAAAATTTCATTGTTTAGTTCCATAGGATAATCGAATTGATCGTCTTCCTCGTCATAATTGTCGAAATCGACGTTGTGCTTATCGCATAGGCCAGCATCTGGGTGTAAAAGGAGTGGAGATGAAATGATGTTGACAGAGTTACGTACCTTTCAGACGTTGTTCAGCTGCTACCATGGATGCGTATGCACAGCAATATTCCGGTTTGATCAGATCTCGCATTTCATCTTCCGTTGGTAGACGAAAATCATTTTTCAATATCCATGAATTGCAGTCATCGGAAAAATAGTCAGAGAGTATCCATTTCAGAGAAAGTTCAATACATGCTTTCAAATTACCGGTTCTTCGGAAATCTGCACTTGTTTTCAATCGTTTACGAATTGATGATTCGGCCAAACGCGGAAACACTCGTTTGATATCTTCAATCCGTATCCGACGAGGTCTCTCATTACTTTGTAGAAATAATCGATAGATATAGATTTGTAATAAGTCACGCTGGAATAAATTCACACGTTTCGATTGTGGAATAGGTACTTCAATTAATGGGCATTGTTGTCCAACGATATGTATGGTATCGATGTTACGTATGTAAAACTGATCTTTCGTATTGTAGATGACGAGAAAATCTGTTGGCGAAGACGTTTGTCGATAAATGGGCGCTATGAACATGTTGTTTTCGATCGTTTGAACGTTGAAGCCACGCGGAATTGACCAGAGAAAAGGTGATGCATGTGTATAAACTAACTCGCCATAATCGATCTCATGTGATTTCGTATCAGCTTTGAAATGTTGCTAGGACAAACGAAAGAGAATCTTGCTTGGATATAAAGTTCATTGCGCGACTATACCGGCCGTAGATAAATTCGAATTTTGCTGAACATTCCCGATTCATTTAATAAAACTGGATACTGTTCACTGTATTCAAACAGAAGGATTTCGCCAAACCGAGCTGTCAAATCTGATTTCACTCGAATTGATTGATCAGATGTAGCAATGTTTATGAATTGAATCGGTATCCAACAACGTTGATGATCGATCGAACGAAGTAGCGGACGATGAAAACAACGTAGCTCATCAACGGTGCGAAATACTGGATAGAATACGAAATCAAGATTCTGGTGAAGAGAAACAACAAGTACCATTGTGTTAGCTTCGATGCATTGTAACAGACCTGTGATGAGTTCATTTGTCGTTTCGTTACGAAACTTTGTTCGCAATTATCATCATAATGAAGATCGTTGCTTAAATTCCAAAATGAAATCGTTTTCGATTTAGTCGATTCGTTATAATTCTTATTATGAGAGTAGCATTCGTTGTGATTATCAGGTAAAAATCCACTCAAACCCACACGAGCAAGAACATTTCGTGTACGATGTAGACGACTTTCCTAAACATTCCAAAGTCAAATCATCTTTCCGGATTTGAACAGACTTTATTATGTTTGAATGAGTGGATTTTCTTCTGAAATACTACTTTTTCTTTACGAGTTGAGAGCACAGAAGGTTCTATTGCTAGTTCAGTAACTGTCAGATCTTGTTGAGGATTGACGTATTTGAGTTTGTGCTAAACAATGAAAATCTCCTAATGAAAGTCAGTGAGATTTCACAAACATTCAAATCAAATTGAAAATTTTGATTATCCGATAGATTCTTCAGGATAACAGCGTCGTTCAATGGAAATATCGAGTACCAATTAGTAATTCGATTTCGATCATCTGCAAATTTCGGTTACTGATAGATGGCTTGTTAGCAAAAGAGTGTTTACCATAGCGAAGATTTTCCATGTAGTCAGTATTTCGTCCTGAGAAGAGCGAGAAAGAATATTTACTTTATGAAACACAATTATTTATAAACCTAAGATCTCTTTTTGATACGCAGCCATTGTTCGATATTCGTGTGATGGTATCCAAGCCGTTTCTTCGAATGGTACTGGTTTAATTGCATTCGAGTGACGAATAATCAGATTTTCCCATGATTGATATTCCACTGGTAGTGTATTATTCTTAACATACAGCATAATTTGTGAATTATTGTAAAAAACATCTTTATCAACTAACGAGTGTGTTGAAAATTTCATTTTCTTCTTTGATCGAATGTATCAAAGGTTTTGTTATATAGATTTCTTGCGAAGCTGATGGAAGTACTGGTTGCTGTTCACGAAACAAATCCTTTAGTAGAAGCAAAACAACCATAAAAGAGTCGAACTCAGTGTATTTCTGCATACCAGTTCATTTTTTATGTGAACAACAGATGAAAGCTAAAATACGGAAATGTTTGAGCAATTGCCTACCGCTTTCTTACTTTGACTCTTTTATCTAATGGCAAATCGTCGCAATGCATTGGCAAACGTTTCATAGCTATTCGAAATCGGCTCAGATGATAATTAAAGATCTTGGAAAGTCTTCTCTTTCGTTTCCGTAGAAACACTGGTTCGACATTCGAAAGACAGAACGAATGAATTTGATGTCGCTAGAATCGTATGAACAATTTCGGGTCATCCAGTACGTCGAAGCGTTTGTTTGTTCGTTAGATAATCTTATATCTTTCTTTTGTATATAAGATCATGCTTGGCAAACGTCGACTATCTGAAACTGAAATGGATTCGGAAACGAACGGTAATGAACAAAGTAAAACTGTTTTGCAAGTCCGAAACGGTGGTAAATATACTTCATTCCTATCATCAGTACTTTATTTTTCACTCACATAGAGAACAAAGAAGGAATAGATAAATCTGGACAAAAACGACAAAAGACTGCCAAACAAGAAATAATGAATGAACCTGTACAAAAACGAGCAAAAACTATTGTGCAAGAAGAAGAAGTTCATTTGCCAGATGCTGACCATGAAGACGAAGTTGAACAAATTAAGAATCTTGATAAGCAAATTGAAGAAGAAGAAAATGCAGCTGATAACATTGTTATCAAAGACTTGATGGGCTCTGTTCGACCGGAACCCAATCGAGTAAAATTTTCTCATTCAAAGTTAATATTCATGCCATCGATTGCCTTTAGAAAATCAGCGACGAAGAACGTCGGAAACTGTACGATAATGTTTATTCAAAACTATTAACACTTCTCGAACGATGTCAAAAATACGTTCATCATTTGAATAACAAAGTCAAGCAATCATTAGCTGAACATCAACAAGATAAGAAAAAGAAGAAAGATATCAAACAAGAAGAAACAGCAGCAGCAAGCGAAGATGACATGAAACGAACTGGATTGTTGAAGAAATACTATGATATGTCACAAAAAGAAATTCATGCTCGACAACCAAAATTCTTTACTGGAACGCTTAAACCATGTATGTCGATTTCTTTCATTCCAATGGATCATTAATTTATGTTTCTTCGCAGATCAGTTAGCTGGCTTGGAATGGTTACGTACATTACATGAAGTTGGACTGAACGGAATTTTGGCTGATGAAATGGGTTTGGGTAAGCGAAAGCATTTCCGATGAGTTTCACATCGATTATGATGATCAATTACATAGGTAAAACGGTTCAAGTGATTGCATTCATCTGTAGTTTAATACAAGATAGTGCACCCGGTCCATTTTTGGTCATTGCACCGTTATCAACACTGACCAATTGGTGCACAGAATTTGCTCGTTTTGCACCCAATGTAAGTTTGACGTCGATGTTCGAAATGAAGATACGGATAAAACTTGATCGGTAAATTTCAGGTACGCTGTATGGTCTATCATGGCAATAAAGAAAAACTTGCTGAACTACAAAATGAGTTGAAAGAATACCGTCAAGATAAAAAATCATCGCCCATTGTTATCATCACAGCTTATCATATGGTTTTACACAGCAAGTAAGCATTTCTGGCGACATAGACCTACTCAGTATGGAATGCAATGGGATTGTTTTAGAGCGTTCTTCAAACGAGAACAATGGCCACTGTTAGTTATTGATGAAGGTCATCGATTGAAAAATCCTAAATGCCAATTGATGGTCATGCTGCGACGTATACAAACAGGCAGTCGATTTTTATTGACTGGAACGCCTGTGCAAAACAATATGAGTGAAATGTGGTCGTTGATGAATTTCCTTCTACCAGAAATTTTCGACGAACCAGTAAGTCAAATGGATTTACCAGTCAAATGGAGCTGATTCGATTGTTTTTTTCTTCAGGAAGTTTTCGAACGTTATTTTGAAATTGATTCAATCGGTCAATCAAATACGAGTTTTAAAGAAGAACAAGAACGGTCAGTTCTGTCGATTTTTCATCAAGTAAGACAATGAAATTTTGTTCGAAATATCGTACTGGACTTGTAATCTTAGATTTTAATTCCATTTATCTTACGACGTCGAAAAAATGATGTCAATTTATATTTACCGCCGAAAAAAGAAGTGACTGTATACACAAAAATGACTAATCTCCAAGTGAAATGGTACAATCAATTGGTCGATGAGATTGTTCGTCGTTATATCAATGATGTAAAGTATTCAATTGCAAATTTCTTATCTATATTAAGAAGTTTTCGTTTTAGCGAAAAAAAGATGAATTTGTACAAGTTTTCGACGATGATCAACGCTTACGAAGTCAACGCAAAGTCGATGATACACCGAAAGAAGCGAAGTAGGTGATAATTATGATGATATGTTTGAAAATGCTTGAGTTTTCAGGGAAATAACGATTGCAAAAAAGATTACTGGTCGAAATGTAATATTTCCATTACTTCGGGCTTGTACACATCCATATCTACTCGATGCACCACTCGATGAAAATGGTGAAATCTTAGTCAACGAAGAATTGATTGCTAGCAGTGGTAAATTTATTGTCTTGGACAAAATGTTAGCGAAATTACAAGGAACAAGTCATAAGGTAAAGAATTTGCGAGGAATTTTCTAAGTTGAATATCATTCGTAGGTATTGATCTTCTCGACATTGGTTATTTTCCTTGATTTACTTGAATCCATGTGTGAACATCGAGAATATGATTACGTGCGACTCGACGGAAGCACCGACTTTGAAGAACGAATCGAAGCGGTGAGTGACTATCTTTTCTTCTGTTATTTCCGTCGAATCATGTCTGTTTAGATTACAAAATTCAATAAAGAACCCGATACATTCATCTTTTTAATCAGCACACGAGCTGGTGGTTTGGGTTTGAATTTGATGGCAGCTGACACAGTTATTTTGTTCAATTCTGATTGGGTAAAACTGTTGAAACAGCGAGCAATTGGTTTTGACTAGTCTGCTTGATTTGTAGAACCCAATGATCGATATTCAAGCTCAAGACCGTGCTCATCGTATCGGTCAAACCAATCCTGTTATTGTCTATCGATTTATTGTTCGAAATACCATCGACGAACGTGTCTATAAGCGTGCTTGTTCGAAACAAATCATGGAAAAATTGATTGTTCACGATGGTTTGTCTTTGCTCTCATCTCGCTTACTAGTCTCTTCTACACTTTCTGATATTTAGAATTGAAACAAGGTTTTGATGCATATGATAAAGTAAAACAATGAACGTTTTTTCTTGAGAAAATCATTCGATTGTTGATTATTTAGGTTTTGTCGTTTGATCCTCAAGGCGAACAAGCCAAGTCGATTAATCTAGCTGAATTAGTTGAAGGTATAACCAAAGTCGATCATGGCACGATAATCACCGAAAACGATTTGCTTTCGGATGAACATATTGATCGATTATTGGATCGTTCTGATCTTATAGACAAAATGCACCAGGATCAAAAGCAACAAGAGCAACAATTTAAAAAAAACTTCTAATCGTGTTTTTCCAATCCAAAATATTCTCTCTATTTTCTCTTATGTGTTAGATTTCGAAATGAAGTAAATAAATTGTCACAATTAGCATTCAATTAGTCGTTTGTTTGTCCTTTTTTTTGTATCGTTTTCTCTTATCTAAATATAGACTATATTATCAAGTAGAGATATGTGTTATAGCAAAAGAGTTCGCAAAGAAAAATTGCAAGGATTATTTTGTCCAGAGTTTCGCTTGTTGATGATACCATTCGGAGAATTTCACTTTGAATGATTCATGTAGTTGAGCACGTGTCTTTTTGACATCGCCATTTGTATGGTGAAAGTGAGCAATATCAACATCAGATATATAAGAACTGGTTTCAGCAGCTAAGGAAGTTGAATTATCCTGAAAGGAGAAAGTTGACTCGAGAATTGAGAAATGAAAAGTTTTTACCCAAACTCTTTTCAAATCCATATCAAAGAACGGATATTGATGAGATAACTCGAACTAGAAAGAAAATCGTGTGAAATGAAGAGATTTCTGCAAGATATACTTGAAGTTTATGTTTGCGATTAATATCGAATAACTCCCGATGTTTGATACATTCTAAATCAATGAGATCAGTTGAAAATGTTTGAATTTCTTTATCAAATCCAACTTACCAATTCTTGTCTCATGAATACAACAAATATTACTACAGTCATCATTGGATGACACTAGATCACAACATGTTTCATCGACTTCATGCAATGGACATCTCATTAAACATGTATCGCACGTCACATTGGAACATTCCCATGGCCCGGAAGATAGCGCGTCATCTTGTCCTGAGGAAGAAAAGTGTTTTCGAAGGAGATGGCTATACGTGAGTGTTTACTAACCTGATGAATAACCTAGATCAGTTCGGGTACTTGAGCAACGAATACAGGATGTTGACGATGATGAAGGACAGTCATCACATAAAACTGTTTGTTTTTCTGGAACATTCAAAAATAGAAATATTTGTTTCGATAGGCTCCAATCTGATCTACCTAGATTTCCTTCATGACATGCACAATCTCGTGTCGAAACAGATGAAAACAATGTTTCTAATGAACTTGATTGAGGTAATCGATGTTCTCGAATATCTCGATGAGGCACCGGACATTCGGATGCGTATTGTAATAATGAAGGACACGACGGGGATTTGATGATTGTGATTGTTGGTGAAGATGTTTCAATCGTAGAAACCGAATTTGACCGTTCGGTACAATAGAAACACAGACAAGAGCAGCAACTATTTGTTCGACGACGAATTGATGGAAGTTTGATTTCATTCGAGACTTTCTCATCAGTTGTGTCGGTTGGTTTCGTATCCTTTTCCGGTTGTTTGGATTGGCGTCGACCTTTCTTCTTCGCTCGTTTTTTCTGCTGTTTGACTTCACGGAATTCTTCACATAAATTTTCTAATGCCACACTCAAGTCCTGTTTTCGATCAACAGCCGTTTCGAAATCTACACAATCGATTCAATCTTCCATTGTCATCATTCATCTCAACAATCTTACTCGATTTCAAACAATTAATTAGAATATAAAACAACAATTGACAAGTTTGCTCTTCAGATCTTATCGTACGATAGATTTTATCCAATCGGTCAAAGAGATAAATCCCAATACACGTCAACACTTCCTCCTGTGCAACATCAAGTGTTTTAGCATGACGCTCACGTTGACTACCATCGATATCGGGTTCAGCACGAGATATTAAACTACCAATGAAGTCTTTATCGACATCAACATGAATATGTTTATCATGGGTACATGATCGTAAACCTAAGTATCAATAAAAATGCATTCGACAGTGAGTTTTGCACGACTAACCTGCGTATAAACTTGGACGAAATCCATTTCTCTCGCAATTTGTTTCGTCAGCATTATTAATCAAGAGTTCGAACGCTTCCGAAACTTTCAATTTACATTCCGAACAGAATCTATCGAACAAATCGAATGTTATCTATGCAAATCAGACATAAATCATTGTTATACTTGTGTTTACGTAGATAATTCTCTAATGTTTGGAATAAACTATTGTTTTCGATCAAAGTTACTTCCTCGCGACACTCCTTGTCCATTAAATCCCAAACGATGTCCCAATTTCTAGAGAACAAATGATGGTAAATAGTTTTCCAATGAATTCACTCACGAAATTGATTTCGTTTTTTCCAATAGATGAATATTACAACGGCGACTCTTCTTCGATTTGGGAATACTTTCAATAAACGGATTCAATTTTGATCTGAAACAGACTAATGAATTAATTTCTCTCGTGAAACATTTCCTTCTTACCCATATGTATAGAATAATGTATAAATATTCTCTAAATTCGAACGAAAACATTTCGTAATTGTGAAAAAGTCCCCGGTATCGAGCAGAAGTGGTTCCAAAGCTGGATGATGATATTCAATTAAAGATTTAATAAAAGTATCAATACTAAATCAAAATAGAAATCGAAAAGTTCGTTCAAATTATCCATTTTCAACCAACCTTGTTCGACAGCCAATACACGAAACACAATGTGGGATATACTCTTTAATTTGACTAATCGGGACAGATAAAGCGACTTCTAATTCTTCAGGAGTTAATTTCTGATACGTTTTTACAAATGTTTCATATGTCTTGCACTTTTTATTGATAGGACACGTTCTCAAAAGTAGAAACGAATCGTCAAATTGAAGTTTTATCTACGTGGAAAGGAAAGGTTTTATCTTCGATATGCTGGAAAGAAAATGATTACGAGGAGGTTTTCTTCGATGCTGATCGGAATTTGACGTGTCGGAAATGATGACACTTGATCTTTGGAGCACACTCCGACTAATCGAGCCATTAATTTCGTTGACGAGTTAGACTCACAACAAGGCATTGGTGATCTGAAAAACAAGTGAGATTTCTGCGTGGACTTCGAACAGACCACATCAGCCGACACCAGTTTGATACGAGATCTGTGATTGGATGACGGCAATCGTATATATGTATATGTATGTGGCAGCACAAGCTTAGACAATCCACAAGATAAACAGAGCGAACGAGAAAACATGGACACCAATACAATGATGCATTGATTTTTCAACACGAAAATCTAAACCACACATGATTGGTGTAGTCGATAAAGCATATAAAGGTATGCGAAAGCATATCTCAACAATGTACAACAATTGACGTGAATATTCGGAAAATATTCTGCGGCATTTTTGCGTTTCTTATCGATTAGTCCGTCAGTCGTGTGAAGTTTATAGTAGATCTTTCAAGTAGATTGATATTTGACGTGCAGATATGCGAATACTTGTTTTGGTCAAATGTTATTCTTTTGCCGATTAGAGAAAGTAATATTCGGTATCAATCGAAACATTTAATGATTCGTTTTTTTTTCTATCATTTACCTCGTACTTACATTTATGTCAAGGATGATAAAGATTGTAGGAAAAGAAACTGTACATGTGAATCTCAAAAAAAGAAGAGAAAGACACTCACTCACACACAAATAAATATAAAAAAAGGAGAGAGAGAGAGAGAGAGAGAGAGTAAAGATTAAATTTCCATTAAATCTTTCATTTCAGTTTGTTGTTGTTGTTGTTGTTGTTGGGTTGATCGAACAGTTGTGCGAATGTGTTCAAGTTTCATTCGTATCCGAGAATCTAAATTGGGATTTTCATCGATGATGGCAGCAAGATCAACCAAGGATGGAAGGACAGTTGTTGTCAGGAGATTGTTGATTTGCATGGTTTGATTTCGATGTTCATCAATCTTACTTTCGATTGTATTCATACGTGTCAACAATGTTCGACTTAAATCCCCAATCATTGATTTGATATCAGTTAGTTCATTAGATGATGAGACGATCGTATCATCATTGGACAACGATCGATTTTGTGGACTTTTAAGTAAGATTTCTAACTCGTGAATATTTCCGTCAGATAATACGGAGAGTTTCGGATGAGTTGAGATATAACTCGCTGATTGAGGTTTGTTCTGTTGAATAGGCACTGGAAGTATAATTGATGAGGTACTCGGTTGAGAATGAAATATTGATGAGACAGTTGAATTGGAAGTATTGTTTGGATCGTTTACTTTGACTTTGGCTTCATCAGTTTCAATCTCAGGTAATTTCGTCGATGTTTCATTAGTACCAGTTGGTGGTTGGGGAATAGTTGTGTTAGACGTTTCTGAATCACTAGCCTGCGCTGTACCAGTTGGTTTATTAGTATTTTTCAATGCATTTTTGAGTAGTGCATCAAGATGTTTCAGGCTATCCGGCATCTATTTTGAAATTTAAAAAAAGCGTGTTTATAAATGTTGGAGGATTTTTTATTTACCTGCGGCTGATTTGGTAATGATGCGTCTGATGAAAGAGACGATTGTATTGCTTCGTGTATATAGGGGGAGGAGAGAGATGCATGACTATTTTCAATAGTTTCTGCTGTCGACGGCGTGGGTGTCGCTGTAGAAGATGTAGTAGAAGAAGAAGGAGGAGGCGGTGCCAATTGCTTGAGAGGATCGCTGGCTAAAGTTGTATTGATAAGATGTGGTGTCGGTGCCATTGTTGAATAAGGATAACTCGATGGTGTTTGTGTTAAAAGAAGAGGATTTTGTAAAATATGTGGTTGATGACTTGTTAACATTGTTGTTGGTTGTGATTGAGTTTGTGCTGTCACTGGTGTCGTCGATTGAAAAATATCTGGTTAGAAGTAGAGAAAAAAGAACAGATGAAAATTGATGTCACATGCACTAGTTTACTTGTAGCTAGGTCGGAGGTGATTGCACCTCCGGACTCTTTCACTTGCCGTTGATCATCAACTGAGCGTGTGGTTGATGATTCATCTTGCACCATTATTGGTGTTGGTGGCTCGCTAATGTCATTTGCAATAGTCGATGGTGTGCTTATGCTCTGTGATGGCTTTGTTTTATTGAACAACGTGATCTTCAAAGCTGCATCCAATTTTTCCAAGCTGCCAGCTGAATTCGATACACTAGAACTCAATTCTGCGATCGGGGGTATAGGTATTGGTTCTGTTGTAACTATAGGCTTTGGCTGGGACAGGTCTCCTGTTGGTTTTGTGATTGACAACGATAGATGTTGTTGTTGTTGTTGTTGCGATGCATCAATCGATGGTTGAGAAACGATCGTTGGTGTTGGAGTAGCTGCTGGCATTGATGTTACTTGCTGAGGAATAATAAGTGGTGTAGTTGGTGGCAGTTGTAGCTGTTGTGGAACTGATGTTACTACTTGTTGGGACGGTTGTGATTGTCCAAGAAGAGAAGGTTGATGTGTATGATTAACCGTTGGTTTTGCGTCTCGACAAAAGACTCCAGCTTTGCGATCGATTTGTTCGTATTGATAAGCTCGAAATCGATCTTTGATCGATTGTAGAACAAATTTTTTATCGTCTTCTAAGATGTACTTCTTTTCGATAAGTTCATTGACAATTTCTTCAGGTGTTTCAGTGGTAAAGTTAAATCGGAAACGAATAGCTTCATGTTCAGTCCACAAAGCTTTTCGTTTGGATTTATCGATAATTTTCAATTTTAAATCAATGGAATTATTGGTGAGTACGACTTTCGAATTATTGGTGAGTACAACTTGTGAATCATTCGCTGTATCACGTACGAAATCAATTCGTAAACCATTATCATCAAGAAAAAATGAATGTTGTAATAATTCATGTACAGATAACCGTTCCGATTTATTCGTACGTATACAACAATCAATAACTTCCCGTACATCTTCATTTTCGACTTTGTAGTAACAATCGGGTTTTAAGCCAGCCGTTACGCGTTTGATCACAGCAGTTGGACCTTTACATTCAATGTAAGGATATTCACCGGTAATCATTTCCAACATGCATAAGCCAAATGAATAAATGTCCACCAGTTCATCGTATTGTTCATCGAACATTTCGGGCGCCATGAATTCCATCGTACCGCGCATACTTTTAGCGAACGTTTGTGTTTTAAACGTTGCTAAGCCAAGATCACCGATTTTTACACAGCCGGTTGTGCTCGATACAAATACATTGTCGCATTTTAAGTCACGATGAATCACCGGAGGATTTCGACTATGTAAATAAGCAAGACCTTTGAGAATTTGACGACACCATTTCTTCATCACATTGATGCGCTTCTCTTCCTTTTGTCCTTTAAATTTACGAATGTATCTGTGAACAGAAGAAGGAAGCAGACGTGTCAATTAGTATAATTGTTACTCGAATGCATTTCATTCTTTACCCTTTTAAAGAACCTGATGTCATTAATTCTGTTACAAGAATGATGACCTTCTTGTTCGTTCGTGGATTGGTTTCTTCCCAGAAATCATAGAAGCGTACGATGTTTGGATGTTGCAACTTTTTCAACATTTCAGCCTCTTCTTTAAAACGGGCACGTTCATGTTTATCAAATTGTGCAAAATCCTATCAAATGAATTCGATTCATATGTCTATGTAAAATTTTTCTTTTACTTGTAGTTCACACCAAGCAACGGCAACACTTGTCTCTGTGTCTAAACCACGATAGACTGTTTTGAAAGCACCACGTCCGATTTCTTTTGCATATTTAATAAATCGTTCGTCAGGACTTTTCGCAATTGCTTCTCCTTCTTCATCATCCTTAAAGTAAAAGAATACATCGTATCATCAATACAATGTCGACTCGTCGAACTGAGCGGATAAGCTTTTACATTGAAATCCGAGGCATAAAAATATACTTTCAGAGAATAAATTATAGGAGATAAAGTTTCAGTGCAGAATCTCAGATGAACAACCAGATTTACACTCAATACTTACTTCTCCATGAGCAGAAACTGTTGATAGTGCGGGAGCCGGAGTTGGTACTGGGGTTGTTGTTGATGTTGTTTGTATTACCGATTGATTTGAAACTTTCTCTTCTTCGGTCGTTGATTCTGGTTTTCCCTGGAGAGCAGCCTGGAAACGAACATGATGATGGTGGTGATGATGACCGCTTTCTGTGGGAATTGATGTCGAAGTGCTGTTCTGAATGACATTAGTGGAATTGACCGTTGAGTTTTCACCGTCTGTAGTTGGTGTATTCGTATTTTTCCTTTCGATCGTCAATGCTTTTGATTGTGAACTCAACGTTTGATGAGGCACAGAACAATCTTCTTCGTTTATGGTAGATGCTCGTGCTTTCATGGCATTCTCCATTAGAATTTGCTGTTGCTGAGATTTACGAATTGTGTTCACTTGAAACCGGTTGGGTTTCTTCGTCGATGATTGATTTACAGAGGGATTTATCGTTGGACTTGGAGTCGATACCTGCTGTAGAATATCTAAGGGATGATAAAGATGAATGGTTCTCGTTACATCATCGTCCGTTGTTGTTGGACTAGTTATATGATCGGATGTTTTTGCTGATGAGGATTTCAATTTACGATCATTGTTTCCATTGGTGAGAGGCTGTTCTTTGTCATCTTCATTTGAACTTGAAAGATGAAGCTTTCCATTCGTATGGTCAGATTTTTGTATTGATAGACAATTATCTGTTTTACGAGGCTTTTGCATCCGACGAGATTTTTTCGGTCGTTTCACATCATCATCATCAGATTCATCAGCATCAGCGTCAACTTCCACAGATCGACTGTTCAAATGACTTTCATCTTCGTCTGAACAGCTCGATTGCCCGTGCAGATCATCGAGATCTGATGACATCGCTTTAATATTCGTATGGTTAAGAACATTAGCGATACGACGAGTCGCCAGTGATTGAGATTCACTCTGCGGCTAAAAACACATTCATACAATAGAATTGAATTCAAATCATGGAAAATTTCTATACCTTCTTGTGAATTTCTGCTAGAATCGGTATCTAGAGAAATCAAATTTAAGAACCGAATAGCTATCTTCGAATGTATACCTTATGTTCATGGTGATTATTGTTTTCTTCGGATGAAGTGGGAGCGATAGCATGAAAGACAAGTGGAGGGGATGGTGAATGTTCCGTCGAATGGGCGCTGTTAGTTTGATCACTCGAATGACTTGATTTCAGTTTCGAATGAAAGAAATTATTCAATTGTAATGTTCGTTTTTTCAATTGAGTACTAAATCCATTCGTCGCGGAATTGTTCGGCAGAAACGTTGCGGTGCTCAACGGTTTCTTAATTGTTATTCGACTACATTTGCTTTCATTATTTCCATTTGTTGTCATAGTATGTACAGAAGGACTGCTTGCCAGTTTTGATTTCAGATTTCGTATCGATGATTTCGTCGTCATGAAGTAGTGAGAACCAAGAATCTGACAGGATATACGCTTAAAGACTTTCTTTGCACAACCAAAGAAAGCTCATCGTATTGGGTATATATGCGAGTCAAATCTTAAAGAAGAAAACGCTAGAGAGGAATATTTTATCGGGAAAAAAAACTAAAACAAATATCAATAGTAGACAGAATGATTCAAAATAGACAGACGGTTTTATTTAGAACGATAATCAGTTAAAAATAGATTTTCCTCTTTACTGAATAGTAAGCTAAACAAGCAAACCATGCTCTCCAGTAGAAAAGGTTAGACTTGAGTAAGAAAATTCCCTCACGTCGTTGAAAAACGTCGCTCAGAATGATAATAACTTATCTTGCTTTCTGTTTCTTCATTTACCGGTAGCTCTTTTTTCTTCTCCTATTCTCCTTCGTTACGTCGCTTTTTTTTTGTACGAAATGTGTACGCATGACGTCATTATTTTTATGAGTTACAGATAAAATTTCGGAGGAGAACTTGATTATATACAACGACGAAAAAGGCAACATTTAATGTCATGTTTCAATAGAAACTGTGTTACGTTGTTATTTAGGTTTTTAAATGCTCTGTGTACCCAACGATTGTCTGTTCTATGATAAGCTTATGAGGTGATGATATTAAATAAAAAAAAGCAGCATAGCGATAGTTTTTCAGCTTCGGCAATCAGATATTTTCATCAGAGTGAATGAAAAAGAAGAAGAAGATCAAAGATCAAATGAGAAATTACCCAATTGGATGGCATGCTTCAGAGAGGCCGCTGTCTAACATCCGTTTGCTGATCATCTTTCATCGCTGAGTGAATAGAAAAAAAAACTAAGGAAACTTCGGTGTTATGTGTTTTCCCCTTTTCTATCTCGCATTCTATTCAAATGCACTTGCATTCTGCTGAATCCAAAAAAAACAACAGCTGATGTTAATATTACTCTAATCGACAATATAAACATGCTTATGCTATCGACGAGATTTCCGTTGTCACAGACAGTTTTGTTACAACACCCACGTTTTCCGATCGAGCACTGATTATAAGGTTTAAGCTACTCGAATGAACGATTATTATGCACTCTGTCTTCTCACGTATGCTTTCCGGTTTGTTTTTCTCCTCAGTCGATGGAAAGTTAACAGTTATACATAGTCTGATTTAGACTTCTTGTCAACAACTTATTTTCTTGCCTGACATTTCGACGAGGCCAAAGGATGCGAAACAATATGGAAGAGTAATTATACCCTAGTTTCCTTCTCTTTTGTCTAAAGTATATGATGACCCATTCCTGTACTAATCACATCATTATATCTCGATGAAAATCGTTTATGTCAAAATTAGAATTCTAAAAGAATAAGAAAAAAAGAAGGTTTGTTTGTCAACACCTTATATCTCACGCTCACTTGAAAGAGTATTGTAAACAAAACTTGATTTCGCGATTACACTCGCATCGTACAGACATGTTGATTACGCTTTAAGTGAAAACTAAAAGTATATTTCATTGCAATAACACTCATATAATTGCAATTCACGTGTATTGACGTCTATATTTACTTTTTTTACTCGTTCGTTCTGTCAATATTCTGATCATGTGCCTTAGGTACAGCAAGAGGAAAGTGAAAAAAAAAACATCATGCGAACTTTGACATCTTCGTAGATCAGTCATAAGGGCAGATCACAAGAGGATGGGATGATTTTCTATTTGCATAGAAAACTCGTCTCTTTTCTTGTAAGAAGATTCAACATATGATCGACTATCTATCATTGAAAAAGAACAAGATAAAAACCAAAGGCAAAACACGCTAATCAAAACTGAAAGCATGCTGCTCTGTCGAGATGAGTTTTTACTTTTCAGTTATTTCCATTTCTCCCTTCCTTGAAAAATATGATGGAAACTAGACAAGAATAATCATGCGTTCGAGCAAATGAAGAAATCCTTCGAGGCGTAAATGAACATGTGCATTTTAATAAAAGACATCAATAGTAATTCCTCGGTGAGGGATACATACGGATTGTCTAGCTAGAAAAGATGTTTTCCATAATTGTGTCGAATAAATCGAGCGAGTCTGCTGCTCTATATACCAAGAATGAAACAAGAGAAGCCGAAGAAGAAAAAGGAAAAGAAATAACTATTTATCTGCTACATTCACATTACTGGCTGAATAATTCTTCGGGTTGCTATTGCAACATCCATTGGAGGACACCCTTGTTGCTATTGTCGCCGCTGACGAATGTCTAGACTGTCTACAGAAAAGAAACAATAACCATATAGAACAAAGCTTCTCCATAACGTAAATTAGATTCCAAAAGCGGGTCAACTTATACGCATATTTTGCTGTTGACCAATTACACTGCAGTTTAATAAAGCAGCAAGCAAAACTTTTCTTTTTTCTTCTGTTTTTCTTACTCAAATACGAGACAGTCGTAGGAATTACATAAAAAAACAACAAACAGGTGACGTTCGTGAATTTATCGAGGTATCACTCAATTTCAATACCTTCGTTAGTTCTTTTCACTGTTGTACTTACCTAATGATTCACAGCGTGTTATCAGACATCTATTGGGACTCGATCAATTGTAAAAGAAGTTATTTTTCACTTGGCAATCAAGATACTATAAACTAACACAAGTTGACAATATTAGGCTCAGATAACGAACGTTCGTATTTCTCAATATTTAGCTTGTAATGAACTCAAAACGATAATAAATATCTTTCTGTCTAACGTGTAACAATCATTTATTTGACATTTTTGTTTTCGGTAATAAATATCTCGAGAATTGTTGTTTTTCTTCCTCGTCCTCGTCACTGATGACGTCAATCCAATGTACATGTATACAATTGCCATGTACATACAGACATCGACGGTTTTTGCCCTCAGTGTATGTTTGCATAATAATATTGACTTGGCAGTAGTCCAATCGAACGTAATAATCGAGTTGGTACGCGTGCAAACGCTAGATAAATAGATGATGTGGAGATTGTCGTTGACCTTTGTGAAAGATCGGCGCACAACTGAGTTTCCCAGATGTTCGCAGCGAATACTAATCTCTCGACGTCATACAGGCCTTCTCATTTTCTGTACTCGACGCTCGTGAATTGATTTTTTTTTAATATGATTAATCATTGTATTGCTTGAAAATCGAAATTTGCCTTATTTTGTTAAGTTACTGTAGCAGAAATAAGTAACTATATTCGTGATTGTATTCTTGAAGCAAATCCATTCAAAATCAACAGTCTTTTTAGAAAAAAATCTTTAGTAATTGAATCGAAATGACATTGAGTAGATTATCCGTCGATTGTAAATGTTGTCATAATGAATCAAAATCACATTGCGAACTGAAACAATCGATCATATATTTGTCTTCTTCATATATTCAAATACGAAAGCATTCTTCGAGTGTGTTTTTGTCAATAAATGATCGAATATCTGCATGATTTTCATTCGTTCTCAACTGAAAATGTTTTCTTATTTTGATGCATTATCGATCATTTATTTGCATATCGAATTTAGACATTCTCAAGACTGATACTCAAGATTTGCTTTCAGAATAATATCGATATCGATTTGTAGAAGTAGACGTTTATATCTCAATGAAACTGAATACAGACGATTGTTCTAGGGAAATACTCTTCTTTCGTTATCAACGAGTGACAGCACGTATTTTTCTTTCTACTCGATTAACCCTGTCTGCTGGTCTTTGCACTGAGTTAAACATAAGAATCGATAGAAACATCTCTCGGTATAAACAAGGTCGTCGTGTTGATCTATCCTCTCGTCAAATCATGAGATTACCGGATGTACTAATTCAAAACATGCGAACTGCTACTGCAGGCAAATGATCGTAAGGGAATTTCTAACAAACAGGATCAATAGTGCTTGAAAAGAAACAAAACTATACAGATAAAAACAGTTAAATTCAACGAAAACATAGTTCTGGAAGACAACGATGTGAGCAGCGATTGAATATTATCGGCAATGGTTTGATGCACAGAACTGGTTAGATGATTATTATCAAGAAAAACATAACCTTGCGGATTTGAACATAATGAAACGATGGTTTTGTTCTCTATATCCCAACATTTACCTGTTGTGTTCAAACTATGCAATGAATTATTCCAGAGCATGGCAGAAATCAACGAATATACGTCGAAAAGTTGTATCGATGTTTGCATGAAATTTTCTTTGATTTGAGTAATATTTGATAATAGGAGTTGATTATGTTGCATGATCAATGTCGCCAACTGTGAATTGTTCATCATACCAGGGTAAAACTGTAGTGGTGGAACATTAATTACAATCAAATAATTAATGTTCAGGATAAGTAAATCATAAACGGCACTCAGAAATGCATTTACAACAACATCCGCTGTGATTTTCGGATTGAGTAAGTATTCCACTCCACTCGCCCAGATTACATACATCGTTCGAGATAAGTCAACTTTACTGATGTCGGTAGCTTGCAAATAACGAACGATTTGCTGACGAATCCCATACACTTGTGTTCGGTTTAAATATGTATAACCAACAATTAAGTTATCATTATCAATTGTCGCATCGCCATATGCATAACTGAGTACATTTGGAATGTTGAGTCTTTCGATCCAAAGAAGATTATCGCAAAAACGACCTTGATAGTAAGGTGGAACTAACGGCCAGGTGTGATTGGTGAGTGTATACACATTTCCTGTATCCGTATTTGCATCACCGAAACCTACAATTGTATTAAATGAACGATCACACATTTGACTTGGAACATAGAATATCAACATGATCATCACCACAACATTAATCGATATCGAACACATTTAATTGGATACAAAGTTCTTCGACTAGTTTTTCGTTGTCAATACTATGCATAAAAAGTAACATATACACAAAAAAAAGCATGTGCACATCTATATAAATATGCATCAGAGTGAATCACTACTTATACATAGGTTGATTTTATCGATATATATGTAACATACGTTCTACGAAACGCTTGCTTGATTCAAACTAGACTTGATCTAATACCTAATAATTAAGATCAATCAACCGTGATTATACTAGGAACGACAAATATAATGAAGAAATCGAAATGATCGATGGTTTTTGAGTTGAAAACCTTTGATGACTGGTCACATGTGACTATACAGCAATGATTTCGTGTTTTGAGTGCAAATTCGAAACCGTGTTGTCAAGAATAAAACGTATTAGAAAACCATTACTATTGCGCACCATGTAAATGTCAAAGATTTCTATCTGAACAATTATTGCGCATATGAAGAAAATGAAAGTCGTTCGGAAACAAATTACGAATAATTATCGAGCAGATTCAAAAGATTCTTGAGAATAATGACGATAATACAACATGTATTTTATATCATTATCACAATTAACTTGAAGATAAATACGAATCACTTCTGTAGCATAAGATCATTTGCGAGATGAACAACGAAACAAGTTGTAAGATTATTCACTGGTCTCATCAAACAATAGGAACAATCCGACCTATACTATGCATCTGCCTGTTAGCGACAGTTAATCATCTGATTTTCCAAATACAACTGAAAGTATTTCCGACTGTACAGAAACGTTCGATGCTTTGGGTCTATGCTTATATCGTCACGGATTTATTATTACTTCTCCGATTTTTCCTTCTCTATATCTACCGATGGTGGCCTAGATGTATTCCACATGTTGTACGTATGTTAATTTGCTATGGCGAAGCTGTTTTCGATAATTATCTGAATCAATTACAATGCTACATTCTCCTAGCGTTGAACATCTGTCGGTATTTACAAATCGTGCATGGTCATAATGTTTATGCGTCGAATCGTTTGATTATTATGATTGCTTACTGTCTTATTTATTTTCTGCCATTCATCAGTCATATAGTAATGATTGTTTTCGGTTGGACATTGCTACAAAATCCACCCGGAGGATTTTGTAATCTATTACCTATCTCACTAGTCATCTGCGTTGTGTTTCTTGTATTTTCATACTTTATACCTGTATGTTTAACTTTAATATTTCTTCTTCTTAGTCTTCATCATATTCACCAAACTGATGGCATTCATGCACAAGAAATAGTTGATGCTCGACAGAAATACTATCGTCGATTAGTACTCCAATCAGCTATATTCTATACAATATGGTTAGTTTTATGGTCACCGAATCTTCTTCTGTTTCCATTCTATTGTAAGAATGGTCGAATTGGAAATCTTGCCAAAATCTTGCGTTACATTAATATTACACTCGATCCCATCGCGATCTCAGCACTTGATCGACGATTCTTACAAACATGGCAGCTAACTGGTAATCAATGCCGAAGATGGCTACGACGACATCAATCTTCACCCGTACCCGTTATCTTATCTACTCATACTATAGAGCATAGTCTTACTGTAAACTGATTATTTTAATACATTTTATAAAAGAAAACACGAATTAAATTTTTTAGCTTAACCTTGAGAAGCGTGAAATCTTATGTTAAACAAACTTAGACAAGATTCAATATATTTCTCTTCGACGAACTGTGTATCGTCATTACCATATATAATCTGCTTGTTATTTTCTTCCTGTAAGTCGCATGATCACATGCCGATTCTCTGCGTGATAATATCCCGATATAGAGGACGAGAGGAAACAAACAATCTTCACAGATAATGATCGAACGCTAACAATTTCTGCTTATCTTTTCTCTATGTTCATTGTCCTGTGTCTTCCATGTAGTTCATGTTCATTGAAATTGTCGCGTAATATATCTCAACACCATAATCTCTCGAGAAATTTCTTTTTTTTCTCTGTATTAATTTGAGTTAGTGCCCTCGCGTCATTCGAGCGGTTGTCTAAATGAGAAAAATTACTTAACTTAGCTGCTGGAAGTTCATCAATGAAGACTGTGATGTTCTTTTCCCGGTAGATTGTTGACATGTAAATAGAATGAATAGAAGAAAAATTCACAATCGTTACTTATTCTAACAAGATTTTCCTTTCTTCTTCTAGCGTCTCGCACTACTTGTGCGTCTGAAAACTACCCAGCAACAACAACAACAACAATAACAACCAAATTCTTCCATTCAGCTTTATGAGTAAGTGAATGACTATGCTTTTCTTTCGCATAAATTCTATCGAGAGAATAGTTTATTCTATATGAGAAAAAAATATTATCATGTAATAAAACATGAGATGACGCATAAGTTTTCTTAGAAAATAGAAAAGAAAAACCCAAGGCATTCATAAGTTCTTTGTGAATATTCACTGTAGCTTTCATTTGAGGAAACGTGCGCAGCATGTCGATCTACTTACAATTATAAAGTAGTTCATGACATGCCATTAGTCTCTTTTCGCGACTAATCAACACTGAAACTAATCATGCACCCGTGCGAAAGTACACAATTTACTTCCAGTTTTTCTTTTAGTCGAATATTGTACGAGAAACATGAATAAGACAAACGACTGCGAAGTCGTCCGATGGTCCACACAAGCAATGAAAACAGTTCAACCACTTTTGTATATATGTATTCTTGCAACGATTATTCATCTGCTTTTTTGGATTCAACTCATCGCGTATCCGACTGTTCGACAATGGTCAATGCAATGGTTATACGCTTATCTAGTCTCCGACTTGTTACTACTCATACGTTTCTTTCTTCTCTATGTCTATCGTTGGTGGCCCATATGTGTTCCATACTTTTTACATTCAATGATTTGTTATTGTGAAGCTATTTTCGATAATTACCTTAATCTTCTACAAAGTTACATTCTTCTCGCATTGAACATCTGTCGGTATTTACAAATAGCTCATAATTACAATGTCTATTCAACGAACCGCTGTTCTATTGTCATGGCACATCTTCTCATCTATTTCTGCCCATTATTCGGACACATTATCGCAGCAAAATATAAATGGACTGTTCTACAAAATCCTCCCGGTGATGCATGCGATCTCATACCCGTCTCGTTACCTATCCGTATCATCTTTCTCGTATTTTCATACTTTATTCCGGTGGCATTGGCATTATTCTTTTTGTTCCTATGTCTCAACTACGTTCGCAATACGGATGGTATTCGAACGCAGGAGATCGTCGATGCCCGATTGAAATATCATCGACAGATATTAATACAATCGGGTGTATTCTATTCGTTGTGGATTGTATTTTGGTCACCGCACATTCTTCTCTTTCCATTCTTTTACAAGAGTAGTACGGTGGGAGTAATGGCTCAAATATTGAATTATATAAGTATCACACTTGATCCAATCATCATTGCTGCACTTGATCGCCGATTTTTACAAGCATGGCAATCAACCGGAGATCGTTTGAAAAGATCGTTTAGTCAGTACCAAGCAGTCCGAATTCCGAACGATCAAAGATAAGAAGCATTTAGTTTTATATGATTATCTACGTTATCAGTAATAAGAATATTTATAGTTATTTTTTTGTTTCCAACAAAGAAAAACGAAGGTTACTCTATCTGATTAAGATACATAGCCAGCAAACACTATCTGACAACATCATTAGAATAAGTATGGCAAAACTCGAGTGAAGAAAAAGGAAAAGAGAGAAAAAAAAAACAAAATGATTCACTAGAATAAAAATGTTCACTACAATATTCACAGCAACCCACATTGCATCATGGCAACACAGACAAGAAAACAGAGATTCGATCAATGAACTACAAAGATCTTCGATAATACTGTACTGGAATTCAAAAAATGAGTTTTCGTTCGTTTAAGCAACTAGAAAGAAAAAGAAAAGAGAACAATGGTCAATCGAACGTATAGTGAAAAGACTTACTCGAAGAATTGGCATCAAATTGAGCGAGTGCAACGCGTAATTCTTGGAGTTCACTGCCGATAAAATCGTAAACCATTGCACGTGAGGTGTTAGTTTGATGTCGTTGCTTGGGTGGTAATGGAGGTTGATATTCATCATCTTCGTCTTTCGGTGGTAATTGATAATGTTCTGTATGGATGAATTCATTCGCATGTTGTTTGTTAATGGAAGACTTTTTCATTGGAGCATGTTGCTTCGGCATGAGAATCGGTGCATTGTCCTCGTCAGGGACAGATGTAGACTTTTTCGAATCAACATTCATATAATTACGGGGTGTTGATGATGATAACTGATCATTTTCTAGTAACGGTTCATCTTTTGTTAATTTCTTCTTAATTGAATTCGATGGTTTCTTTTTCTCATCTTCAACTGGAACGTTGTCATAACCAGTCAGTGGGATTTTTTGTTCATTGTTATTTTCATGTTTACTAAAACAAACAACATAACCGTTGTTGTCTTCTTTCGAAGAAGTTTCGTTTACTCAGTCGACGATGCTGTTCCATTCGTATCACTCTTCGGAATTGCTCGATAAATCTCTTGCAGATGAACCTTTTTCGGTGGTTGTTCGGGCCGATTCAATGAATGATGTCCATTAGTAACTAGTTGACTTGCACTATTGATCGACGAGGTGACTGGCGTATCGCAGCTAGATGAGAGAAAGAGAACAAATATTGATCTGTAATCAAAAGTACATGTTTTTGAAAAGAATTGGCCCCGAGGTAAAAACAACATCATTGAAAATGAATTCAACTAATCGGTTAAACGGATGTGTGATCGTTGCTTCTTGAGAGTCAGTTCAATCGATAGTTATGACTACGGAACTGCTCAGTTCCTGTGTGTCGCATGGGAAATAGCGTAATAGATCTTTGAAAAGTCTCTCGAGTACACGATTTTTAATATTCTTACAATGATTTTGAACGTTCGATAGTAAGATAACGTTCTTTTCTTTGTAATTCACGTTTGCCAACTTTGAGTTTAACGAATTCTAAGAATGCTTTCAAATCTTCGAACGGTGTCACCTAGACGAAATGAAGAAAGATTATTTTTCAATGTATTTCATTATCAAACTTGCTACCTGTTTACAATACTCTTCAATCGGATGACTGCCATCATGTTTTTTCGCATGATCACCCGTAAAGAAACACGTTTGACAGAGATCGTAATTAAAACATCGAAGACATCGATATCTATTCTCAGAAAACTTCAATAAATATTCCGATGAAAATGTTTGTCTTTTGTTTACCTCATGCCGATAACAGGATATGCTTTGCATGTATTACATCTTGCTTCATGTCGAACTAAAACAAACAATTTGTATCCGGAGGATAGACTTACAAACCAACTGACCTGTTTCTGTTGCAATCAAACGATGTAACGTTGGCAACCAGACTAATGTCTGCGGTTCCCGACTCATCCAGTTGACAAAAATATCTTCACGAACTATTCCATCATGTGTCTATGTATGAATCGACAATGAATTATATTGTCAACGAGAGTGTATCTTACATGATCTAGACAACTTTGAACACAGCCTGGAATATTGTCTGAATGGAATGAATCGACATTATCGAAATGATTTGGTAACTAAAAGAGAGAATTGAGCGGTCAATTCGAGGAAAATACCTGTTTTACCTTTAATAGAATTTCGAATAGATCAGTTAGTTTGCCTTGCGAAGCAATTACATTTGGTGAAGTGATTTGCCGGAAAAAGCCTTAAAATACATCATGTTTTTTCTTGGCTTTCAATCATTTCTTCGAGCGAAATACATACAACGATACTTTTCCGGTAATTTAGCATTCGATAATGCAAATAGAATAATCTTAAACGGATTATGCTCGAAATCTTCATTTGCTTCGCTAAAATAACACAACCAAACATTCATCGAATGTTCAAACTCAATGGAATTTTCATTACATTTTGAGAATTTCAGATATGAATCTCAATAAAGTTTCAACAATTTCCTCCATAGTCGATTCATTGAAATGGTACGATGAAATCAACTGATAGATTCCCATCAATACTTTCCGAGCATCTTCATGCGAAATTTTCGATGTTTCAACGCCAAACTGTAGTTGATGAGTATTGAATGCTCGTACCAGAATATTATAATCGACATAAGTCACTAAAATGCGATGATATTCGTACCGATTCTTTTTTTTTTTTCGTGTATTCAAACTTACATTTCAGGTATTTTTGCAAAACACGAAGTTTACATGCAACACGATACGCTGCAAACTTCACTGCAGAGAGTGGCTCTACGAAAAACGAGATTATCGATAGAAAGGGAAGACAAGAGAGAAAAAAAAGTCGAACAAACCGAGCCGTTTGACAATCGTGTCGTAGAGTTTCTCTCTAGAATAAAAATAATTAAGAATAAAACGATGAATTCAAACAAAAACGTACTCTTTTTCATCAGTTGTATCAACTGTTGTATTCGTTTCTTCGGCATCCGTTGTTGTCATTGTTAAACTGAACGATTGAACGTGTATGTACAATGATTGAACAGTTATAAACAATTTGTTTATTTATTTTATACGAACTGTACAGTTAATTGTATAACGAACACGTGTACCTACAAACTCGAATTTCTCTCGATGAAACCAATATTTTCGATTAATTTATCCAGAAAAATGAATTCATTTGCATTGATGTTCAATCTTTTTAATCAAGCGACATCTAGCGAGTAGTTATGTTGCTAAGGAACAAATGAAGAATAATTGATGTTAATAATATTCAAGTTTAGTAGTCATATATGATGATTTCTAGTCTTCTATATGAGAAATATGATACGGGAATTTTAATTGACACATTACACTGTGCATATGGCTTATGAATCGAGTTATTTTCATCACTTGTAACTTATTAATTAGAAAGTCAATGTGTTAAGTGACAATCCGCTACAAAAGTCAATCGAGCTGGTTAGATCTGACTTGACAAACGAACATGCATAGATGAAGACAACAATGACAAACGTGCTTTTGTTACTGGACAATTATCATATTTTTCTTATGTAAATTCTTTCTGAATAAATATAGAAAGACAAGACGGCATTGCTCATGTCAACTAGATGTATTTTCATCTTTATGTTGATTGAAAGATGAGTAGTCAGATTTCTTCTGAATATACATATCATCTATTTACTCGCCTTTTGTCTTTGTCATTTCTACTACCACCATCTGTACACAAAGTTCTCCTTTGTTGGGTTTATTGTCTCCAGCGTTCGATATATCTCATTCTTTTCCTCTCGTCTCTTATTGCTTGATGTTTGTGTAGGCCAAATATGTCTCTTCTCCCTTTCCCTCTCTCTCTTGCATTCATTCGATTTTATAGGCCTTTTATTCCTTCCTCTTTCAAATAAAACCATTGTCGATAAAAAGAGTATATATATATATACCTTCTAATATTATAACTCGGCTCTGTATGTGTGTGTATGTCAGTATCTTCTTCTTCTTCTCTCTCCTTTCTCAAGATGTATTCAACTGCTACGGATAGTAATGGCAATTTATTTTATTTGAAGGTATATGTCTTCGTCTTTCTTGAAATTGGATCTTCAAATAATAGTATAACAGAATGAGAAAAACAGCAGTATGAGTAGAGGTAGAAGAAAAGGCGGTCTTCCTTCTCCGTTTTTTTTTTTCATTTTACTTTTTTTCTTTCTCTCTGTTAGTTGTCCGTTGCGTTTTTTTCTTCTTCTTCACTAAGGATAATAAAATCGACTTAGTTCGCATTAGTTTGTCTGTGTCGCTACAATTAAAAGATAACATGGGTCAACAGAATAATAATAACTAAATCGTGAACGTAAAGAGAGAACGAGCAAGTGGATCAATTTATTAGTCTGCTGTTGAAATCGATCGTAAGTAGAGAGTGAGTGAGAGAGAGGCAGAAGAGAAATTCGTATTCGAAATGAGATGCCCGATATGCCTTATCTACATTGGTAAATATATTCCTATGTGTGATGCTTGATGATCAGATCGATTATGCAAATCACAAATACACTGGAGTATATATTTACCAACGAGAACTCTTTTTCTTGCGAAACTCATCTGATCCAGTTATTTTAACAGATATTCGAGACATATTTTATTGATGTTCAGTATGTTATAAGTTTATAGGTGTAAGATTTATGTTGCATGCGAAGGAATGTTAGTGGTCATTCAGACGCAAAAGGAAAATGGCAGCGAGATGTAGTGTTTTGTATCATAATGACTTCCTTTCTCAAGTCCTATCCTATCATTATTAAAATTCTCTCGTTAGCTTGATGCATGACTGTGTACTGTGTGCTTTTTCAGCGGTCTATTTCAATGCAACAAAACGACAACAGACAAAAAATTTCTTTCTTCGTTTTTTTTTAAATATTTTTCTTCGGCATTTATTTCCTTTTCTCTTTTCTGTCTATGCGTCGGTCTGTATCTCAATCTCTATACAACATAACGAGGTAAAGTGTCGTAGTAATAGTTAACAACAAGAGAAAGAAAAACACTTAGATTTAACAGTGAGTGCTTAATGGATGTTATGATTATGATATAGAACTACGTCGACCATTCATTGTTCCTTCCGATACCTATGTAAATAAGAATTTTCTTCGATAAGTACCTGTTTCCGACCTTATATGTTGAGTACCTTTATCAAGTGTATGCATGGGATCGATTACAAGCGTCTAATCATGACTAAACAATCGACCTTTTACCCCTCTGAATAAGTGGATCACAACTCATATACGTTTACATAGAACAATTCTTTGTTTTTTTTTCTGCCAATTGAAAGCGCTCTCATTTATGGATAGAATATTTCGAAGTTCTATTGTTAGACTCGTTCTTTCTCTTCTGACTTGATGAAATCTGGTGAAAAGATAATCAGTTATATGTACATGTAGACACTTGAAGTATTCATGTGTCTTTTTGTTTTTATTGATGTCGGCAAGCTGTTTTATGATCATAAGATCAGTCGATTGTTTGGTTAATTTTGTTGAAAGAACGAGAAATAAAAATGCAAAAGAATATTTTTCACCCGATCATAAACTCCGATCAAACAGGATTCGTAGTTACAAATCTGAGAAAAAGAAACGTGTAGAACAGAGAAATAGATTGACAGGTGTGCTGTGTACGCTCTTTCATCTTTCTCTACTTCTTCTTCCTCCTCTGCCAACTCTATAACAATATCATATGTACGTGGTGCATACCTTTTCATCAGACATGCCGAGAGAACATTTCCCCCCCTCCGACATAAACTGAGCGAACTGACATTTTGACTGATACTTATTCTAATTAGAAAGAAAGTATAAGCTAAGAACAATTGACGGTTTGTTAATCCAGTAATAACGACTAGGACATAAATCATCGTGCCTGTCATGATATTCTTGAAAATCTACTAACCGAGAAAGAAAAACTTTCAATTGAATTTTTGATGATTTGTCTGTGTGTACGTAAGGAATAATTGAGAATAAGTCAATAAATACTTGCATGATTTCTTATGTGCACTTTTCTTTGTATGTTTTAGCGATCCATGAAGGTATATATTGCTGATGGACTGAAGGCATGATGAAGAAGTTTTCTTAAATTTTGTCTTCTTTCATAGCGTTTACTCTCGAATGATCGTCCATCGTCTCCACCTAGTAAAATACTTGCCGGATCAACTAGTGAAGAGGATATGAATAACGTCAATGGAACGACCGATTTATCGAATGGACATCAATGTAGTGATAGTAATGAAGCAAAAAAAGTATGTGAAGAAAAGTTTTGCAGAAGACCTGCATTGTTTCTGCTTTTCAGGCTCGAATAGAAAAAAGTATGCCATCGCGTGTGGGTAAGTTACGATGACATTGTGTTTGATATGTGGGAAGTTTCATTTTTCTAGTTCATTTACGAAATATTGACGCTAGTGAATTGGAGATCGTTCAATTTGGCCTTGCATTCGGGAAAATAACCAATGTACTCAATTTACGGAAAAAGAATCAGGTTTTACTCGTTTACTTTGGTAATTGTTCTTCTGAACGAGTACGTATTCTAGGCTTTTCTCGAGTTTGACAGCGTTGAACATGCTCAAGCAATGACTGATTATTTCTCTTCGCTACCGATATTATTAAATGGTCGCCAAATATTTGTTCAGTTTTCAAATCATCAAGAATTGAAGACAGATCCGAACAACGCTAATAATCAACAAGCACAAGCTGCTCTACAATCAGCTACGGTTCTACAAGAGATTTCGCGTATAGGTGGACAGAATTGCGTATTGCGCGTGATCGTGAACAATTTGATTTTTCCGATTAGTGTAGATACATTTTATCAAGTGAGAGAGAGAGAGAAGGAAGTGTTTCTGAACGAAGAAAAAAAAATGGATTGTTTTTGTTTAGATTTTCAGTAAATTTGGTGTTGTTTTGAAAATTATCACATTTACGAAAAATGGTAAGGAGAGGTGTTCGTATGAGAACGTGAAAGTTTATATTGGAATGAATGTTTAGATAAATTTCAAGGATTGATTCAAATGAAAGATGCAACAATAGCTCATACAGCGAAAACGGTAAGACTAGAACATTGCTCAGCTGATTTACCAAAGAGAAAATCTTCTTTTTCTCTTCCAGAATTTGAACGGTCAAAATATCTACAATGGTTGTTGTACATTACAAATTGATTTCTCGAAATTACATTCCCTAAATGTCAAATACAATAACGATAAAAGTCGAGATTATACTAATCCAATTTTACCATCGAATGAAAGTTCCAATGAACCCATATCCATCGGTGGAAGATATTTAACAGGTACTGCAACTCTCGATGCCTCGCTTCTTTCATTAATATAAACAATTCTTCTCTAAGGTATACCCAACGTCTATGGTTCACCAATCGTTACACTTGCTGGTGCACCATTAACAACACTCTCAGCAATGAGTAATGGTGCTATTCATTTTTCAGGTAAAACTGTTCTTTTCTTCACATTTTATGAACAAAAAATGATAAATCTAGCTCCGTCAGCGACGTTACTAAACGCCAATCAACTAGCGCAACAATATGCAACCGCATTAGCCTGTCCAATAACGAATTCGGCTAATTCTGGCACGACCTTACTAACAGCAAGCGGAAATTCTACACAATCGCCAATATCTCTTTCATCCTTACAACAACATCATACAACAACGACAAGTCCATATATATTTCTTTCAAGTTCAGCAACATCCGATGAGGTATGTGCAAATCTTAGCAGCAATGTTCCTGACGTGATGAGTGGAATTATGCCTGGTAAAACTGCAACTTTATCTTCACCTTCTACGCTTTATTTCTATAATAATAACAGTACTCAAGCGATATATCCAGCCGATTTTTTACGTTTGTGATATCGAAATCTCTCTTGCATGCATGATTTTATTCTTTTCTAATGTTCTTTTAACGGTGCTCATTCGAACACTATTCATCATCATTATATTTGGTTGTTGGAATAATCGAGGATATTCCGTCCGTTTCTTTCTCTCTCTCTTTCTATATGTTTGTCTTCTTATTCATTAGAATTCTGCTGGAAATCATGATCTGTTGAATCTATACAGTATAGGTGTTGATTCTTTTGTTTTGTTTCGTGTCAAACCTTTCTTTTGCGCAATTTCTTGTTCATGTGTTCTTGCTCTCATTCTCTTTTTCATGAAAATAAAAACTTATGTCTTTGTTTCAGTTCATGCTGCTCCAATAAAGGTAAATCAACGAAGAAGTTCACATTCTTTCTTCTTATCCTTTTGACACGTCTTCACGTCGTTTATCCCAAATTCTTATTCTCTTTGATTCGTCTTCTCTCTCTCTCTCTTCTAAGATAGATGTTTATAACTGGGAGGTCTCGTTTGTGTCGTACATCGTTTCCTTTCTAATTATTCGGATAAAGCATTTTTTGTTTGTGCCATCTCTTCATCCTTCTGCTAGTTCACAAGTCAGATATAGAGACAAATATTGCTTATTCTTCTATGTTTCTTCTCTCCTAGCCCATATTTGTCTTGAAATAGAACGCGCACTCGTAGTCCCATCTTAACTCTTTTGCACTCTCTTCCAAGGTTAGTAACGCGTAGATGAAAACGAACAACGAATGGGAGTAGATGCTTTATTTTTGTATGCTTTACTTCGATGCAAAACGATGAAGAAAAAAAAATATCGGTTTTTTCAAATATTTGAAATAAAAGAAAACAGAAGTTCTTGGTGATAGTAGTAACTAAGTAGTTTCTACGAATAGTTGAATTTTTTTCTTCTTCGTATTATGCAACAGTTCTTGGTTTTCTTCTATTTGTTAAATTCATATACAGTTAATACATGTTTGACCTACCAAAAGATCTCAGATGCTTGGAAAAGCGTTTGTACAAATTATGATTATACAGCACAAATTGATGATAAGATTAGTGTGAGAACTTGCTTACACTGCACGATCAAAGATGTTAGTATAGACATTCACGATATATGTCGACATCAAGCCAAGTGTGTCTCTTTTATGTTTGATAATAACACTTTTTCTGAAGAATTTTTTCATCAAAGTCCGACTGTCGTGGAGTCTTTGCTAACGAAACGTGCTAATGGCCAAATGGCTGTCATACTTCAAATCACTTTTCAACAATATAATCTGGCTGAAATCTCGGCGGATTATTTCCATTCGATTTTACACTTGAATTTTACATCTTTTGACATATTGAATGTCATCTTCATCAAGCCGATGGCAACTGTGAAAAGCATAAATTTAAATCCCAGTTTAATTCATATTCCCAAGTGTTCAATTCATTTAAAGTTTTCATGTAATCACACTCTGAACTGGTTTGAATATATTATAAAATCAAATCAGATAGTATGGACAGAACCGGACGTTTGTCCTTTGCTGTCAGTATCGCGCTTCGTAAGAATTGCTGTATTGGATAATGATTTGTCTGTACTTTGTATTAAATGTTAGGTGGGAAATTGACTACATTTCTTTAGATCAACAGCAACAACATCGATGCAAACTACTCCGAGTAGAGTAATTGTGAACCGAACATACTCTATTCTTGTCTATTTGCTTATTTTTGCGTTCATTGTTATGGTAGCAGGTGTTCTCATCTACCTCTTCACATCTACTCGATGTAGTTGTCGAAAAGAACTGTTACTTACAGATTCAAGTGTAGCTGTAAGATCAAGTATAGCTAGTGTCGAATCAGCGAGCACGGCAGATACGAAATGAAAAGTCCCTATCTTCCAATGAACCAATACAATAGACTCAATCAAATTCGAAAACAAATCTGCCTGTTAAGGATACATTTCAGGTTGGTAGTTGAATGTGATTCAGGCGAAGTTTTCTGTGATCAAAATTTTATTAGTTCTTTTTTAAATGAAATAACGTTGAACAAGTGAATTCGTACTGATGCAATGATGAGAAAAATCGTGGCTCATCGAAATCTAATAATGTCAAACCATATTTTTTGAATGTTTGAAAGTAAACCGACATTGATCGGTGATACATATGCAATGAAAATGGACCCCATTCTTGTCTCTCGGATGTTTCGTCAAAATAAGATTTCGTCCATGTAAAAATACGTTTTGCGCCGTCTTTCTCTGGCACAATATCAAAGCATGGATGAAGTATAACAATAATTACTCGACCTGATGACTTCAGAACACGTGTGAATGCCTAAATATGTTGGTAAAGAGAAACAATCGAAATAGAACCGACGCTTCGATCGTGTTCATTTCGTTTAAAAATAGATTTACTTTGATGACCGAATCCAGATCCGGTGTATCCATGAGGACATAGTTTGCAATAATCAAATCAATGGAATTGTCTTCAACTGATTTGAGTTCAGTGACAGAATCGTGTTGAATTGTTACCCTTTCACGATCTTTTTCTTCTTGGATTCGCCGAGCAATGTTCTCTTTTGCGATCCTGACAGAAACGGATGACAAATCAATACCAATGATGTGCTTAACACGCGTTTCAAGAACAAATTTTATAGTCAGATATCCGTTACCACAGCCGGCATCGAGAACGACTTGATTCTCAACATCCCCAACGTATTTCCACAAGCAAATATCGCTTGATTCTGTTCGGTTCTTATCTCCATAGTCACCAATCCAACGATTCCATTCTTCGGCATGTTCATCCCAGTTTTTCTCTAATTCTTCTAATTCATTCGTCATGTTTGCAAGCAAAAAACTGAAAGAATGAAGTTTTACAATTGAAGAGAAATCTTATCATATTCATATGTATACACTGTTGACAAAATGACGATGATCAAAGCTGGAAAAGGTGCAGACAAATCGTCTTTCTCATCGGAAAGATGTCACTTTTGATTATTGTTGAGAGAAATATTCATGCATTTATATATATGATGTAGAAAATACAAGGGGAAAAATGAAAGTAGTTCATTCCCAATGCGAGAGAAGTGTTACTTTTGATTCGAAGATTCAGGTTCATGTTTTGACGAAACGATGGCAGAGGGCTTTGGTTGCATGACTAGTTCTGGTAATAATTGAATCTGATCATCGATGTGAACAGAGTCATCGAACGGATTTGACATGTCTATATCGATGGCTGTTGATGGTGGAGAGGATTTTAATTTTGTGTAAACCACACTCGGTGTACTTGATTGTTCATCTGTTGTTACCGTTGTGCCTGTTGACGAACGTTTCGGTCCACGAGTAGAATACGATCCACGACTTCGTCGAACATGATGAATGAGCAAGACGATGCCTATGATCAAGATGACGGGTGCTAACAGGCCACTAACGCTAATGATTATGAATGAACGATAGCGAGAATATCGACTGGTATTGCGAATTTGATAATCAATTCTAGTTTCATTATCACGAAGATCTTCATCAGGCATGGGATCAGAAATAGATGAGTTCAAGGGTACCGGCAGAGTGTCTGTTTCAGACTGAATGATTTCAGTTAAGTCTGATGGAGTGGCTGTCGATTTTTCAATGAGTTCAGTTTTTGAGATATTTCGTCGAATTGCTTGACATTGACAGACTGGATGACCGCCATCAACACATCGATGAAGAACAGTGAATGCACCTGATGCACGAGTAAAATAACGTAGAACACATTCATTTTGTGTATATTTTTCTCCGAGTAGTAATCGTAACCAGTGTTTCTTGCTCGTATCGTTTCTTCCATTGATTGCATTGTTAGATTCTAATTGATAATAAAAGAATTCAAGAAGAATATCATCGATTGTTCGTCCAAGAAACTTCGTTGCGTTAATATTTCCCCAGTTGTGAGAATTCAATTTCACAAGAGTACTGTCAGCGTTTTTACCAGCACAAACTTCGTCTCCTGATTGAATACTATTTACAAATGATGGATACACATAGTAACACATATTATTGAACAAGACGAAATGCGTTGGACAAGAAATTTCATCAGCAACAGGAAATTGTTCTTCATCTTGTCTGAAATTCGAGAGTAAACATTTGAGATGTAAAAGAAAATTGACAAAAAACTTACAAGTTTTGAACTCCTGTTTCATCTTCACTATTCGGTTGCACTGGTTTTTGTGCGCATAGGATATAATCTGATCGAGATGCTGTTGAACATGGAACAAGATCAATCGATGCTGACCGATTTGAAGTTGTCTGAGCGGCTACTACACATATATCATCGATTGACAAAGAAGTATTCGTTGATTGAAATATGTACGAGGAATTCCTTTCAATCTGCAAAAACGTGCGCACATTCGGTACAGATGGGTACGAATGCACATATTTCCATTGTTCGAGTGTTTCTATTAACATTGGAACACATGTTCTTGAATAGGAATTTTGTGAACGAATAGAAATGGATTTCAAGCATATAGATAACGTTCGATCAAATACGAATGTTGGTGAACAATACCGTTGGACATCAATTTTAACCGCTGTATCCGAATGAACTTCCGAATAGTTGAAAACGTTTGAAAAACTTGCTTTCAAATAGGGTAAAAACGAGCAGTGAACTAGAGGTTTTCGTACCGCAGTTCTGGGCGTTATTGTTATCGGAAGGCAATAACAAGCTTTTTTCAATGAAAACATAAATGAAAAATCACCGCTTGGTCGAATCTTTTGACAATGTTCTCGGCAAGAACTTATCCCTTGAATGTAATCCTCATTCGTTAACAACATATCTGGTTGATAGTTTTGTATACCATGGAGATAATAACATCCATCCAATGTCCATTCATATGTCGATGATAATGAAGGCAGAATATTAACATTTTTTGACAACGCGTAGAGTTCTAATGAATTCGAAGTACAATCATCGATTGATAAAAGTTGTCCAAGATGTTCACGGAATTGTTGTAGATTATTCATTGTATATAAGCAAATACAATTCGTATGGTTTGCCGTGATTAGAATGACCGATTGTCGGCATAATCGAAAGCACAGGCTAATCGTCATAGGTGCACTGGAGAATGTTTGATATGTTGCCATTGAATTTGTTTGAATAGAGTTTACAAGATATTGTCTCGTAGGATATAAGGATAGACAGGCAATATGAGAATAAGTAGATATGGTCAAATCTTCTTGATTACTAATGGCAATGATTATCGGAAGGATATGGAGAAAAGCAAAGATTCGAATGAGCATTTTAACCTTCTTTCTCAAACGCTTTTTTTTTTTTGTTATAAAAAGAATCAACAGCAAGCGTCTTTTTTCGATTCAATGACGAAAAAGAAACAAACAGTTGGTACAAAATAGATCCAATTTCATTCACGTGTGTATGGCAGTTAACTTCGTACATTAACAAGTTACATATGGAAACTAAATATGGACTCTTGAAAAATTCTATCCAAAATTGAGTACATTTTTTTTCCCGAAATATTTCCTCATGTATTTTTGTTAGACAAGATCATTTGCATAAATACTGATTTCTAATAGTAAATTAAGATGATTGATTTTTGTTCGGAAAGGTCATGATATGTAGATTTGATTGGCATATGGAATAGTGGTTCAGTTTTGCCTCCGGATGTTTGACGACAGCACACAATGAAGTTCAAGTTGTGCTATGTATTTGCTTCAGTATTCCAGAGCTTTTTGTTCGGCATTTCAATGAAAACGATTCACAGTGATCATATAACGGATTTGCACGAATATTTAATGCGAAACTATACTAAATATGTTCGTCCTGTGAAGAATAATTCGGATATACTCAATGTGAAATTTGGCCTTAAACTTATCCAAATCGATGATGTTGTACGTATGAAACGATTTGTGCTTCTCTTTGAGTATATCACGTTCTATTATCAGAATGCGAAAAGTCAAATTATCCAAACTCATGTCTATGCGCTTCACGTAAACCAATTTGTCAATTTCTTCCGCTAAAATTCCTTCCGATATGTTTAGGAATGGCAAGATTATAGTTTTATCTGGTCTCCTGAAGATTTCGGTGGGATAGAATATATCCATATGTCCAACGATTTGATTTGGAAACCGGATCTTGTTTTATACAATAGTAAACCTTTCTTACATGTAAGTTATGATGAACGGCAATGTTTGTTGCAGATGCCGATGGAGATTTTCATGTGACATCAAAAGCCAAAGTACTCATTCGATACGATGGAACAGTTAAATGGGTTAGTTTGTACGCTAAAACTATTCGATCACTCTTTTCGAACTTTGAATAGAATCCACCGATGATTTATAAATCGTATTGTGCCATCAATATTCAACACTATCCTTTTGACGAACAAAACTGTACGTTGAAATTTGGCACATGGACGTACTCGGGTTCCTTAGTCAATTTACAGTTTATCAATAATGATCAATTGTCAGTTATCGAACGAGGATGGGACTTAGAAGACTATATGCCTTCAATCGAATGGGAAATTCTTGGTAGATTCATACGAATACTCTTCGTAAGACAAATATAAATCTTCTTTTCCTTCAGATCTGACCGCATTTCGACATGAAATCATCTATGCATGTTGCGCAGAAATCTACCTGGATTTAACATTTACATGTGTAATGCAACGCAAATCGTTGTTCTATACAATCAATTTAATTCTTCCATGTGTGAATATTTCCATTCTCTGTGTACTGGTGTTTCTTCTACCATCGGATAGTCGAAAGAAGATTACATTATCAATATCCATTCTTGTAGCATTACTTGTTTTCTATCTTCTACTGATCGAATTGATTCCTCCAACATCGTTCGTCATGCCATTACTCGGTAAATATCTTCTATTCACACTTGTTCTCGTTAATCTATCGATTACAACTACAATCATTACGTTAAATGTACATTTTTCTCGTCGTCCAACATCAAGTATGCCACTTTTGTTAAGAAATATTCTTCTGATTTACCTACCGAAAATACTTATGATGAAAAGACCATCTAACCCATCCGGACTCGACGGTACAACACGAAAATTCTCATCGATATATGAAAATGAACGACAAACACGACGTAGCCTGCGAGTCACAGCTAATCGAGTAATTTCAATCGCCCAGCAGATGAACAATTTCAAGAACGAAAAAGAAGTAAATTCACTTTGCACAAATTTCATCCAAAAACTTTCTTATTTAGATCGTTGAAGAATGGCGTTTTATCGCTCTCACGTTCGATCGTTTATTTCTCATCATCTTCATCTCAGTAACACTCATTTGTACACTGGAATCCTTTCGTCACATTCCATCTCTGTACAAATCTGCCTCATCAGTCAATCCGATCTGTTACACTTATTATCCACCGATAGATGACTTTCAATGGCTGCGAACATGTAATACTATTTAATGCTATGAAGAAAGACATTTGAGTTTGAGAACAATGAACATAAAATTTCACCGTCATATTCATATATATACATATAAAATAAAATCAACCGGTGATTTCGAAAAGTTACTGTTCAAAACGATCGACTAAAAGTCCGTTGACCGATTACTCTGAAACAAAGATGAAACTTCAAGTAGTTGTTTTCTTCTACCGAACAAATACTCACATTATCCTGTTCATTAAGATAAACTCTCAAGAAAAATGCTGGCAATTCCACATTTTTTGGCATCTGATTTCGAATATAATCTTGTATGTTAACATTTAATTTCTTCAATGAAGGTAATAATAGCATCAATGTATAGAAATCTCGACTTTTACTTCCACGTTTACAATCCATATAATCACACAGCGCGCATGTTAATTCTGTTTGAGTGGAATCAATCAATAGGAAATCATTCAAGCGAATGTTACTCGTCGAGATGATCAACAAAGAGAGGAATAACGATAATTCTTTCTCGTCAAGTCTCAGTGCGTACATATAAGTTTGTAGTTTTTCGACATCAGTGCGTATGTACTCGATGAACGGAAATAATTTTTGACATTCGTCGTGAAATTTTTCATCAATCGTGTTGAAATAATTCCATAGTGATGATGGATAGGTGTGTTGTAAACATAGAATAACTATACTATGAATGGATGATTTAATCAGTTGAATCTGGTCGGTGACAGTGTGAAAATTCATAAAGTTTGGGATACGTGTAGCGAATTTCACCGCACGATTGGCATAGTTTTTGAACTGATTGATACACGATGACCAAATGTCGGTCGAGCTTTGACAAACAGGGAGATTCTATGAGAAACAAGAGTTTTTAAAGAGAAGAGAATGACTGATTTACATCGATTGTTTCTTTGAATGCTTTGTGAATATTGAAGATCAGCTGTCGACATTGTGGATCCAGTTGATCTTCGAAATTTGAGGGAGAATTTGTTACTAAAATACACCATTATTATTATTATCTTCGATGAAATTAAGATGAGTGTTATCCATACATTCACTTTCTGAACTAGTCGATTCGTCTACAAAACTTCGTTTATTCACAGTTCGATTTCGTGTTGATGTTGTGGAATGAACCATTCGATGAAGCATTGTTGTGTTCGGTACTTGTCCATTTCTTTGAAGCATCATACCTGACAATCTTTCATCAGTCTTATGACGAAATAAGAATCGAATACTTTACTTACGCATGTGATGCTTAAACAAATTACTCTGTCGTCCAATTCGACTTCCTAACACGATTACATACTCTCTTGGAAAAGAAAATTAACTAGCTGTTTTACCTTCCACGGACATTCCCACTTTGATACACCGCTGAAACCGACAATAACGACATGCATTTCTCGTTGAGACACTCATTTCACATGTGCCATTGTCCATACATTTATAACGACTTGGTGCTCTTTCTTTAATACTTCGCCGAAAGAAACCCTATGTAAAAATCCATCTCCACCAAACGCGTAGCTATTTCTATTGGACTCACCTTACATCCTTCACAAGTGATCGCTCCTGAACATGAATATACAGAAACTGTTGAGAAGAAATCTTCGCTTTTATCGATATCTTACCAAAATGAATACCACTCGATGGTCCTTGGCATACATAACATGAGATTTGAGCAAATATATCAGCCACTCGAGGTGTCTGTTGTATTTCGACTCCTTCTAAAACCAATTGCACATATAATATGTCAATTTCACTCTATCAGATCCTATCATCACCTTTTACAGTCATACCAATCATTAGACATTTCTGAAATCGACAATATTGGCATTGCGTACGAGTATTTCTAGTGATCATGCAATCTTTATTCTTGACACATTTGTATTTCTGATCTTCGCCATTGATCGATCGTAAGAAGAATTTCTACTTGTATACAAACAAAACAAAACATTTGCTCGTCTCTATGTTCGAGTCCTACTTTGCATGCTTCACACGTAATTGCACCGCAGTGAAGACCAGATGATTGTTCTCCGCATACTTGACACGGTTCAAATCGAGCTTCGAGTAAGATCGATAATGGATCTGTACTTTCTGTTCGTGTTTCATGCGGTATGTTAGCATAACTACAAAAAGAAATGCACAACTTTCACACGGTCGAACCTCGATCTGAGACATGAGAAAACAATAGCGAATGTCCAAGATCGAGTTCGAATATTCTAGCAAAACTATCGGTAAGAATCTTGAAATTCTAAAATGATTGTTTATTTCGAAAAAGAAAAGTTTACCTGTTCGTCATCTTAGATCGACTATCATCCATAGTAAACATGATGGAGTTGTAATAGTTGACCTTTTTTCTTGAATAATGATAAAGAAAAAGCAATTGGCAGAGAGGGGGAGAGCGAGAGAGACGAAAAAGAGAGAAAAGAAAGAAGAAGAAGAAAAAAAATATGTCTTTGGTTTTTTTTTATTTATGACCTATTGATATCCAATGGCCAATCAGATCATATCGATACCTTTCTCTCCCCATAGCATGCGAGAAGAAATTACTAGTCGCGGAATGGTTATTTCCTTGTCACAAAAAAAGAAGAGGAAACTTGAATTCGTCAATTGACCAATCTCCTGATGACACTTACCAGTAGCAAATTTATGATTTTTTCACATGTTATTTATAAGCGCTGAGATATATCAAAGGTAATTCAATGGCATCACGCACATATCTCATTCGTCTCTTTGCTCTATTTGATACTATATACAAAAAAATTGTCCTAGATACGAGACACAATATTTGATTGTATTTGGACATGCACATTTTTCTTCCACAGCGAGAGAATGTTTATTGATAAGACTAGGATGATAGGATACGATTAATTAAATTGAATGATAAATAGCCGTACGACTTTTCCTTCACTTAACGAATGGTGACTTCGACGCAATAAGAAAACGAAAATCTGCTGCGTGCTATGAGGAATTTTCAAAAGTCTTCTATGAAAAAATTGCAGAAAACATTGCTGTTTGCTCGATTAAAACACAAATATCTGTGTCATGAATGAGTATGATGAATTAAAAAATACACTTCTTTACTAAGCATCGACATTTGACAACTATTCACTTATTTGAGCTAGAAATACTTCAGACAAAGATTCGTTTGATAGACTTTAATCATGAGTTGTAGCACTCTGAAAAGTCAAGAGAACGATCATTCGAATACGCTGAATGAAATCAGAATTTGTTTAACAGCGTCACCAGCAAGTGCTGTTGAATATCCAGTGAAATCGATCTAATCGTACCGAAAATCAAAATTTGAATGATGAATCAACACATAAGAGCAACAGTTCCACGCGTATTTGAAGTATTTAAATTTCACTTCGGAAATAGTAAAATTACTGTATCGAAGTATTTTGAAATAATTGGCATAGCATTTCAGACTTGTTAATAAGAATAATCTTCTCTTCAGTTTTCTAATTGTTCAAATACCTTTACTAAAACCAATTTTCTTCCTTTCTATTTCGATGAAGAGTTTCATTTCCGATCCCATGAATAGTTACTTCTTTTCAAAGACTATACTTTTCGTCCATGTAAAACGTGCATAACTTCATCCGTTGTAACATTATGCACAAATTTGTCACTGTGCTGAAAGAACTTGTCATCACACACTCGACAATCGAACTATACATGCAATGTTCCATCAACATTTTTATCATCAGGAATTCTATCCTTTGTCAAATTGTTTAAGACTATGTCTAATTGGTCATAAAATGACATACGAGACGACCCATTGAGTTTTTTCAAATGTTCCATTACTATAATCCATCCCGTAGAGTCGTGTACCTTCGGAGTGATAGATATAAGCGACATCTATTCGTCATGTTTGAAATGCATATCGTTCACACGATAGTGCATTGATTTTTTTCTTTGTTGAGATAAAAAAAAGTGATTGATATGATCTTATCTATCTTCTATCTTGAGACATTTGAAAAGTTTCGTCTTTTTTTATTGGTTCAAACCCCAATGCACGGCCGGTAACGACGAACGATGATAAATCTGTATAATATAAACTGTTGAGTCATGTTTTTTTTTTGTTAGTTTTTCTCCGTCACTGCTCTTTGTCGTTCGCATTCAATTGTTCAATTCTATTTCATAGAACATCGGATTATAATATAATATAATATCGTGTAAAGTTCTTTTTTTTTCTCGTTTATCTCTTTTTCTAGATGCCTTGGCACCATCGACATGACTTTGCAATGGAAACGTCATCGTAATACTGAAACTATAGACGACGATATTAGCGTCGAACTAGCAGTAAGCATTTGTTCGGAGAATGACCTTGAGATTTTTCATAGAAAACGATATAAAGGAAAAAAATTATCAAAACTGATAATTTCATACATGACAAGAAGATGAATAAGAACGATGACAGTAGCAGCAGTAGCAACTATAGGTCTTCTTTCCTTCCTAATATCGATGAATATGTATTGAGGTTATTATTCTGTTTTCTTTGATCCCATGTAGTCGAAGGAGACATATGCAGATCGTTAGATTGATGAAGAAAAAAGACAGCCGTTTCATAGCAATGAAGTCATCTTTGATATTGATTCAGTTGTGCGGTGAAAGAAGATGAGAGCAGAGGAAGAGGTGAAGAGATGCGTACTCATCTAGATGATTATGAATTGATTTCCTGTTTCTTTTCTTCTACGTAAAAAATAGGTTCTTCGACAACATTGGAAGCAAATTCTACAGATTTTTCAAAAAGCATTAGTCGATCAAGATGATATCAGTTGTGTCTTGTCACATTTTCAACATGCAGTCACATTACTTACCGATGAAGTGGCTAGTCAAGATCAACCAGGCCCAATTCTTCTCTATTTTGTAAATGAAGCTATACTCGACACATTCTTCGTTTGGTCACTCAGTTGTCCAGAATATGCCACTGATCTCAAATATCATCAGTTGCGCTGCTTCGAATTTCTTCTCAGTCGAACTCAACAAGAACTTCTCTTCCATAAGCAAATTGTAAGTTGAATATCACATTTGTCGTTTCGAACTCTTAACAACACATTTCAGTTCAAACCATTGCTCAATCTCCTTCGATCATGTGAATCTTCATCAGCAATAGAACTCATTGAGAAACACATGATTGTTGTGCTCAATCAAGTAAGTTTCTTCAACGAATTCCATCTAAGATCCTTATTTGTTCGATTTAGGTATGTGTCAGTATAACAAAAACTCCCGAACTATTGGAATTTTGCTTCGACATCAGTGCTGAACATGGTCCATCTCGTTTTATTATTTTCTCTCTTCTAATCCCATTTGTTCATCGTGATGGACTTGCCGGTAAGGATGATTTTCTTACTTTCATTACCCCTATTCATTCGAAACTTCCGAAATTTCACTACATACCTCGATTGACAAAACTATCTAAATATATTTAGACATGCCATCACCGCAGGGTTTAACTACAGGTGGGGAAAAGTTGTTCATTTGGAAGAAAGGCAAAGTTTTCTTTTTTCTTTCCGGGAATGAATACAGCATGATCCATTTATTATGAGCGACGTTTTGTGATTGACTTGTGTTGACATTCTTTTTTTCAAAAACTTCTCTCTCGTTCTTGATTATAACATTGCTCACTCGTTTAGGTCAACAAGCGCGTGATGCTCTATTACTCATTATGCAATTATCAAATCGCAATGCACAAATAGCACGACATATTGTAGAAAACACAAACTTTTGTCCTGTAAGACAATCTAACCGAGCGCACGAGAGTCAACATAGTCGATTGCGTTTTTTTTCAGATCTTAGCTACTGGTCTGAGTGCATTGTATTCCGATTTGCCGCATCATTTAGCAACCAACAATGATGAGTGGTTTATTTTAACGAAAAAAGAATGGTCGGAATGTCCTGCTCTCGTTCAGTTCATGAATTCACTCCAATTTTCGAACGATGTTATCCAGGTAAGTTCGCTTCCCTAATCGTCGACTCTCTCTTTCTCTCAACTAACATCTTAGATTGCTCATCCAACCATTGGTCATCATTTATTGCAATATATCTACCATGGATTTCTCGTGCCAGTTCTCGGGCCAAGTATTCATCAAGTATGTTGATCGACAAGGGAAAGGCAAATTTTCTTGCCGGCATGTCAATCGCTTCGTAATTCTTTCACGAAAATTATATTGATATATGATGTGTGCGAGCGTATGTGAGCAAAATTTTTTCTTTCTTAGGATCTTCACGAAATGCCATTGAAATTTTCTGATTTACAACACTTTTCGGTAAACAATCAGAAACATTTTAGTTGATGAAAAAAAAAAACAAATTAACATTATCCTAAGAAATTTTTTATTTATTGCTGCTTCACGTTTTTTTTTTCTATTATATTTTGCACGATATATGCTATTGCATGATCTTTTTTTTTTCTCCAGAATAGGCATGATCAGTAGATTTCATTTTAGTCCGAAATTGCATGAATAGATTTGTTGATATGTCTATCTGTGTTTTGCTTAGAATACCATGGATGAAGTTATTGCCGCAACAGCTTATTTGGATCTGTTTTTACGAACAATTCATGAGCCAGCTTTGTTGAAAGTCTTCTTAAAATTTATTCTTTGTGCGAGAATCGACGAAATGAGTTTACTGGATACGTTGATACAACGAATTAACTTCAGTACAAAAGTAAAAATCTTCAGAGAGAAAAGATTTTGTTTGTCTATCAAGAATATTTTGCTTTGATTAGCTTGGACTGGTGTCGTTGGGTTTATTTTATACGTTAATTAATCTCAATTGTGAAGATATTATGTATCGTCTCATATTTATGTAATGAAAACTATGATCGTTTATTAACAACTATTCGTCATACTTTTGTTTTAGGTATCTCATTCCTTGTCGACATGTCATGTGTAGCCAACGACGCCATATAACCGATGTCGAAATCTATGGGAAAAATGCGGAAAGATTTCTTTCACTAAGACCTTCGTTTTCTAAAGATAGGTAATGTAAATAACGATGATCTAGCTTTTTCTGAGATAGAGAACGTTTTAATAGTTTAATTATCGACGCATTGAGACGAACTACTCTCCTCTCCTATCGATACGTGCTTATCAGTTAGATATGACACTGATTTGCGAGAGAATCGATTAATAAACCTATAAATTTTCGTTAATGCATACCAGATGATAATGTTTACAGAGATAATAAGCAAATATCTTTTGGAGCTCTTTTCTTTCCCATGCTAATCTTCGAAGTTAATTTCATTACATGCGGATTCCATTGAGACATGCTTTTGACTAGTCGTCGTAATTGAACTTCTGACAGAAAGAAAATGACGTTTGTATTTTTCTTTTCAAGCAATGAAAATTCACAATCAAAACAAGTTCGAGTCAGTTTCAATGAAAATGGAGATTCTTCCAATGCTACGGAAAGATATGAATATACATTAGGTGCTTATCTTGAGGTAAGAATCCGAAGTTTTGTCTTCGATCTTCGCTCAATCGTGATCTATTTGCAGGACGCACATTTCAGTATAGTCCGATGTCGTGTTGCATGTCGTTGCTGGACAGCACCATATGATGGTGAAAATCCATCACCCGATACCGTTATTCCTGATGCTGATCTCATTTCATTAGCAAGCAGTCTTTCATCTTTGAATATGGATACGAACAATTGCAAAAAATCGGACTTCATTTTGAATAATGTTGCCAATCCGAAACAATCAACGAAAAATGTCACTGCATCGAATGATTCTGGCATACATGAAGATGGTCTTGATACGAATTCACAAACTGAAATCACACCAGCAATAACAAAATCGATCGGAGATGATTTTCAACTACCAGCTTGGTTAGCTAATGGTGAGCCGATTCCTGATGAGCTTCTTGCCAAACGTTCATTGAACACTCAATCAACCTATCGACATATCAATGATGACGAAGACGACAATGATGATGATATTGATCCATACCAGCCATCATCATTCTATGGATTTTCATTTATTGATTTACCAGGATCGGAAGATACGTGGTCGATACGTTCATCGAATGCGCCATCGATCGCGAATGGTGTAATACGCGATGAGATTAAAACATGTGTCGAAACATTGAATTCATGTTTAAGCCAATTTCGTGAAATGAATGAACAGATGCATAATCACGTCATCGAAGAAGAAGTTGATGAAAATGTACGGATATTACTGAATGAAATGATCGATAAGATTGACAATTTCGTGGAAAACGATGGAATTCCCAATACTGATGATTTATCAACAATGAACTCTGTTCTGTTAGATTACAATATAATAAATGAACTATTTTCGAAGAAGTTAACATTGAACGAATATTTATCTCTGTTGGATCGTCTTATTGATAACAACGTATTGAAGCTTTCATCGAAATCAGGTGAAGAACTAACAAATGAAATTGTTCATCTTGCCAATGAGATCGATCACTATCGAACAAAGATTTCCACCGAGAGCAGCAATGAAATGGAACAAAGTTTATTAGGAATTAATCTCGATAATCAATATCATCAACAACTACTAAGCAATACGCAATCAAACTATTCAGTTATTTCATTTCTACAGCAATCGACATCAATGGACATGTCACTTTTAGCAACGAATGAATATTCAAGTCAAATTCAATCAACTTTATTCACATCAACTGTTCAACAACAACAGACGTCTACAGGACCATCGGCGAAGATGGCTGATGTCGGTATGTAGCATTTTCATACAAGAAGAGGACTCTCAATGTCTAAATGAGAATGAATGGAAAGAGAAGAGATTTGGAATAAAACCGTTTGATTTTAGGTCCATTTCTACGCACAATCTTCTCGAAATTGGAAAATATGTTACAAAATTCTTTACATGTTAATCTTTTATTAACTGGTATTATTGCACGATTAGCTCATTATTCTCAACCATTACTACGCTCATTATTACTTAACCATAGTCTTGTTCTCGAAACAAATGTTAAGTCACTTTTCCAAGTAATTCATTATTCGCCCTCAAGTCGACTTGACTGTAACTTTACCCTTGTATTTATAGATACTCTCAAATCTCAAATCGAAACTCGAAACAATCTCTCAAACATTCAATGATTTCAACCATCTCGTTGAACTAGCGCATGATACCCTATATCATCGAGAAAATACTGCCAAAGTACGAGAAATTCTTCTTTCGATCCATGTATTCGATCGGCTTTCTTAGGAATTCGACGAAATGCAACGACGAGTGCGTTCGCCATCTCGGACCCGATCGAAATCGATTGATCCTGACAAAGGTAGGTTAACAAATGAGAATTTGAATTGATCGATCCAAGTTAAATCATTCTACTTGATTTTTTTTTCATCACAGACGAAGAACGAGTTTTTTTCGAGACACGGCAATCGCCTATAAAAGGTTGTTTGCATGCCATTTTCGTTTTTTTTTCCGCATGTTTTCCTCTCGAACTTGTTCCATTTGTAACTCATTGATTTTTCTTTAAATCTGTTTAGAACGTTCATCAAAACGAAGTCGAATACTGGATTTCTTTCGCAGTCGTGGCCGACCGTCGGAACGAAGCGATTCGAATTTCAATGGTCGGGACCAATCCCATCTATCATTCATTGATAAAACGTCTATGAAGTAACTTCCTTTGCTTGAATCTATTCAAAGAAGAATGTTTTCTCCTTTAGATTTATTAATATTCGTGAGCATAATCAACAAATTCCAATAAATGAATGGGACGATCCAAAAACTCGTAACATTGCGTATTGTGCGGTTATCTTCAAAGAATTTCTCAAAGAACTTGCTGCAATTACATTGGAACACAGCGTGCAACAATTCGATGATGATCAAATCTTTGATGACGTCTCGCCGATCTCTCTCATGCTCTAATCGAACACACTTTTCTCTTCTTTCTACTCATTTCGAGTTCTCATGTGGTTTGTTTATTTATTTTTCTATCGGTCGCAATAAGTTCTCTCGTCTTTGTCCGTTATGTATCTATCTATCGTTTGCAATACTATTCTAATCATTTACTTGCTTTGTTTCTCACGTTTATTTCAATTAGAAATTACTTCTCGTTCGCAAATCGTTGGAGTTTTAATTACATATTGTGCATATCACAGATGATCGTACTAAATTCACGCACTGCTCTTTCTTTTATATGATTGTTGTGTTTTTTCTTTGCTTGCATTTGTATACAATTCGGAAAAGTCAAAAACCAGCATACATGAAATAAAACTGCACAATGTGTGCGTAGACATTTCACAAACAGCAAACATGATTGCTTGCCTTGCCATGCATCATTAGGAAGTTGGCATGCAGAACGAAATCTGTATTGAATTTGTGATTTATTTCTCAATCTGCATCGTCAGTCGAGCGTTTTGTCTGCTGTCACAACGATTGACACTTTAGTTCGTCAAGTAGTCATACAGGTTCAGGAAAAGCCAGTCAGTATTTCTTCTCTTCGACAAAAAGTCTAGCAGTGCGAATCTCTGTAGTATTACACGTGTTTTCCTTTATGACACATTTATTAGTTCTCAAGCGAGTGAAACGATTTGAAGATAGCTTTTCGAAACATACAGACAACGACTGGAAAATACACAGAAATAGTAGAAAGAAAAAAAAAGCGAGTCTCTTGTTTCCTTGTTCATTGATTTCTTATCCTTTGTATGCACGTTGAAATTCTAGAGCAAGAAGAAAGATAGAGTAGTAGTTTAAATGTGTGTCAAAAGTAAATGTAAAATACATTACCTTCAAATGTGACCATTCCATCATTATCAGCATCGATGGCGGCAAAAGCTTTCTCAATGGACGTGCCATCTTTGTTGTTCTGTTCATGAAAAGCACGAAACTCTTTCAGTGTGATGAATCCATCTTTATCCTTGAAGAAACAAATGAATAAAAACTCGAGTTTGTCAAATAGTTTGTCTTCTCACGCGGTCTAAACGATCGAACTCGATTCGTAGATCAGCCGACGTCTTTTCCGATGACATATTCGTCGTATATATTCAATTGAAATTCGAGAAAAAAGAAATAATCTACAACGAAGGATTTGCTACGTCTCGATAGTAATGCGGTTAAATTCTGAAGGCATTTATGTCTTAGTTTGAACATACTCGTTTGTGCGTGCTACACTTGTTTGTCGTCAAAATGCGAGAGCTCAACTACGTATTACACCCTTTCGATTCGCTCTCTTTCTCTCTCCTTGTAAAAAATAGGTTTTTCTCTCATTTTCTCGTTTTTTTTTTCTTAACAAGGGAATCACAATTATGTGATGTTGAGTATGAGACATTTACAGCACAAATTCGAGTTTCCTTTTCCTGCTTGACATTTAGTTCTCTTTCTCTATTCTGCAAACAATAGATTGAAAAACTCTCTTTGTGTATTATATGCAAATTTCCTAGTTAAATGAACTAATAGCAAGATTTCCCTCTCCTAACTACGATGTCGTTTAGTTGTTATCGATCAGCAACCCCCAGTGCATGATAAACTAGATTAAAAACTGATAGCATGTAAATATAGAGAGATCAGCGAACATGAGATTTTGCTTGTTGATATCTACTCTAATTATCCTGGCACGAAAAGTAGTATTCTCAATTATATGATCGATTGATTATTATACCCTTAAGCGCACTAATTGTACTTGAATCAAGTAACAAAGCTTCACCGGATGTCATTCTTGTTTGGATATTAAATATAGCATGTTCAGTTTTTGTTCAAAATAAGATAAATGTCACGAAGACAAAGAGAGAAAAATAACACGGAAGCAATGCGTTCAGCTAATAAATCAAATCATTCAAAGGTATGATGCGAGGTTCTTTTTTTTTCTATTAACATCAGTTTTAATTAATACCATCGATCTATCAATACAGACGTAAAGGAAATATTTGCCAATTGAAAGTGCACGAGATTAATAAATTTTTCTCCGTAAATCTTGAGTCTTTATTAAAAAAAAATGAAGTAGATTTTACTTGTGTACCCCAGGAGAACAAGTAAAATCAGTGCTTCTCATTTGTTCGACAAGAGAAAATAGAAGTTCCTCTTCTGATCGACAATCATTTGTGCAATATTATTATCTACTTGTTCTGTATTAAACGAACGAAAAGGATTTCAAAGTCATTTGTAATTCAATCAATGAATACTATTCGGAAGTATCTCACAGGAAAATCCATCACCGTAAATAATTTCACTGTTCGACAATGTCATTTGATTACAATTTACTTACTATTGTTCAAATTCGAAGGTGATGATGTACCTCCGCACACAACTTCTCGCTTCATAGGAACATAAAAATATCGGATCAAGCTGCTATAATATTGCCTAATCGTAATAATCCGAGAAAATGTTTTTCTTCTCCGGGTTTTACTGAGGATGGATCATACCAATTTGTAGCGATCGTCGAAATAGGAAAATACCTTTCCATTGTATTTTCTTTTTCAGTTCAGCTAGAATGCCAAGACAAACGAATGGAAATAATAGTGTCACGAAGTAACATAAGTAATTGAAATAACTCTCTTCGCTCGCTCCCACGACTTGAGGCAAACCACAGAGATGAGCAAAAATCATCACATTTAATGGGATATTTGCAATTAAATACAGAATGCAAACTGACAGTAATTGAATTGTCATTTTACGTTGTTTACGCCAGAGATTTATTTGTTGAAGACGCATTTTCTGATAATACACGCGACATAACACAGTTATGCTTGATATCGTGGTGATTAAAGTTGGACAGATACCATTCGCAACCGAATCCCAAATACCAAGGAGTGGATCGTTCAAATAACATGGAAAATTATTACAAACGGGTAAGGAATAATTGTAGATGTTCACACATGGTGGAAACATGATTACAATGAAATAGAATAATACAATATAGATATTTAATAGAATTAAAGGTAAATAGTGGAAAAGAAAACGATTGTTTGCTGTTCGAAACAATCGACTGTGAAATATGAGAAAATATCGATGAACAGAACTCCATGCCATAATAACTGTACATCCATTGTACAAACCAAGATCAAAAAACCACCAAGCAAGACATAGTGCCGGTGTTGATGGTTGAACACGACCGGTTTGTAGGAAAACAAGATGAAATGGGATATCGACAAATTCAGTAATTAATCCGATGATCAGTAAATTAATGACAATGTGATTTCCCAATTGTGACCGAAGGTTTTTATCAACGAAAAGATGAAAGAGTACAAGAAAGGAACAATAGACAGACGGAACGATTAGAATGAGAAAAATCCAAAAGCGAACGGTACGTGATAATGATACATCATCTTGTTCAATGGCATAGCCTAACGTGTTGTTGACAATCATCTTTTTGTAATCTGAAATGAACGAGAACTTGTCGCGTACTGGATGGTAGAGAGAAATATTCATCAATGAATTCGTAGATTAGTAACAGAATCTGAATAGATATTATCATCGCTAATTAAGAAAACAGAAATATAGTTGAATAGAAATCAAGAAAATCTAATGAGCTATCCGGAAGGGTGACACATTGCATAAATTACTATGAGTGTCAATTCATACGTGAAATATTTTAGATAATTGATGCAATTACATTTGTAAATGGTCATGTGAAAGAAAGTTGTTGTAAAAAGAACTTCATTTTAAACGCGGTTGTCTTAAGATTATCTTAAAAATCTAATCTAAAGGTTTTTGAGAAAGAAGAACGTTTTACATTCTTTGTTCAACTCAATAATAAAGGATGAAGATTGTCTTCGTCATGATTTTTAAAAAGTGCAAATTAGAGTACACTTCTGTTTTACTGTAAGAAACTAATCATCGATTTGTTGCTGAAGAAGATCAGATGACATGTTCTCACACGGCCAAATAAGTTTTGTCTATTAAAAGACCTTAATCTGCATTAATTTTATTCTGGATTCAATATCGGGTTTACATGGCATTTTTGTATATTTATAATTGAAAAAGCTAGTGCAAATCCAAGTCACTAGCGTTTCTATTTCACTAGAACGGTCACATGACATTCACGAACGAAACACCTGCGTGTTTTTATCCTCATCTCGACACACACACTGTGAGATAAAACCATGCCACTCAATTGAGCTTAATTTTCAAAGACCGATATTTTTAATAGTAAGAATGGAATACTTTCAACTTGTCTTTTATGATAATAGTTTAGTAGCTCCTACACATTTCATTGCTTTCCCTGTCGTATAAATAGAAAATCAAAGGCACATCCCGGTTTTGTCAAGTTCTTTAATAAATATAAAAGAAGCCTCTTAACAAAATGAATGTCAGTTGAAAATTCTGATCTCCTCAGAGCTCATCGCGTGTCACTTATGTAATCAAGTCGGATAATTAATGGTACCGGAAAATTATCGATTTCAGCGTCCAGTTGGTTCCTATAGGTGCCTATTTGAATTCGTTCGTATATAGCGTGTTAACCACGATGACTGACGGTTTCTTTGCATTACAGAATTATTGTCGCAACTTTCGAAAATGCTCATTTCGTAAAAAGTACGATGTATCACTCATAGTTATATCCATGTCGTATCGAAGTTAGCATTTTGTCGAAAATGTGAAGGTGACATTTTATTCTGACTGGTAGTAAAACGAAGTATTGTACGTACAATACTGCTAACGAAGAACGCAATGGTATCGATTAAATAACAGTGTTATTTACCTTCTTCGACGATTATTTCTGTTCATTCACAATGTCTGAATCAAGCAAATCTCTATCATCAACAACGAGTGTTTTACGTGATGTTTCCAGTCGGAAACAACGATTTAATACTGTATTAACAAAATTGAAAAATGACTTGTCGAACATGTTCCAACTAAAAGAGAGGAATCATCGCACGAAGTGGCTCGGCTTAGTAATATCACCAGCGGACAAAGGATGCTGAAATGCGATTCCAAAGGCGGTTGTAAAACAAAAAATATATACACAAGCGCAAATGCTATGTAGTTCTGGTTGTCACAATTCGTTAACTTGCGATAAAAAATGATCATTAATTGTTGAAATGCAACCCTACTTATCTATTTAATTGTTAGGAATAACTTTGATACGACATATATGATCCTTATTTCGCACGGATGTTCTATAAAAAAAAATCCCGGATAATATATGTCGAATATAGCTCGCGGCGGGCGCTACTTTAATTTTCAAAGGTCAGCCTACAACATCTATTAGAGTAGCAAATGAGTATTTTAGGAAGCTGCGACATAATCTCTTCAAACATATAGAAACCTTTGATTCTAGCAGCCGATAAACTATTTCCGGAGGAATTTAAATTAAAGGTGCATGATTATACGCTAACCAGATATCTCCATAGTGAGTAAAAAGAAAAGAAACAGAACGAAGAAAATACTAACAGTCTCATTTTCATGCCACACCCGATATTTTTATGTTATTCACCTCGATCTCATATTGTACATCAACACCCCAGGACATTCTGTCGCCATTAGTTTTTGTATTGAAAAATGAATATAGACGCGCAGTGTGAATTCTATGTCATACTAACACATTTGAATTTTATGTTTACTTTTTTGGCCTGCGACACATCCTCTTTCTTCGTCAAGACTAAATCAACAGTTGGCTTGTCTTCTCTCATCTCGATTAATCTTGGCTAAAACAGTTCAACAAATTTTACACATTCAAGTCGAAGAAAAACAAAGCACAAGAAATGTTAGCTGATGGTTCATGTTTAAACTTTTTCAGCATTTGTCATAATATTTCGCAATTTCGAGCCATTGGTCATCTGTTTCGCTTGATTAACTGCATGAAATGTTAAGCAGCCAGCATGTAAAATAACTAAAACATCATTGGTTAAAAACGCCACTGTCCACGCTAGAAAAATATTCAAATCGAACTCATCATTCATAAGTCAAGTTGGATTATTCAATCTCTTACGCCATGGTCGATATTGAACTGATTTTTTTTCTCCTTCTGGTCCAATAGCCCAGATTTTTTTATTTCCTCCATCGGTAACGATCACTCCATGACTTATTGGATCGATTATTAATCGATTCATATTATCGACATTTAATTCATAGAGATCAATACGACGAATAAGTTGGCCTATTCAAAATGAACAATGAACATAAGCTTTTGAAGTATTGAAAAATAATGAATAAAAAACGACTAATCCTTACCATTCTTTTGTCTCTTTTCAACGAAATATCTTCCCGGTTCACGTTCACGTCGTTTACCTAATATATAGCACGATTGCATGTCAACAGCTAAACTGCGAATTTCGACTCCGACTTCAAAATTCGTTTGTAGTTGCAGTTCATGATCGTAGATGGAGACTTTCGATTTATTACAACCCTTTTCTGACCCGTAGAAGATTAATTTTTCATCCGATGCTACGCGTTGACAATTGAGACCACGTTCCACAACGCGTTCGCGTTCAAGCTGTTTCCGCGTTAGATTACAGAGATATAATTTACATTCTATCGGCTTTGATGCACCTTGTTTATGTTCACCAACAATAATTATACTATCGTCGTGATAAACACATAGATCTTTGATCTCTCCGTCAGACCATTGAATCCTCTATAAGGAAAAAGTTGTTCATCAAAACAAGAGAATGAAAATAGCGTCTTACTTCATTCTCACTTCCATTTGCATCGAAGATAATCAACGAACCTTTGTCTTTATTATAAAGTAATATCAAATCGGTTTTTGTCACGGCTAGGATTCCCCAATCGTAACTTTGCGCTAATGGAATCTTCTTATGAAATTCATTATTAGAATTATCTAATTTCGAATGAAACGATGTTGATAGACGGTTTAACACTGATGAAAGTTTCGAACTATTCAACGATAAGGAGAGATCAGCAATGGAATTGGACATCGTTTTCGGCGCTGTTGGAGTACAGCCCGGTGTTTGAGAACGTTGTTGAGTAATGGAGGCTCGTGGAGAAGAGGGTTGATGTTGCGGTGAATGAGCATGATGAAGTGAATTACCATTCGAGGCATGGATTGAATGTGGTTGATGATGGTGAAGATGATGATGATGATGTTGAGCGAGTGTATTCAACGATTTATAATGGTTTCCTTTACTATTCATATGTTTTTTTATTCCTCGGCCATTTGTAGGTGTTGACGTTTTAACAGGCTCATTATTTGATGAAGATGATGTTGAACTGGTTGAATCTATGAAAAAAAGAAAGTTTCGTAACATCTGAAGACCGTAAAATGTTCATTACCATCGAGATGTTGGATTCTTATTGAACCGGACAATGTCGAAAGATGACTTTTGCCATTGCCAAGAATTAATTCATCGGTTTGTGATGGTGAATCCACTTGATTGATGTGTTTCTTCTTCTTCTGATGAACATCATCGCTGTCAATTTCGAAAATCTTCATATCAGGTAAATGTTCATGAAAGAAATCATTGGCATCACGGATGTCATCTTGTAAATGATTCAATTTGATCTGTAACTGTTTAAATTGTTCAATTGTCGACCAGTCAGTAATCGTTGTACGTAGATCTTGAATAGTTTTCGAGATTTGCTCACAACGTTGCTTATAATCTTTGATAATCAATTCCAAGTCATTATTCCACGCTAAGGTTTGCCGTTCGACGACTTCTTCATTGGCCTTTTGTGCCTGACGAATCTCCTCGATCATACGTGTGTAGTAATTTTGCATACCATCGAGGGATTTTCGTCGTATTTCATCAAGTTTGGCACGTGCGTGGTCAATATTATCATTCATGCTGAGATATTCTTGTTCTAATGTATTGATATTATTGGTGAGGTTAGTCAATGTCTCTCGTCGATGTTGATTTCCGCATTCAAAACAAACAAAGGAACAGCAATGCGAACATTTGACAAACGACGGTGATTGATTACAAACTTGACATTGACCTGTAGCTTCAACATGAAAATTACATGATTTAATCAAATCAAGTACTGTCTGATTCAATGGTAGATCAGTTATATGATTGATTGTCGAACAAATTTCCTTTCGACAGAGTTTAACTGGACAAAAGTGTATGTATTTGCCTTTCCATTCATTTTCCAGACAAGTTCCACCTAAACAACACACAATGACTTGAATCAATGAGGAAAAAGTGAATAATTACATATCGTATGGCCACAGTTAGGCAAAACTCGTGGCTCGACATAACGCTGTAAACACGATGGACAATTGACTAATGTTTCAAGAAGATGATGAGGTATTGCTGCTGCCATATGTACTTAAAATAAATGAAACAAAACTTCGATTACTATACATATATATATATATAGCGAGAGAGAGAGAGAGAAAGAGACGATGAATAGAAGGTGAAGTGCTTGCCATTCTTCTTACTTATGAGAAAGAGAAAAAAGCAATAGTGCTCATAGGTATAAAATAACCATTTCTCTTCTATCTCAACGGTTCATCTCTTTCTCTTTCTGTCTCTCTCTCTTTCTTATATATATATATTATAATTTTTCATCGGTATGAATATTTGTTCAAACTGTATGATGAGAACGCGAGAAGAAAAATTTTTATATACATGAATGTCATTATTCTTGATGACAGGATATCCGTTTCTTTCTTCTTTTCATCATATTTAGACGTCGTAATCACTTGTCCGAACTCGAGTCACGCTTGATTTGACGATAGGGAAATGATATGCAAAAAGAAGAGAAAGAGAGAGAGAGAGGTGATAAACATAAATGGATTTATAGTGTATTTGTATATATGCTTTGCATGACAGATGATGTGAATCTTTCTTATCCATACGTATGTTTAATGAGTATGTTCACAACGTGACACTAACAGTGAAGTCATACCAACGAACCACGAAAAGTTCATTTGTCAGTGCAGAGCCAATTTGCAATCGTGTTGTTGATGTTTTTCTTCGTTTCGCAAAAGACATATCGTACATTTACAGATGTCTAATGGCTAGTTAGATGAAATAATGATGTGTGAATGTCAAAAGACAAGTAAATAATCATTGAATATTTAACTGAACATGTAGGCAGATATGAACGAACTCGAGACGTGTCAAATATAAAAGTGTAGACAAACATACTCGTGAGAATTCAAAGTATTCTTTTCAAATTGAATGAATAGCGGGGTATAATTGTCATCATTGACATTAAAGTTATTTTTACCACTTCTTATCGAAAATAAACTGTATTGAATGTGTTAGTCAAGAATAATTGTTTTAATTGAGAAGACGCCGATGCTTTCTAAAGTTCATTTTCGAAATCTGTCAATAATATCTCCAGGAGGGAGAGAAAGCAAATGGCTGAATTTCGATCGAACGCAGAACAGTAGGCAACCACGTTCAAAGAAAAGATTCTTATTACCTTTCGATTACAAACGTACGCTTTATTCAATTCGAGACGATCATATCTAATTCGCTCATGCATCGACTAGTGATTAATAAAATTATAAACAACAATGTCTAGCAAGCAGCAGTATAGTTGACACCTTCGAAAGTTCATCTATTCTCTTGCTCTCCTCTCCATTATTGCACCTCTATGAGAAAAAAGATTGTCATCGATCACGATGAATTCTATCTTTGAGTACGAATGACAGGTCATTTAAATCAATGATTATTGATACAATCTAATTGGAAGATGGTCAATGCATCTAGAATAATGTTGTCTCTAGTTAACTTCAGCAAATGATTTAGTACTCAGAACAATGACGAGCATATTTCTTTTAAAGAATCGATTTTAATTTTTTATGAAAACAGTTCGGAATGTGCAGATGCTATTGTAAATCGACTGAAGTTTATCTGATAGGTAATGATTGCGCAGCGGATCGGAAGTTATGACAATCTGGATCATAGCATTTCTGGTAATAAATATTGTTTACGGGATCGACAAGTAAATAAACTCGATTGATCCTATGATGCCGTTGGACGTTTTCGCAGTAGCGATATTTTCCTGTAATTTCTATTTTGTATATTCCATTGCTATTGGGTGGGTGGATTTTCCGAATTCGACCACCATGCGCCATGACCATATCGCTGATGCATTGCTCGATATGTGCATATCTTTCTGGCATATGCTGACCGATGTGGATATTTCCTGACTGTAATTCCATGTCGTCGTTAGAAAGACTGTTGTAAGCTGTCTTAGCCGCTGCTTGTTCGGCATTTCTTTTCGAAGTAAAATCATTATCTCCGCGATACCATTGTCCATTGATTTCAACATCCGCCTGAATGAGAAAAAATCTTTTCCAATAGATCGTCTCCTTCATATAGCAACTAACTTGACGAACTGACCTGGAAGCTAGTACCTGATGTTGGTTGAACAACTCGATAGTTAGGCATTGGAAGTTTGTTCTTTTGACAATATTCTTGCAAACGATTCTTCCAAGATTTCTCGTTTTGAACAGACATACTGAAGTTTGTGAACTAGTTTTTTGACACAAAAAGTATTCGCACGACTTGAAAATATTGTACATCACATGACTGGGTATTTTTAACAAAAGGTAAATATTCGTTTTACCATAGCATCATTGAAATACTCAGGTTGTTTATCGTAGGAAGAAGGTAAAGTAGACATCACATATACAGTACTCGCTAATCAGATATATTCTTTCTTGTTAGTATTTTTACAATTGAACAAACATATTAAGAAGCAATACGATATCAAGTGACATCTTTTTCACCAGTTTCTTTCTCGATCTAAACATCATCGTCATTAAAAAACATGATTGTGTGTTTGTTGTAATACTGGGAGACATTTCTTTCTGATTAAAGAACATGATTACTATATTTTTGTGCGATAGATTGTCGTAGACAGTGTATTTGCTGATTTCCTTTTACTTAGCGATTTGCCGTTACAGTTATTTTCGTCTATCTATCTCTCGCTCTCGATATTTTTCTCTTAACAATTTTCTATTTGATTATATGGAATGAAGTTTCGACTCAATCATATTCAATAGACTGGAAAAGCGAACGTCGTCAGTGAAAACATAATTGACCAGTGTTAGAATTCAATCAGATGTTCTATTTCCTTTGTAGGCACATTTTGTTTTTATTTGACACAAGCCATTTAGACTATCAGTAACAGTGAACACGAAAAAGTTTGACTAATTATAACAAAATACACACACACATATGCACATGCTGTACAAAATTGATACAGATTAGTAGCGATTTATAATCGCGAATTATCATCTAAAAGAGATGGAAAACTAGAAAAAGTCAGCATGAAGTATTACACTTACCATCCTGAGGAGCGGCACGCTTACGACCACGATTAACAGTTGAAGCACGAGGTTTAGGACCATGTCCACCGCCTGGTTCATCATTAAGAATACGACGATAGTTAATCAATGGTTGCCAGGCGTCACCATCGATTGTTGCATTGTGAACAAGCTTATCAACATGATCATAGCTAAAGATGATCAATTAGATAGCACAGAATCAATTTTAATCGAAATACTTACATGGCTTTTTTATCTGGTTTGAGAAGTTTGGAAGCAAATTCGGGTAAGACTTCAAGGAAGAGAATATTTGGGCCGGGTTGAGTTGGATCATCAGGTTTGAATAGTGGTGTTAACGCAAAACGAATACATTCACTAGAGACATGAATCAACATTGTATTTAAGGAGTACAGACAAACATTATCATGTTATACCGATGAAGTGCAGCAAGTGCTTCGCGCTGTTTGGCCATGTCAAGACCGAATGAAAGGTTAAATCGACGCGCCAATTCCTATATTCACATAATACATATATGTAATTCAGTTAAAATGAAAATCTTACTCGTAACGGTGATAAATCAATTGCTATTGTTTCGTCATTACCAGCAGCTTCTTGTGCAGCATCTCGAGCAGCAACACAATCTTTAAAAACCTATAACAACAATAACATTCGTAGTGATTCTACACACGTATAACATTCACTTACTGCCATAAGACTGTAGGCCATGGTTTTGGCGGTGTGAATCTTAGAAATATCTCGAGCACGTGTGAACGTATTTTTGATAATGTCACCGAAATCATTGCTAAACTAGAGAGAAAAAAAGCCGAAAGATGAACTTCTTTTCTGCTGATACGAAAGAAAATTCTGTTTTACTTTAACATAGTATTTCAGAATATTTGTCGCGGCTTGGATTGGCAGAACGTTGTGAACGATCAATTTACAATAAGCAGCCAGAAGATTACGTTTCTTATGAAGATTCTCAATTTTTGCTTGTTCATCTTGGTCTAAACAAAGAATTGATTGAATAAATAAACAAATAGATAAATTTCTTTTTCTGCCCTTACTTTTCGGTTCATCAGCAAAGAAAACGTAAGTATTCAAGAATGTTAACAATGCTTGAATAAGATTTTCATTGATTTCAATTACAAGAACTTGATAATCAGGATTTTTATCCACCAAATGCGGACTCATACTAATTAACAAATCACACAATGTCGAATAAGCGTATTGACAGATCTGAGTATTCGCATGTAGCATCAGTTTTTGGCAAAGAGTGCAAAGTTTGCGTGAACGTTTAACGAGTTTTTTCAAGAGATCTTTATCGAATTGAATATCCAGTTGATACAATCCCCAGAGCAGACTACGATTGGCAATACCAAAACATTTATCGACGATCTCAGGTGACATATCTTCATTGTCAATCGCTGCTTTGAATAGAAGATGAATCTTATCCCATAGATCAACATTATCCAAATCATGACACCTACAAATGAAAGGGATTCTGCGTTCGATTTCGTTGGAATAAGGTTCTTACTGATGGAAAGCGTCCAGTTTTCTTAAATTGAGTAACAAGGGATATAAATCATCTTCATCTGCTTCGTCCTAAATAAAACAGTAGTTGATAACTGATAAAAACGTTATCTTCTTACCATTTCTTCGAAAATACCCATTGCTGCATTAAAGTTAGCTAAGATTTTATCAATAATATTTCCTCGATGAGCAATCGCACGATTTGATAGAGTAAAGCTAACATCACAAACACATTCGAAACATTTGGACACGGCATCGAAGATCTAAACGATAAAAACCAATAAATAAGTGTTCGAACAAAGAATTTATCTTCACAAACATCAGCTGTGGTATGACGTTGAACAATATCACTCAGTGCAGTTAGATAAGCATCCAAATCTCGTTCACGGCGAGTAGTTGTATACACTTCGTAATTGAAATGAAGCGGAATTTGAAGTAGATTCAGTAATTTATCCGCATCCGCTATATACTTGAAAGATAAATTCAGTGATTCGAAAGTAATTAACGGAAAAATCGATCTTACTTTGTTAAGCAGTGGTGGTAAAGTACCAATAAAATGATCGGTTAGAAGTCGTTTATCGTCTTCTTTTTGCTTTTGTTCTTTCATTGTTAACTAAAATGGATTTTCTCAATTGTCTGACGATAAATTTTCCTAATTACTTTTCGATTTGGTTGTCCACGGCCAATTGGATATTCACCAGTAGCTGCTTCTCGAACACAACAAACCATTATTTCAATGAGACAATTCTCATGTTGGTCATCGAGTGCTAAACATCATTCGGTTAAATCTCCATAGATTATTTTTTGCATGAGAAAACTTACGATCTTCTTCTTGATCTGGTGCTTCAAGTAGAATATCAGTCATGCATTCCCAATCTTTCATCATGGGATGCTGATCCCACATGGAATCGACTAGATAAGTTGCATGTTCGTGAAGCTAAACAGATGAAAGTGTATCAACGTAAAAGGAAGATGTTTGAAAACTTACTTCACTCTCGATAAAGAATTGAACGAGTAGATGCATAAAAGCAGTATTTTGACTGCGTTTCTTTGAAGAATTCAATGGTTGTTCCGCTTTATGGAATAGTTTTTGGTTAAGAAATTCGCCAGCTGCTTGTGCGACTTGTCGATGAGAATGATAGACAAGTTCATAGATATTTTCACAATCTTTATCTTCAAGTATACGTTCATTGAATCTATGGTAGGAAATTAACACAAATATATATTCATTTCACGTGCAAATCTTACTTCAATATAGCTGTTAAAAGTTTGATCGCTTGAACAGCAACTTCGTATTCACAATCAACTGTCATTTGCACAACACGATCCTAAAAGTTAGTGTTAACATAAATGCTGTTATTTAAGAAAATATCTACTTTAAATCGATTGGTAAACAATTCAAGTTTACCGACAAGATCATTCGTTTGAAATAATGGAATCAAGGCAAGTAAACAGCGTAGACGACAATCGCCGACCTAAAAGAAAATTGATTAGTATCGAAAATAACGTGTATGCTGAACAATCGACTTACTTTATCGTATAAAGTCCAACCAATATATTTGAGGTAGATATCGTCGAGAAAAACCATCGGATAGCTTTTCATCCACTCACCGAGCTCGCTCATACACAAGCATCGAATATCCGGCACGATATCACTATAAAGTTATCGAGAGTCATGATGAGATTTCAACTGATGATGGAATTCTTACCGATAACGGTGAATAAATACACCTTTGAAGATAAAATTCATAAAACTTTTGATTTCATTTTCGTTTCCTTCAAGCTAAAAAAAATCTCCGAATGAAAGTGAAACGAAGAATCGTTTGATATCAAATCTAACCTCTTTTCGTTTGGCTGTTAATGTATCGAGTCGATCAGCTGCTCGTCGTGCACTGGATTTTTGTCGTTCAGCTTCGTATTGTCGTTGACATTGATCTTTTTGTATACTGATTGTCAAGGCAATATCCACAAGTGCAGTCATGACTTTTAGAACTATACGAAGCTTAACGTGATCATAATTTTAAATAAGAACTGAATGTTCTTACCAGCTAGTGTACCCGTATGACGAAAAGCACGAACCGGCGAATCTGACAGCGCCGTCAATAACGTGACAAGGTTGTCAATCATATATTGATCATAAATAATTGAGTATGATGCTTGTTTAATTAATAAGACAACAAATTCACTGAATGAAGTACGAAATTTCTTATATTGTAGACCGGCCATGATGATGGGATATTCAGATGTATCCTAAAAGTGAATATGAAGCAAATTTCATAGATCAAATTCGTTGTTTTACTTCATCGAAATGTTCAGTCATTGCTCTTAGCATATCGACGTGTTCCATTTTCAAATACATTGTTTGAGTTAGTTTTCCTTTACAACCACTTGAATCCAAAAAGAATTGCATTAATTCAATCAATGCTTCGTCACGGTTGGCTTGATACGAATCAATCCATTGATCAACTAACACTTGAATATTGGTCTTTCCAGCTAACAGATGATGAAAATATCCTTTTTCTTCAGTGTGTTGACCGCCGTATGTGGTATTATTCGCCGTGGTTATCGACACGGAACTTGTTTCCATGGAATCATCATCGGCTTGGTTGATAGATGCGCTGGTTTTACGTCCGCCACGCGATGAGCGTCCACGTCCGCGTCCGGGTGTTGTCGATGGTCGTCCTCGTGATGCTGCTTTGGGCTGAAATTCTTCCCCTTCATCATCATCATCGTCGTCGTCGTCGACTTCATTCGGCATTGTCGACATGACGGAAGCCGGTGGTTCAACGAAATCATCACCAAGTGATCGTTGGACATGATGTCTCATGGAGCGTGTGCTTCCGTTCATGATTATTCAATCTGAAATAAAAACGAATAGGGCAGGAGAGTTTATTTTTTCTTGATCGTTTTTGTCTTCTATACGAAACATACGTAAAACATTGGTGAAAAATAAAAATGACATAGAATCTCTAAAAAATACCGAGACGATAAGCAGGGAAGAAATCCAAAGAGAAGAACATATCACACGAAAGGAAAAAAAGTGGGGACATAGAAAAAAAAAACGATTTTCGACTAACAAAAGGGAAAAGAAACGTGATATTTTTTTGCATAGAGATCTAAGTAAATTGTATGGAAATTGATAGAATATATTTGATCTAATAAAAACTAGAAAAAAAAACCCGATTTGTATGAATCGTTTGCTTTGCTTGCATATAACTTGATTGAAGGCATGCGGATATTTACTTAATCACTGTCATCGGAATGTGAATTATTTTCTGTTTCACTTTGAGACATCGATTGTTCTTTCATATCGACTTCAACGGGTGCGAATTCTTTCTTCTCTTCTTCTTTAAATGCGTACTCAATATCAAGCGTGTAGGTGAATTGACTCTTTGGTCGAATCCATTTTTCTGGTGTTTCTTCAGCGCCTGGTACAGCAACGGAACGAATCTATTGAAAACAAACATGATCAACCATGAAAGAAAGAAACAGACGCTTGTGTGCCTACTTGACAATGTGAGATGAATGCTTGTGACATCGAGTATTCCACATCAGCTGTTGGTTCGAACTTGTCCGGTATTGGATCGTATGATGGAACTGTTAATTTACATTCGAAGATATGAGTTTTATAAGCACCTTGATCTCGTTTAGGTAATTGATCGATACGCCAAACGATTGAGCGAAATGCTTGTTCATATTTAGCAACACCAACAGAAGCAGCCATCATTGCAGCAAGAGGATCGCCACGATGGAGCATAAAACGATCAAGACCCTTGAAGAGATCAAACAATGTTATTCAAACTTATACACGAAGTACATATCATTTTAATCGAATTTGACTTTAAGTAAAGCTATTGTCATCATCTACATTGCGTGTCAATATTAATGCAAATTGCATTTCTTTGAATTTTCTGTTCGATGCAGCTAGCTCCAACGGAAGCAAACTCTTTCACTTATTTCACAGGAAAAAAATAACTTCGAGCAAAGATTGCATCGAACGTTCTCGTTCATCATTGTATATGTCAGTCAAATTCAATAATAAATCGACGTTCTGACATACTATCATTACTCTTATGTTATGAGAAAAGAACTCCGCGCTGACTCGTACTTCCTTCATCAATTATTTTAAGTTTTCTGTTCTCGAATAAGATCAACAGGTCCTTAATTACAACGTCAACTAACATATTTGATGTATATCTTTTTCTTTCTAACAATGTCGGCATATTAATTTGTTCTTATTTAATCAAATGGCAGACTTCCTCCTATAAAAAGATTTTCTTTCTTTTCTCCCATGAGAATAGCGTTTGTTCAGACTCTATCACTTCTATGCAGAACAGAACGGCACGTCATTTACCTTAATTTTGCCTGCTTTACGACGAACACTGTGTATTGCTCCATAACGAAAGCGTTTTTCGACGCGAAACATGTAGACCCACGCATCCGGTATAGGAAAACGTATCTGAATGTTTTCACATGGACATTGTTCATCACTATTGTCATCACGAATGTTAGCAGTTTTGTCATTGGTAGCCAATGATGATGCTTTCGATAGAATGGTGATATTGAATGCATTGGAAACGATCACTTCAATGCGAATGTTAACTTGTCGTTCGATCAGCGACATGAAACAATACACCTGTGAAAGCATTATTCAGATTTTCTCTGAAATGAAGAAAGCTTTCTTTTCTTACCTGTAATGGTAATTCAACGTTTTGCTTTGGTCGTGTGCGAAAACGCATAATTTCAATTTTTTGGCTATCGGGTGGGATTAACTTGAGTAAATGTGTATCTTCATATTCTTTGTGATCAATAATTGTTGCTAATTCTACTTGTTCTGGTTTAATCCAGTATTCTTGCAAAGTTTTATTGATAATAATTTCATTTCGTTTGTTAATTTCTTTACCATGTCGAAACCAATCGTTCATACCGATTTCGACAACCGCTTCTGGTCCATTAAGGAAAGCTAAGATAAATAAACGTGTGCGAGATTTGTGTTTGCATATATGACGATATTTATCAATATGTGCATAGTATTCATCAAGAATTTTAATCGTAACTTCTTCTTTCATATGTTTCTGTAATCGACTACGTGTTACAGGCATGGACCAGAATAAATCTTCTAATACGACCGAGAATTGTTTCAAATATGGATAATTCAATGTGCCGAACTTGACGATTTCTTGTTGAACACAATTAGCATGATCAAGTAAGACTTGTTGAGCTTTGTTTGGCCGTGTGAATTTTCGTAATAATTTTTCGGGTAATGTGACAAGACGGTCAATACGAACTTGAGGAATTTCTTTGTAATTCGCTTCGAAGATTTTCAAAGTATGAATCTTTGAATATTGATCGTGCTGTTGAAGATTTAATTTTGTCGTTTGATACCATGTTTGTAGTTCGATTTCAGCAAATGATTGTTCCGGTGTCTGAGTTGAATAAAAACGTAATTTTTTCTCGTCAAATGATATTCGAACGTAGCAGTCTTGCCAATTTCCTGATAAGACAATCTTTACAATAAAAACAAAACTATTTTCAATACTACTTACGTGTTTCACTGAATCGTTGAAATGTACTTTTATACAGATCCTTTTGTCGTAAAGGCACTCGAATCTGTAATAACCATCCGTTAGGTTGTTCAGCTTGTAATTGTTCAATTTCAATATGATACGCATCCAACGGTGCACTATCATCGATATCCGGTTCATGTAGATAATAATCCAATGGCGGTGATGGAGGCTTTTGCTAAAATTCAACAATTGTTCGATGAATACTTAGAAAATCACATTTAACAACACTAACCTTTCGCACGATTGTGATATATGTACAAGACAACATAGAAATACATGACGACAACAAAGCCTACCCTGACTGGTTCTTGTTGATGTTCATTCTCCTGCCAACTTGGAGTAAAATTATTCTCGTTATTATTTGGCTTTGGAGCGATTTTTGTTTTCTCACGTTTTGGACGAACTGCTAATGGATCGAGTTCATCGTCGGTTTCGGATGACGACGAGCTTGCATCATCGCTCGCTTCTTTGTATTTTTTAGACGTCGATGGTGATGGCGGTGGTGGTAATAATGGAACTGGAATATTCATATCGTAGAAAGATGTATCAGATTTCTTTTCTCCAATCTTGAAAACCATTTTTTCATCGTCAGAATCTTCGGAATCGTTGTTCTTTTTCTCTATTTTATGATTGTCGAAATAGTCAAGCGGAACAACATTGCTATCGTTATGTTCACTTGTTGGTTCATGAATACAGATTGATGGAACGTCTTCATTCGACAGACGACGTACAACTGGCCGAGGAGGTTCAGCTGGTGGGGTGACAATAGATTCGTGAGCGACTTCTTCGACAGTTGTCAATGTCGATGGTGGTTGTTTGTAAATACTGCCCAGAAGATCTTCGGTACTCTTTAACATGTTGATATCGATCTTCTTCGATGGTCCACTCAATTTCGGATCGACAGCACACATTAAATCATCAGACTGGGTTAACCAATCGAGATATTGATCATCATAGGGTGTAGTTGATGCCGTTGTGCCTGTCATAATTGATAATGCTGTTGCTTGCACACGTAACGCACTCGGTGACGTTGGTGGAGCATTGATTGGTAATGAGTGATAAGATGCAGCAGTTGGAATATTCGCCTTAGTGGATAGTGAAGATGTTGCAGATGTATTTTTCGATTGATTCAATTTTTGGATGTCAGTTAGACTATCACTTTTCATTACTTTAACTGATGTTGGTGATGAACTCGGCTTCTTGTTAAGACCGAGAAGATCGTACGACGATGGGACCTGATCCGAATGTTGTAATGAATTATCAGAAGTATTCGCTGGCAATGTACTTGGATCCACATTTAGATCGAAGAGAAGATCAATCGGTGATGCTTGAACAGGCGCTACGGATGCTTCGTTTGGAATAGTTGGAATTGAAAATGGATTGATGAGATTGATACTATTCGAATGAGTAATATTGTTGTGAATGGAGAGATTGTTCGATTTATCTTGGAGATTTGCAAATGGATCAAATGACACCGGTGAACTCGTAGTGATTTCATTCCGATTCGTATTCAAATTGGATTCCGTTGTTGACGGTGAGAAGGCATCAGTTCCATTGTGTGCTCGGTTAGATTCGCTATTCGTTGTCTCGATTACAAATGGACTATCATCGAATCGTTGCGAAGATGCAGACAATTTCATATCAGTTGAAATTCCAAATGGATCAGTATTCAATTGGGATGAATTTGTATCAGTCGACATGCCAAATGCATCTACAGCCGACGATGTATCAAATGGATTAGTCGAATGATTATCATCGGAGCCAAAAACACTGGCAAACGTACTAAACATCTTGACGATTATCGGATCGTTTTAATTTCGAAAACGATCATGACGTGATACTGCAAAATAAAAAAAATAGCAAACAGTTATTATTACTAGTGGCAGTGGAGAAAAAAAAAGAAAGAGAATCAGTTGCGTTCAGATTTTTATAGAAGAACATCGAATGACAATGCGAACGACGTCGCCAACGCCTCCATATTATTTTTCTTTCTTCTAGGCTGTTTTCTGCTCGTCGTCGTATTTTTTTCTCCTCTTTTCTCTTCTTCACTTCCTCATTCACGACGTTCAACTTGCTCGCTGTTAAAGTAAACAATAATAACAGAAAAGAAAGAACGCCAAAGACAAAGCTAAAAAACACGTATATACATCCATTAACAAACAGAGAGAAACTGGCAAACAAAGCCATGTAATTTTGATTGGTTTACAGCCGTTCATTTTCATCAAAATCAAACTTCAATGGATATCAAACGATTTATTCGTGACTGGAAGAATTTCTTTCGTAAAACAAACATATATAAACATTTCCCATAGAGGTCACTAGTTCGTGTTCATCAAGAGAAGACGCAGAAATTCATAAAAAGTGCCCTTCGTTTTTGACATTATCCATAGAATAAATGTCGGTGAATAATTTAGCGTAGAACCCATCTCTCTCGGTATTAAGAAAGAGCATTTTCGCTTGATGTCCTTCCAAAATGGCAAGATGGCGTCACACCTAATTCATTGAGATTATAGATTGACCCTTCTCGCTATGTCCTTCTGAGTGAATAAATATACTACACGATCTTTTTCTCTGCTGTTCAGTAGATATCAACCGTTGACCGTTGTTTCTCTTTCTATCTGTTCAAAACTTAACACAACGATGTTCATAGTTTCAAAGTTCAGTCAAAAGAAGCAATCTTTTCGCAATAAATCAGCAAATAATGTTTCGCATACAAACGATCGATATGCTCATTCTATTAAATACGATGATTTTCTTAGACCAGAAGCGATGGACGTTTTTACACACATTCCAATGACAACCAAGAACAGCCATCGGGTAGGCAACGTTTATATTTTGGTACACAAGACACGAGAACAACTGGGCGCTGGCGATCAATTGATGTGTGTGGAAGCGAAGCGAGCTCATCACTCAGTGTTGATCGATGTTGCCGGAGAGTCGGACGATCTGGAATTACGCGGTGTGTCTCTCCATCTGACAGCCGATGTCAAATTACGCAAAACTATATTTAACGCTCATAGCCATCCGGTACTGCGTCCATCACTTCTTGACATATTCAAGCCGAACCCAAAACGTATTCATCCATCTGATAGTGTATCCAATCCACGACAATGGGTGAATATGTTAAAGCTGCAGGTAAGCGACATACTCGAAAAGACAGAAGTCTATAAATCAACGTTTCCATTTTGGTTTAGGCTGAAGCCATTTATGTTCGAATGACAAACTATGAAACATTACCTTGGTCTGGCATTGTGAATTGCCAACAGTATGTCAGACAATTAGTCGAATCATTAGGTCTTCAAATTCCCGATGGCATTCAATTAGCCGGAGATGCTCTGCCTGTTATCATCAATCTTGGCATTATGTTGATACAGAAAAAAGCGACGAAAGCCGAGGAAAAATGAAAAGCTATATATTGGATTTGTATCGTTTTCAGGAATTGTCAGTTACAGAAAGTGTCGTCATCTTTTCAATTCTCAGTTGTCTTTATTTCATATGGATCGATTCCTCTAAGTAGGATAAAGTTTTCTTAGCTATTGACATGAATTCAATTCATAGTGGACACATGATAAACTATGCAGTTCGATGTGTCTCCATTAATCATTGCTTGACACTTGAGGGAAGAGGACTTCATTTCCATTGAGTACAAGAAAGTTTCGAGGCGAAAAGAAAAGCGTTCCAACATTATCTGTGCAAATGCATTTCTCGATTGATCAGAAGTAGAAGAGATAAAACAAACACTTTATTATGAATTCAAACTTCAAGTCTCACTTGAATTGAACATTCAAATTCGACGCGAATGCCACTGGTAGTGATGAAAGTTTATGTTATCAACGGTTTTTATTCGAAGTCTCTCGATGCAGAAAAAAATATTGCCAACAAAGGACTATTCAATGCTTTAATATTGCACAAAGTTTCAAAATTCAAACAAAAGAAAACTTCTTGACGTCTAGAGTGTATTGATACGGTGATTCTGACATTTCTTTGGCGCCCTGGAGGACAAAGATCATCATCAAACGAGAAATGAAGGCGAGTAGACCTGCTCTTTCAGTTGCTGTTGTTCTTCTTTCAACGAATGACAAGTCTTCCCTTGTAACTCTTTCTGTTGTAAATAATTTCGGTCCATAGCAATCTTCTTCTATGGAAAACGATTGATCGGACGATCGAGAAATTTATAAGAATCTCTCATAAGAAGTAATTGATCGAATTGTCGACTTTCAATCGAGGTAAAGATGAGGTCAATATTCTTCAAGTAAGTTTTCAAATCTAAACGGGTTCGTTTTTTTCGGTTTGACAAACTGAATCAGTCGATCCGAATTGATGTCCATAGTTATCGAGGAATCAATCCTTGTCACGACAAACCTTTGTTCTGAGGTTGATGCGGTGGTTACTGAACTGTTTTTATTGAAAATCATGAATACGTATTGAGCGAGAGTGATTCGCTTTAGAATGAACTTTAACTGAATTAGACATTCTTTCTCATCACCGAAGTAGGTCACTAGGCGGGAAAGTTCACCAATGTTAACAAGGTAAATATTAACCGTGGTATTTAGGAAAAAGTCGAAGATGAACTTTTATTGACTGAATGCAAAAATACATGTCGAACAAATGATAAAAAGAGTAGTCCCAGAGTGGCAGCCAGCCAGTGTACAAACAGATTCATAAGTGGGATGCATTACTCTTCTTCGAACCAGATCCGAGTGCGATTGAATAAAGTTCTCTACGAAAATAGAAGATAATATTCTTTGTCACGTTTAACAACGTGGATATTTACTCGTAATTTTTGTAGCTTTTGTTCTAGTAATTCAATTCGTAGATCTTTTCGTTCGTTGCCCTCTTGTAATTCAGCAATTTTTTGTCGATAGGATTCGTCTACAGATCGCTGAAGAACAAAAAAAAGCAATGAATAAACACTTTGAGCATTCGTTTCTTTCTCCTACCAGTTTATCGTTGATCAATAATTCGATATCACCGATTAAATCATTCGAACCAGGACGTATGCATTGAATTAGAGAAAAATTCGATGAAGAAGATGATGTAAGCGGATTGATTAACGGTTGATTTGGACTATCACAGTTGGGATTCGGTAGGCTAGATGGTGAATTTTTCAATTTCGATCTAAATGGACGCATAACTTCAACGTTCAACCATCGCTTTGAGTCTTACTTCAACGAAGTTCTTCGATTCGAAAGACAGATCGGTGTTTTATCCGTTTCATTTTCGGTTGTTATTTCTTTCTCATTGGATTCTTCAATGGATGGTAATGGAGCTTGGGCTGTTGTAATAGGATTCGTGAGACACGATGCAATCGATGTCAAGGTATTGAATGGGCTTTTAATCTGTTCAGCTGCTTCTTTCTTCGCTTTTTCCACCCCGAGTCGATTTTGAGCATATTCGTACAGTTTACGTTCAGCTTCGGGATAATCTCGACAACCTTCGAGAACATCTTCTTTTGAAAGGGAAAATAATTCAGAATAACCAACACTGCGAACATCGGCTGTCCGCCGATTAGCACCATCGATATTTAAAATTCCGATTTCACCGAAAAAATCACCTGCGACCAAACGAGTGAGAACATCATTTTTGTCGCTAAGAAGATAATCGATTTTCAATTAATGTTCTTCATGTACAAAACTATACTTACTTGACAACTTCGAGCACACCGTCGGCAATGATGAACATTTCACGCGCAACTTCCCCTTTCCGACAGATAACGTCGCCAGGTGTAAAGATATATGCACGCATTTTCAGGACAAGATCATGAAGAAATTCGGGTTGACACTCATGAAAGATCGTCACCTGAAATGGTTAATAACAATTATTCCATGTTACTTCAATTCTGCTTTGCTGCCTCGTCAAAGCGATTTATTTACTTTCAAAGTATCCTGATGGAAAATTGATTATTTTCTAGCTATAACCTGTCATGAAGACTTTCATCAATCGATCGAATAGTTCAATATAGATAAGCCATTCGCTTTACACGTTCACTCAATTCCCTGACATACCTTTTTCAAAGTACCCAAATTAACATGTAATGCCAACTCAGTTTTCAGTTTATCTGGTAAAAGTTTTATTGAATGAACATCTCCAGCACCAGACATTCGACCACGTGACCAAGAATAATTATACCAACGTTGTACCCGCCGTTGCATTTCTGGTGGCACATTATGTGTGCGCATGTATTGTTTTGCACTATCCTATACAAACAGTAATCGATGTCAGATTTTTCCGGAAATTGCACATCTTCTCTCACCAGTAAACGTTCGAATTCCAATCGACTTGCATTTCGATTAGTAATCACATTACCGACTTGTCCTAGAATATCAAGAAGTAGCAGTATGAGTTGCTTCTCATGTTTTCACTGAGAATTTTACCTATAATAATCGAATAGACAAATATTCCACTCATATAACCACAAATAGCGAAAACAGCCCTCAAAAATAAAGGAACAAGACGGTGTGTAACTGACTTTTAACTTTATAAAAGACAATTCGGGGAAAAGATTTCTCTCCTCTAGCTTGAATTCTTGCTTACCCACGATGATAGCTATGACGAAAACGGCGAACAAGTGAACGCTTATGAGGAAAGCGTAGCTAAAAGAATGCAAAGTACAAGTTCATATTAGAAGAACAGAGTTAAAAGACATTGACGTGGACACAACAAGCAATGATATTTACCGTCTGTTCGAAAAGTTTTTGAGCCATCTAACTTTGAAGAATAGAAAAGAAAAAGAAAACCGAAGAAACAAAAATAACGCAAGTCTTCACTATACTTCTCAACAGAAAACAAAAGGAATCGAAGAAACTCTTTCGAATATTAAAATCTACTCACTGCCAATTCGTTTCTGGTGGTGGTAAATCTCCAATAGTTGTCAATGTTAATGTTGACCAATAGAGACAGCGAAGATACATCCTTGCTATTTGAGAAAAATTTCCTACAGGCTTTGGGTAAGACCAAAATCCAACAAAACCCTCCGCTTTCGATACCATAAAATAGAAGGAAGCCAACCAATGTCCCAAGAGAAGAAGTATATGAAGTAGATTCAGCACTCGATAGGTATTCGGATAGATAGTACGTGATTCTTGATAATAGTAGAGTTGAAATGTTCGATAGAGTTTGAAAAATCGCGGAAATCGAAGAATCGGAATGCTGCCGAATTTGATTTGAAGTAAATCCAATGGTGTTAATGATAGAATATCGAAGAGAAAACGAGATGAACGTATGTAATTCATAGCAAGCTTCATGTGATTGTAAACAAGTAAGCCTAGAACATTCGTACACATAAATTTAGTTTCGAAATGTTATTTTTATCTTTGGAAATGATCATCACTTAATGACGTTAGTCATCTAAGTAACGGAAAAAAGACGAATCGACAACTTCCTGTTCTGTCGAGACGTTCTACGAAAAATACGATTAGATCGTCTCGTAAATTTATTTCGAATTGAATTACGGAATAAATCTTTTCATTTTCATTACCTTGCTCAAGATAACCGGTACGAAATTGAATGAAAATATCGACAAAGTACATGGAATCTGCTATGTAGTCAAGAATTCGCCAGATATTCTCATAATCTGTTTGCAATGGTTCAAATGCTTGCCGGGCAATTGAAAACCATAAATTATACAAAACAAAAATATTCAATAGTATTAACCAATAGAATAAGAACGATTCGTCGGTTGATATAACAAAGTAATTACATGCTCGTAAGATCCGTCGTAGAAACGCAGAACGAGTTTTGATCGGTTCATCTTTTTCACTGTTCAATCGAAGATTTTGTTTAACAGGATCTGGAAGAACAAAACGGCAATATAAGACATTCGTGAAGATCGACTTACCTATCGCCCCCATACTTCGATAGCCATACCGATTAGAAAATCTTTGTAGGAAAGAATCTTCTCGTGTCAATCCTTTGTTTGATCTGCCGCCAGGACTTGATTGTCGCTTTAGACTCTAGAAAAGACGGTTGTAATTGAAAGGTACAAAACTTTCAGAAAGAGAGAAAAAAAACTAAAGATTTCCAAAGATAATCACCATCAGTTCGATAAAATCTTGTTTTTCTATGAATCTAACTCTGGATGTCCATAACTTGATTTGAAGAAAGTTTTTGCCTCTTATTCTCTCTAGATTTGAAGTATAAGTAAATAATAGAAAACAAATGTTGATAATTTATTTCGGAATTCTCTATCATACTCAATTAGATGAAGAGCAACGAGCGTGATGTGAAGATGATGATGAAGAAGAGGAAACAATAGACCTCTTTGCCTTTTTTTTTCTCTTTCGAATTCATTTCTATGGGTTTGATTAACGACAGAAAACGCGTTCAGTTACTGACGAACGAAATCATTCTAGAGAATGCTCATGCTTTAGTTCGGCAATGAAATCTTATTAAAATAATGACTTACATCATCATTTGACGGCGAAGATGGCAATTGATCAGGATTAATCGATGGCCCTCGCAGGTAATCACTTGTCGTTAACGTTTCACTTGCGTTCGACTGACGATGTTGAGCTAAATGTTGAGGATAGGGTGCTGGACACGCACCGTCTTTCTTAAGTAAGTCATTTAGAACAGGTGTTATGGCTGCTAGCGGCATATCAATGGCTATTAGAAGATCATAACTAGAATAATCAATGACAAACAATAAATATAAATCGTTTTGTGTCCTGAATAGTCGATGTCATTTCTAACTTCGAAGATTCAGAGGAAAAAGTCGTGTATCACTCGATTATCTTACGAACAAAGGTTAGTTCGAATCACATAAATCTCGGTTATTAAGCTCACCCGAAGGAAATATAAATAAGCTAGAAATGCGAATTTTCTTGGTACATTAGACATCTCTTACCTAACAGCAGATCATATCATTGAATAAGATTTCCAGTACGAGAAAATTTTTCTTTTTCTTTCTATAATAAATTAATTTTATGCCCGATATCTTTTCCTCTCTTTCTCCTTCCCGGATTTTTCCTATCAAGTAATTCTATTCAATCTACGAGAGCGAAAGGAGATAGGCTGAACTCGTTCGGATGAGACATGCATGCCTTTTCGCCACATAAATGAACAGAATGTTGTGTGACACGAGAGAGAGAGAGAGAGAGAGAGAGAGAAAATAGAGATTTGCTGCAACTAGATCATATTAACTTCTTTCCTTGAATACATTTTCTCTCTAAGAGAATTTTCATTTCTAAGCAATAGCAATTCATCGAATTCTCTCTAACATCATTAGCTAGACCGATCATAGTCGAAAAAGAAATATGCAACAGAAACACCGAACGAACCAAACGGAAATTGTCTAGTTAGCTATATGCATGAACTAGAACTAAATTCAAATTAGAATGTGCATTTAGGCCGATCGAACCAAAGCAATGCCAATTCACATCAAGATCCGCTTAAATAACTGCAGACAGAGAAACGCTGTGCGCATAATCTCTTTCTATCTTAAGTGTCGCTATCTTCAGCGGCAATGCCAAGAAACTCTTCTTTCTCCCAGTGATTTAATTGAAGTATATGTAAGTAAGTAGAGAATAATTCATGGTATTTATTATATCAATGAAACAGTTTGCAATCAAAGAATGTTTATTATTCGCGGTAAGAATAATAATAATAATAATAATACAGTAGGATTTAGATATCACCGACACGTGGACGTAGTAGTGATTGAGAAACACAAATACGATAACGACCGCGAGGTGTTTGACGAATGGCTACACGGATGGGACTTGATTCATGACCTGTGTCACTACTCGCTGTTGAAGAACGCTAAAACTTATTACATGAAATTCAAACATGCACGAATGATCGTTGTCCTACCGAACTCATTGGCGTTAAGACAGGTTTAATGTCGATGTTTAAAAAGTTGTTCTCTGCCGGTAATGATTTTTCCGTGGTGAACATTGATGTTAATGAATTTTGTCGTTGATACGCAGCATCAGAAATGTTGTCATTTGTGCTACTACCAATATCACAAGGTTTTAACCCGTATAAAAACACTTTACACACAGTCATCGTACTCTGAAAAAAAGACCGACAGAAAAAAATGACATCATTTCTCGGATTCATACGTTCAAGAAATCAATAGTTAGAATGATTAATCAAACAGAACTTTTTCTACTTAAGATGTGAAGAGAGAAAAAGTATGCGACCTTGTCTGCACTTGTTCTCTAGTGTATAGAGAAGGGAGAGAGAGAGAGAGAAAAAATGACATGGGAAGAAAAATGTTTTATTTAATGTTGGGAAAGCAACAGCTTGTTTCAACTATGATGCTGCCGATGATCATCAATAAAATAAGACGAAGACGAAGAAAAAAAGAACAAAGCTGACTGTATGCATATTTGTTCTTAGAATTGATTGAGAAAAGAAAAAAAAGAAATAGTGATCTGTTCAATTTATACGAATAGAAAGAACAGTTGTACAATGACAGATTTGCCTACACACGATCTAATTGAACAAATTGTACTCGTTTCAAACACATGCGTTCAAGGCTTCTCTCGTTCTTTCTCATGTTTCTTAATACATACATTGTGATTTACATCGAAAAGTTAAACGCCTTTGAAAGCAAGTTATTACTTGTCAATAAAACTTGATTGATCATTTTAATGGTAGATGTTATGAATAACATAAATCGTCAGATCATCTATGATTAAAACCAACGAGACACATTATTTTGTGCATATTTGAATTTCTACTTCATTTATTTGTCATCGTATCGATGTATGTTAATATGTATTTATGTACATGTGTGGATTTCATCATTTACGTCGTTTATCACGAAAGTCTAACAACAACAAGCGAAGAAAAAAAAGAGAACATTGTCTTTATCATTTCTACACGGAGTTCATTCGTTATTTAGTCGACCTCTCTCTCTCTCGCTTGATCTGATTATTTGCTTATTAAGGTTAGGCACGTCAACTAACTAGCCGAAATCAGATCATATCTTCAAATCGAATCATTAATATTCATAAAGAACATGTTTCCATTAGATTTAATTAACCAAATAGTAATGTGCATTATTTAAATCATTCCAATAACAACAGTCTTGATTCGAACATGACAACAGGTTAATTGAGCCCATTGAACAAACGATATGCTTAGTTCAAGGTAATCAGACAAGCAAAGTTAACCTTCGCTGGATTGAATCATTGAGATTTTGCGTTTTTTTTTCACGAGTAGTTTGAGTTAAGTGTCAAATGAAGGAGGAAAATGTCAAAGTAAACATTCAAGTTGAAAGAAAAAGCTACTCAGACAAACAAAAACAACAAATGTTCAGTGAAGGTTGTGTCCGATATTGAATGACTTGTGCACTGGATTGAAGAACTTTCATTTCAATCGTTAGATTTAATAATTTAATCTTGCTCTATTGTTTGTAATTACCATGATGGTTTTATCTCTTCATGGCTGTCATATGTATTTGCAATTAAAGTCGATCTCTGTCATTTGATAAGACGTGATTACTTTTGTGAATTGACTTGGAAATCATATCTAAGGACGATGAGTCATCCGACGTGTACTTAGTAATCAAAAATATTTTGTCCGTTCTCGACATCGACGCAAAAAATCATGAAATGTGATGAGCAGTCATCCATAACAAAATTGTAATGCGAGTTTGATCTGTTGAAAAGAAAGTTCGTTAAATCTTTTCGAGAATTGATCTTATATTTTTCATCGAGATGATCCAAGTCGTAGAAACTGTCTCACTGGAGAATCTATGCACTTGATAACATGTGGTTTTCTTCTATTGATGTTATTTTCTTGCTTTTACGATACATTGAATCCTGTTTTTCTTTCTCTCATTAACGAGCAAAACAAGGAAGAGATAATAATCATGACTAGCTGAGAAAAACAGAGTACACGCTCGCTATATATCGGTATTCTCGGTAGTTTTTGTATGCATTAAAGTAACCTATTCAGTTTGATCATGCTTGCGTCGTCAGTTGCTCCTTTTCCATTGAATAACAGTCGTACATTCTTTCGATTCTACCATTCAGGACGCTTAGATCGTCGCATTGGTCCAGGCAATCCAGCATACGTTAATCGGTATACATTTCGTTTGAAAGGATTCATTCTTGGTTGTTTAATCATTTTCTTTGCTGCTGCTCTTTTTTCAATTGAACTTGCCCGTGTTTATACTGGTTCGATTAATCGTGGACAGAATGATTCCAATACTTCGTTTCAATATTTGATCAATCCCGATGTCACCATTGGCTTCAATGCACGTTACACAAACAATCGATTGGAAAATCGATGGGTATGGCCATGGTCAACAGCAACATTACTATTTAGTTTGATTCTGTTCACAACCGGTGCATTGGGTATATACAGTGGTGTTCGACAGAGCTATTCGGCTATTTTGATCTTCTTTATCGGTTTGATCTTATCAATATGTTTAATGGTATTTTTGATCATTACTTATGCAACGATATTAGCTGGTTGGAAGGAACTTTATGGAACAAGTCAAGACACCATGCCGAGTTTTGTGCGAATGGATAGAAATCTCTCCTCGGCGTGTTTAGCTATTTCGTGTGTATTAACACTCCTTTTGTTCATAAGTCTGATTATATCTGGTACAAAGATTCGAGTGTGTACCGAAAAGAATTATCCTACACCCATTCGCGGTTATCAACGTTTACCGACTATGTTTACTCCTCAGCCTCGTCGTGCACGAGCACCACATGGATCACCAGCATCTCGCCGAGCATCACCAGCTGCTCGTCGAGGTGGGGCCAGGTGATCGGATAGAAACCAAACACTTTTTTATGTAATGACACTCGCCATATCTGTTTGTAGTTAATAAAGTTGATCAAATCGATCGTAAACATAGACGCGTGCTATTCGGCACCAAGTACGGAATGACACCTAACCGGACTTTTAGTTTAGATTGAACAAAGAAAAGAAAAGCGCGCTTGTAAAATCGAATTCGTTTTTTGATCTATGGCGCTGAGTGATGAAGATCGACAGCGATGTAATGCATGTTTACAGAAGCTCGATGAAACGAAACGAATGTGTTTGCAATCGATTGAATATTTAATCGAACAACAGCGTGAGATTGATGAATGTATTGCTGATCTGAAATCGACGAAATCTCATGCGCAAGAAATCAATAAGAAAATTACGGAATTAAATCGAATCTCTTGTTTAAAATTGTGCTGTTCGAAAGCAAAGGCATTTTCATTTGAAACAAATATTCATGATGACAATCATTTACTTATTTTACCATTCTCACGTAATCAATCGAGTGTCAATGGTTTGAATGAATTAGAAAGAGATTTCGAATTCGGAAAAGTCTTCGAATCAATGAAGTCATCGTCTATACCGAAACATTTTTCAACTAAGGATGAATTTGATCATATTGTACAAGAGGAATATTCTTTGCTTTTGGAATTAGCAAAAAAATTAACAAAATGTATACAAATTCTGCATGATACCATTGAATTTCTTGGCAGTGATATCAGATGTACATTAGAACATATGCAAATAGCTCAACCACGAATGCAACAGTTATTGCAAAAGAAACTACCATTAGCTTTTGCTCAAATACAAACACATTTGATGATTTAAGTAAACAAAACGATATCTATGTCATCTATTAATTCATAACGATTAGATTTTGGCGTTTCGCTGTTGTTAGTTGTACGATATCACGTACGTTGAAATCGTTCGCTTTACTCGCGGGCTGTGCAGCAGTTCGTGTGGTCAAACGATACTGTGGAGAAGTATCAGAGTCTGTCTCCGTCTTACTTTCTTCATTCTCTAATTTGACCACCGATTTCGTTCGATAACGTTTCACAGTATGGTGAATCAATAAGCTCATTAGAGTAATCACGATGACTGCCCCAATGGTGGCACCGACAGCTGTACTGACTGGATACGAAGATGTCGGAAAAATGTTTTTATTAGTTGTACTTATAGCAGTTGTAGTGCTGAATTCAATCGTTGTTCGCTTTGCGCTCGTTGTTGCAGGCAGGGTCGGCGGTATAGTTCGAATCGTTGGTATCTAGAATTCATATTAGTATAAATAGCATAGAATCAGTTGATCTTACTGTTCGGTTCTGTATGGTGACGGTCGTGAAAGTTGTTGTTGTGCTTGTCGTTGTCGACGTACTAGGTTCTACTGCGGTATAAAATGTCCAAAACGTACTGTCTGTTATTCCCATGGAATCACGTAAACAAGTTGCTATTGGTAAAAAGACGCCAGAATCGATTGATATGTAGAATTGTTGACCTGTGCTGAAAGTGATGTCCGATATAATCTCTAATCGATCAGAATGGTAAATAACATTATCAGGCTGTTTAAGTACGTTGTAAGTCACAAAGTCAGTATTGGTCGTGGCAAGTTTAAATCGAACGAAAGCATCAGTATTTGGTCGACTGTATGTTATTCCAGATGGATAGAGTATTGTCCAACTTGATTGATATTTCGATACTAGACCAGTAGGGAAATGAGTAGCGTTGTTCACGTACAGAGTGTTACGACTATCAGAACCTAACTGAACAGTAAAACGAAGACATGTGGCATCACCTTGATTACCAATCGAATCGACTCCAGCAAAACAAAAAAGATTTTGTCCGACTTGATTGGCACTGGCTGAATACGAAACTTTAAAATTGTATAACGTCAAATCGTACGAATCAGTAAAAACTGCTGATTGAGTAAAACCTGTTGGATACACCCCGATCACATTCACTAGTGTAGCATTGGCACATTGAACACGAATTCGAATGATCATGGTAATAATTTGACCAGGTTCGACAAAAATACATTGATCAGCGGGTGCATCGCCAATATAAATCGGTGGTGTCGAACATGTTATATTCGAATCCCAAACATTAAAGATAAATTGAACAGGCACACGCGAAAGCGGATCAATACTTGTGTCGTTTTCGTAATCGAGCACAGTGAATGCCATGGCGTAGAAGCCCACAGTAGCTGGAGTAAAGCGTAAAACGCAACTTGTTTCGTTGAGATAGGTCGAAGCAGGCAAACTGAGCACCGATCGACAGATTCCACCGCATTCGTCGCTTGTATTCGACCAAATACACTTATAACGATCGAAATCATTGTCAGCAACGTTTATCTTGATATTATAGGTTAGAAAACGACGAAGTCGAATGATGGGCAACATGGTAACGATGGGTGCTTGATTATATCGACCATTTGGTCGAAGATATGTATTGATTTCGACTGCAATCGACCAATTGCCACCACCAGTGACTAAAGCAAACCAAGCACTTCCGCTGAATATCGCGCGAAAACGATAATTTGGTGAGACTTGGAAAGTGAAACGTCCTTCGCCGCTAACATACTGCTCAATTTGATTGAATCCAGTGCATGGTACTGTTACTGCATTTAGTGTACTGACATTTGGTGGACATGATGACATGCATTTCAAAATTCCTGAGCCGATCGTGTAGTTTCCCGCAGATATCTGTGCGTTTGTACACGGCCACCATGCGTAATTCCAAGCATGACGTTGTAAGACCTCAACCTGCAGTGGATTTGTTGTTGAATTGATTACACGCCAGGTTACCATCGATCCACGAAAATGAGAATTGAACACTGAAGTTATCTGTAGCAGGAATAGTAGTGCAGGGAAAAAGCGTGCCATTTGAATGTTTGTTTTGTAAAATATGAATGTAAATCAAAGTTTACATCTTTTTTATTGAGTCGGAGAAAACAATTGTCAATAATCAGAACCAAAAAATGCACGAAGGGGTACTTATAGGATTTCGATGTTCCTGTTAAGAAAAAAGCCATGTAAAACAAAGATATTTTCAAGTCCTTGAGTTTTAATGAAAGTTCATTCATTTTTACATTAACATCGATACCAAAAAAACTCAAATTTTCTCAAGTAATTTGCATAAGAAATGAAGAGATATGCACTTTGTATTGTTATGAATTTATTATTTCTCTACCCAGATAGAACGTAATACATCAGTTCTTCAGGGTATGACAAGAATATTTTCGGACTTTGTATTTTTCTTTATTGCTCGAAGTCAGGAACGATAGTGAGAGATTCACTACTGATGTAAACCTTCAAGCTCTTTTATTCCACGTTCCGTCGGTGTCTGCATTTGGCAACAGAGAGATTTAATATTAGATTTTATTCTTTACCGCTGTAAGAGAAAACGTCACGTTCAGGTTCCTGTAAGTGCACGGTGTGAACACGGCAACAACCATCAGTCACTGTATGATAGACTGCTATCAGCAAATTTTATATTCATTATATTATATTTATTGCAAAATACGAAATATTAATATATATGTCGACAAGCATATATTATAACATATCATCTATATTCAGCAATGCCTTTCCTTTCACCTGAAACACACGCACGCCTGGGCTACGAGATTCATCATCATCTGTATATGAAAGAGCGTATGATGATTGTCGTATAGTCGAATACATTTCTTCGTCCGTAGATCTATCGTCGTTGACTCGGTCGATGATTATTGTTAATGCAGCTTCGATTACTGCTGCTGATAATGAACTTGTCTTCATCTGTGTTGCTTTAAAATAGGCAGCGATAAAACTAATACATCCTCCTTTGGTGCCAAATTTGAGTAAAAACAAATCTTCTTCAAGGAACTTTTCTAAATGTTGCAGTACATCTTGAATTGCCTCCTTGCCAATCTGTGTTTCAGTTTGTTTGATTGGCAGTCGGTCATATTCTTGTCTATCGATTTGTAACGCACTAACATCAGTGTATCTGGCTATCAATTCTTCAAGTGTTTTACGACGCAAATAATCTTCTTGACTTTCATGAACATCAGATATAAATGAATAAACTAATGGCTTTTGTCGTGAGTTATTCTCCATTCGCTGTCTGAAATAAAAACAAAGATTCGATCTCGAACAAATGCTTTCATTGTACTCACCTGAGAGATGAAAGACTATCTTCAAGTTCTTGAATGTAAGATTGCGATAAAGCATTACTCGACTGGGCCGCATTCATCGCCTTGATCAGACATTCTTCCGCTTCTTTCCATATACCTTTAACTATACAGATGAGACTTAAACGAAAATAATGCAAGCTAATCTCGGTGAAATCCATTGGTGTGTGTTTAAGTCGAATATTTAACGCTAATAGACTTCTTTCAAAAGCAAGCTCAATATTTTCCGTCGACCAATAACAAATCGATAATAATTTGTACATGTCTGCGAAAATAAAATGATCTTTCTGATGATTTAGTAGAAGTTCTAAGTCATGAATAGCTTCAGATTCGTTTGTTATCGCTGAGAGGTATTCCTTTTGGTCGAGATGAGTTTCAGCATTCATGTGTTTGCCATAAATGGTCAGAAATTGTTGTACAGGAATCTTCCTGATCTCACGTTGACAATGTTCGGGAATTCGTGTTAAAATATATTCATACGTCATACGATCCATTGGACTCAATGTTGATGATTGTCGGCAACCCATCGTGGAGATTTTTGTGATGATCAAACTAGAAATAGGATATGTTGAGAAACAGATAGGACACAGGATGTGGAAATTCCTTTATAACTGATTTTCTTCGAAGAAAAATCTTACCTGATAAACTCAAGATAGCGTCAGAAAGTTCTACTCGATTCTATTTCTTTCACATAGTATCCACCTCACCAGTACTGATTTGATAATGTTTTTTTCTGTATAAAATATCATTGACTTCTTTTGAAAAATTCAGCGACTGACACGATTCAAGTAAGCAGATGACTCGCATTAATAAAATAATCTTTGCCATGAACAGGCAGTGGATTCCGTTAGACAACATCAAAATCTGTTTCCGCAACAATCGAAAAAAAACCTTTACAAATCTCGCTTATCAAGAATAATCTCTCCCTAATGTCAATCTCGTTATCAAATTACTATTAATACAATACTACAACGAGCATATTGTCGTGTTCTCGCTTCTATTTAATAAAATGTGAGAAAAGGCAAAAAAAAAACTAATAAACCAGTAGCCACCTTCATAACTTGAAGGCAAGTCTAACAAGAAAAAAGTTCATCAATCACCATCGTCTTCTCTGAAATATGTAGATTGAGTTTGAGCATATGTTATTCACTGAATTGCCATTATGTATATATCATTAATCTCAACTTTGTTTGTGTCAAATATCACTCATAACCCAGTAAAAGTAACGTATAATATATAAAAGAATTATCATCTCGAATAAATCGTCAGTGCACATACAAACAAACACACAAGATCTTTTTTCATAACAAACAAAAAAAAATTAGACGCGAATGTTTATTACAATAAAAGGACGAGAACACTAAAGAATACTAGTAAACCTTCAACAACATGATTATAAATTCTCCACTGCGTATTTCAGATCAATCGAAGATGAAAAAAAGAAGAAAGAAAAAGAAATTGTAAATAACGAGAACAGTTCAGTTAGGTGTTTGCTTGTAATCTATATGTATATCACATATTCTTCAGTTCTCCTCGAAAAATTCATCGGTATCATCATTGTTGAGTTCCGCGTCCTAAGAAACAGAAAAAAAAAGTAATCAGATGATATTGTTTTGTCCGTTGTTAGTCAGTGCATTCACCCAATATGTATACATAAGAACAAAACACAAAAGAATAAGTAGACCATGCAAAGGTTAGTGAACATGCAAGAACGTGAACGATTTTACCTCATTCTCATTAGGAGATTTTTTAGAAGTTCTTGTGAAAATTTCAGAGCCGTTTTCCTTGTTGCTTACATCATCGATATCATATTCGGCTAATTCTTTTTCGAGATCTGTGAGAGATGTTCGACGGCCGGTGCCAGCTGTGGCTGCTGTTGATGTAATACTTGACGCTTTTGATGTCACGGAAGTTTCTCGACTGACAGGGGAAGCAAGAGTGGATTTATTTATTGGAGGATATGAGTTGTTTTTCGGAGAATGTGAACGAGATCGATCAGAGTCATGTGAAGGATTGAGGTTATTTGATACAGACGAATTTATTGTTGGCTAAATAGAAACAGGTTTTATTGAAGACTCTGTTTGTTCATACGAACCTTATTAGCTACTGGAACTGGTATTTCATTGGCATCGTCAAATTTTTCTTCGTCGTCATCATTACCTTCGGCTGGTGTTTTAATAAATTGTGTTGGATCGAATGAAAACTGACCATTCTCCTCAGCTGTTTTCATTTCATCTATTGGATTCCTTTCCCAATTCGACTAAATGAAAAGAACATTATTTCGAACATTGAGATGAGCCCATTCATCATACTGTCATCGATGCGTAGCTGCTAGCTGGTACATGCTGCTCTTGTTGCTGTAAAAATTGTTCTGTTTTGTATGTATCAACCAGGCCCGGAAAGAGATTTTCATAATCTGTTGGATTCGCTAAAGAATTTGCTGCTCGTTCCATGTTCATTTGTTTCAATTTTTCTCGCCATAATCCTACAACACGATTGATTTGCGATGGAAGATATGTTCGAGCGAAGAATGCTGCCTCAGGCAAACGTTGGTTTTCAATGAGAATATCCAAACAATCATCTAGTTTGCCCAGGACGAATTTCGAGAGGAAAGCTATATTGAATTGTCCACTTTGACGTGATTTATCTCCGATGGTCTCCATTAGTTGTTTATCACTCGAAGCACTTGCCAGAAGAATTAATGAACCATATGACTGTGCACGTGTTAAACATTCTTGAACTAGTTTCATTTCACCTTGTTTCGTGGCAGCTTCAGATAATTGTACCCATTTCTGCTCATTTTCTAATTCGACAGCGAGATCATAACATACTTGTAAATTTCCTATTTGCAAGGCTAAATCAAATTTATGTTCAGTGTCTAAAGTTACAGCGAGAGCTTGTTGACGATAACCCTGAAAACGAATTGATTGTCGAAATTTTGAAGAAGAGACATTCGAACTAACCTGTTTTTCAAGAAAATGAGCAACGCGTGTTCTTTGTTCTTTTGGAATCGTCGGAAGTACTTGATCAGCTGTTTCGAAATCTTTCCGCATCACAGCTGTTTGATATTCCAATACAGATAGTGACAATTCAAACGAAACAATGGACATTTCCTTATCACCCAAATACAGTCGATTTTCATTTGAAACATAACCCAATAGGTACATGACTCTAAACATCAGATTAGTGGGTACAACATGTACTTGTCTTACTCTCTTTCTCTCTCCTACCTGTCCAAATGCGAAACGGTGACAATTTCACCGCCAACGTAGTAGTTAATTCGATTGAGAGAATTTGTGTAGATAAAACAATCACCCACCCAAACACCAGTCTTAACAACTTCTGGAATTTCACTCAAAGCCTAGAGAGATAGTTCAAATCAATTTATATCATGTTCAAGAAGAAAATCTTACATCAAATGCATCTTCAATGCCTTCTTCAGTCACGAGATCTTTGTTAGCTTGTGCAACCGTCACTGCTTGAGTACTGTAACGGAGAATGTAGTAGGACTCTTCTGTTGCGATACACACTAATTCACCGTTTTGGCTCCAAGTGATCTGTATAACACACGAAATGACTCTCAAGAAGTGTGGCACAAGATCTAACATACGGTTTTTGGCACAATTTCAATACGACGAACTAAATTTAACGTTTCCCAATCGTAGAATGTTAAACCTGAGTACGATCGAACACCCAACAAATTACCACCGAATATACCTAAAATAAGCAATCCTTTCTTGCATACGAAAGTGAAAATCATCATGGGAATTACCTTCAGCTCCGGCTGCTGGCTTGAAAGTTTTCTTTTCTTTGAAATTCTTGAAAACTTTTACCATATTTCCATCGCGTACAGCGTATTCGGACGAATCTTGCGACCAAACAAACTCCATTGCACTTCCATAACTCTTATTACGCAAAGTAATTGCTGTATAAATAATATATTCTCCATCCCCACAAACAACGACAAATCTTCCATTGGGTGAGTGACATAATGTTTGTGGATAGATTTCACAGCTGCCTAATTCTTTGACATTTAACGGAACCTTTTCCCCGTCTTTCAATTGTTGATCACTACTCAATTGTTTTAAGTTAACTTGTTGAATTTCACAATGTTTGGCCCAAACGATTTTACCCGTTGACGCATCCATCGACATGGCTGGTTCTTCTCGACCCAACTAAAACAAGACAAGTTTATCATCTTCGATCGTTTGGCCAATTCATCTACAAACTTTAATCATCATCGATCCTTCATCGTAACCAAGTGCAACATTATTCGATCCTTTCAAACATGCAATCGCCCAGCACCTCTCCAGACCGTAATTAAGTGTTGATTCTAGACGGTATGTATTCGAATGCCATAATTTCACTGTACCATCTTCTGATCCACTTAATATAATCGGTAATTCAGGATGAAATGCCACACAGCCAACATTTTGAGAATGTCCCTCTAGTGTTTGTACACATGTTTTGTTCTACACAAGAAAAGTTTCGAATATGGACAGACTCATCTTCAAATGAAATTATTACTTGATAATCCCAAATTTTTATCAAGCGATCATCACCACCGGATGCGAGATATGGTTTGTCTCCACCGGAATAATAATCTACGCAATTCACACCCTTCTCATGACCTTCAAGTGTAAAATTTGGATGAGTGGATCCGAGTTGCCATACCTAATGAACATCATGTAAAAGCAAGAAGCACAAATTCCGATGTACCTACTTTCACAGTTCGATCAAGTGATGCTGAGGCAAATGTATTGTTATCTTTTGGATTGAATACAACTTGCATGACATAATGAATATGTCCTTCAAACGTTTGCTTCAATGCCCATTTCGCATCCCAATCCCATAATTTAATTGTCATGTCATCTGCACAGAGCAAATAGCTAGACACCGAAAGTTTCCACGACAAAATACTCACCACTACTAGTCAGTATATATGATTGTGTTGGATGAACAGCAATTGACCGTATATAATCACTGTGTGCTTCAAATTGATGTAAACGTTCGAGAGTATTGTAATTGTAAACACGAACAGTCATGTCATCCTTCGAAGACCATTTGAATATAAGAAAAGATCGAATGAGAAGTCAGACTTACCGATGCAGTGATCACCCAATTCTTTCGGACAACGAATTTACCAGCACGAACTGGAACATCGCATACTTCAAAGCTTTTTATTGATTGCTGAACAAAACAGAAAATGTCAGGAATGATGATAAGACTAGCAAAACATTAAGTTTTACTTGAGTTTCATGGTTATAAATATATGCATGGCCATTGAATAATGTCACCAACATCCATGGTTCAGTTGGATGGATATCGACAGATTTGACACGATCTGATCGAACTGATAGTTTGCGCTTGACATCAAGGCGCAATGGCTAAACAGATAGATTTGAGAGTTTCAACTCGGAAGTTTCCGTCACTATCTTTACCATGTTTTAATAGTAGAAAAATGATGAACGAATAATTCTGAAACGATAGTCGAATAAGGATGATTCAAAAAATAGTACACGTAAATATGCCAACAAAAAACGAGCATCTGTCCACGTCCGATGGATTCGGTATTTTACACTTATCAAAGAACCAATTAGATGTTTTGTTTAGTTATGGCTACGATTCTTACTGGAAATCAGTAGAATCAGAACTTGCACAGATGGTGCTAGTAATCGATTGTACAATTCTTTCGGAACAATTATTCGAATTGAATTATATTTCGAATGCATGCTGCATAAGAAAATTTATCTATCAACAGAGACTAGCATCACGGTACCAATTCTATATTCGATGATATCTGTCCAGTTGCTGCAAATGTTGATTTGGACAACCAAACTGTAGGAAGCAATTGTTTGTGCGAAGGAGTTTATCGATATCTATCTAGATCAATATGTGGTTTTAACCGAACAGATGTATATAATGGAGAGAACTAGAGATAAGCGTATCCACTGTTAGACAAATGCAACTATAACACCCAATTATTATGTCAAGTTATCAAATCACTCTATCACTAGAGCGCCAGGTGTCACTCGTTTCAGTCCGATTAGTTTAAAAGATGAAAAGCAGGAATTATATTTGCGGTCACTGGCAATCGAAGTCGAATCACTAATTGACATTCGATGATGCGAACAGAAAGAAACTCTCATTGGGGCTAGATAACCTTGGCCAAGGATGACATTTGTCTAAAAATATTTATCGCTTTGACGAACACGAGTCAAAATATGATATTTATGACATTCTCCAGACATGATAACTCGCCAACCATGGTAACTTTAGAAGTATTGATAAGAGAAATAAATGGAAAATGAATTAAAAAACAAATATTGACAGAAATGCAGTTTCAATTGACATATTGTATTTAACACGAGAAAAGCAACGACATGAATGTTAAATCAGGTGTAAATACTCTCTACGACAGCCCATTCGGACTTTTGTCACTGCTTGGTTTGAACTCGGAGAAGAATTTCAATTGATAGGGACTCATTTGTTCATCTGGATCACGATACAATGGACGATTCGGTGATATTCGTATGTTTTCGAGATTTTCAATATACTGTCGTATTTGATAATTATTCACTCGCGTTTCTTTTGTTGTCCATCGACATTTACATTGACAAGCGGATACGAATTCGTGAAACATTCCATGTAATTCATGACGGAAACTTTTCGCTGAAAAGCAATAAAGAAAAAAATTGATACCATGTGATGTGAACTGAATCGAATTAAGTAAAACTTGGATCATAAAACGATATGAACGTTGCGTTTTGGAGACGAAGTAATTACGAAAAAATACAAAATATATACAAGCTGGTAAAGTCAAGATAACAAATGCAAATGTAACAAGAATGAGCAGTGCGGTGAACTGTCGATATCTCTCGGCACTTTTTCGCTGAAATTTTGCTGACCTCGGATCATTTTGTGCACGACTTGATCGAACAGTAACAAAAATAATGTATGTATTACAAATAAACATAATTGCGAATGGGCAGAGATTGTAAAGAACGAGATGAACACGTTCCCATTGCGGATAGATATAATCCGGATTCGTACTCGTAGAATAGCATGTTACGCGACCGGATGGCGTTCGGTAACCATTTAAAACTAGAACATGGCTATTCAATGCAATGCAAATTGATGTCAAAATGAAAATATAATATTTTGTGTATCTTATTCGCCCATACAATCGTTTCCATTGTGGCCAGTAAAGATTCAATGCTCGATCTAGATCAAATGGAATGATGACTATCAATGCTGTCGAACATATTCTCACCTAAGCTCACTGCTGTTAAACACCAACTCGACAACTGTAAAGCTACGAATGTCATAAAGGATATAATTCGGCAATGAACAAGTGAAATATCTTCAATATTGCTTTGATCTGGACTAACGTGAAATTTGTAGAAATTGTTCAAATTCCATCCATACAAGGATATGATATCACATATGCTGACGAAGATCAAGTAGCGTACAGTAACAAAACGACGAAGATGACGTCGCAATGACACAATGATTGTTAAAAGATTTCCTGCAGTGCCAACGATGATGAGTACAAGTGCATAAATACTTAAACAGTGAATAACGAATAAGTGCTGTGTAGTTGCCCTTGTCAGACCGTTGGTTTCGTTTGTTGTGTATTGTTGAGGAATCTACGAAAGATAATCGATGACAATATTGTGATAACGAAAGCTAAACTTGTTATGAGCTCACCGAGACTGTTGAATTTGTATCCATGATTTCTGTTTGACGAGTGAAAAGATCTGATTGTGTGACAGTTGTGTTATGTTTCACGACATTTATAATCAGCGGAAATGAAAAAAAAACTAGAAAGATATTGACTGGATTATGCTTTCTTTTCCTTCTTCGCCTTTGTAATATTGATAATTGACAAAAGAATACAAAGACACCAAATTTGCCTTTCGACAACTGACAAACGAATGCACAATGAGATCAACACAATAGATAGAATCACGAAAGAATACTCTACAAGATAGAAAAAGATCTGGAATTTGAAATATCGATCGTGCTTAAATAGGCTTGTCATTTCTTCGATGTTGTCCTTCGGCAATCAAGAAAGCTGTCATAGAGAAAAACAAGAAGAAAACTTCTTTCTTTACTATTCTCTAGCCTTGACTTGTCGACGAGGATTGTCATGTTATCACCAATTCAATTAGAAGTCTCGGCACTTGACGTACTGTGCTACTATTATTATTATCAAAGATATGGTAAAAACAAAAATAGACATTCCCTTATTGTTCACTCTCATTAACTAACTTTAATTGAGTCAATGAATGTAATATGATAATAGAGAGAAAACGGTCATTACCATAAGTATAATCATATTAAAAGCACTCGTTCGCATTTGTTGATATAAATAATTTCTAAAAGCTTTTAGAACCTGCTGATTAACACGCGCAAAATCCGCTCGATCCCACACGCGTTTTCATGAACGATACATACTGTTCGACAAGAGAGGACATTTTCACCGAAGAAAATGAACATCTCAATAGACCAAAGTAGAGAAAAAAGCGTTGAATATAAGTCCTTGACAAATCAAATGGCAGACAACAGGAAATCGACAAGGATTCTTGAGAAAGTATTATATCCATATTGCTGTTAGATTAATCGAAAGAGATATAGATAAAAAAAAATAGGGGAAACGAAGAAAAGAAATATGTAAAAAAGAAGAGTTCTATTAACATCGTTGCATAAGATATGTCTCTGAAAAGATTAGATTATGCACTAATCATATACAACAGCTTACATTAAAGAATAGTTCATATTTTCATACAAGACTGCGACTCTATTGGATTCTCATTGTTGATAGAAGACAACGAGAATTTTTGGCAGATTAATTTGTCTGCGAGTTAAATAAGCCGCTTTGAAACTACATTCAATCAAAGTGCGTAATATCTTACAAACGAAAGAATATGCTCGTACCAATTAGGAACTCAATCGATCTTCATTTCATTTGTTTTAATAATCATGACAGATTGGTTGAGGCATGATTTATTGATTCTAGAACTCCGTGTCATCTAGTCTGAAACTGCATTCTTCTCTTTCTTTCGAAATCGCGTATCAATCGGATAATACCTCCTACGATCGTCAAATGTAATAAATGTACGTGCAGAGTGGTGCATTGTTGAAAAGCAATGCGAGTTAGGGAAGTGTGTACTTGAGTGACAAATAATTGTGTCTAACAATGAATTCATTGGTTAGGTTTTCTATTATGAAAAACAATTGCTCATTATTCTGCAAAATCGACTTCTAATGGGTTGTTATTACCATAAAAATGATAGGGTCAGATGTTTTTCGATGCTTCATTATTATGTAAATATTTGTTGACGACACTGCTTGACGTTGTCTACGGGATTGTCTTGTCGAGTAACTCTCGACGAAGTCAAATCGATTGTATTGATTAAAAACTAGACACATATAAATACTCGCATCTTTGTGTAATTGGTTCTTCTTCTTACATCATTGATAGAACAAGGATATCGAACAGAAAAGTCTTTCTTTGTCCAAATTTGCTGTTAGCAGGCCTCTTGTTTGTTATTTATTCTTCTTAGCTAGAGTACATGTACATTTCGCAGCGGAGTCCAATGAATTCACGCTACAAGAAATACAAAATGAAACAGACACTGCACAGTTGTTTTTAAAAAAAAAGAACGAAAGAAAGAAAAAGAGAAAAGACAATTGAACGAACAGAAAGAAATAGTCAATGAACAATATACACGTAGACACATTTGAAGAAAGAACTACAGAATTAAATAAAAGACGCAGCCGAAAGAAAGATGAGATGATAGTAGTAAAAGATGTCATCGTACATTACGATGTACTATGCATCGGTGTTGTTGTTGCGTCGTCTGCTGTTGGAGAATCGTTGAGGAAGTTGAAACAAAGAATTGTATCATCATGTGAACTGGAAACAATTTGAAATTCATCAAATTGTAGACGAAATACTCGTCCTGTATGTTCTGTTAAGGTACGGATACACAATGACGATTGAGAACGTGGATCAAGAGCTGCAACTAAATCCCAAACTTTGATTTTACCTAATGACAAAAAATCAAAACGAACGAAAAATCATCATTTCATCTCGAATAGATTCTTTTACCATCATATGCTCCGGAAACAATGCGTTTGGAATCGAAACGAATGCATCGTACTAATTCATCGTGTCCTTCAAGTATACGTAAACATGCACCGCACTCGATATCCCAAATACGAATTGTATTATCTGATGAACCGCTGACGACGATCTTGTCACGATATTGTAAACAAGCAATTCCACGTTTATGTCCGAGTAATGTTCGTACAAATTCACATGTAGTCGTATCCTATGATTAAACGAAACAAAGCACGTCGAAATTTTCCTTTCAAGTCAATAAACCTACCCAAACTTTGATAGTTCGGTCTCCACTTGCACTGACAATATATTTCTCATCGAAATCTACGACATTTACAGCTGCCCGGTGTCCAACTAATACTCGTCGAATAGTTATATCTGTCGATGAATTCATTTGCCAGACAGCTATCGAGCGATCTTTTGAACACGTTACCATTGTTCCATCACAAAATCGAAGATGAAGAACGGCTTCACAGTGATGTAGCAATGTATTGATCAATTCTCCTGTTTTCACATTCCATACACGTACTGTTGAGTCTGATGAGCCAGTCACAATGACTTTTTCATCATATTGTAAACACAGCACACTACCATTATGACCAGTTAACACTTTTGTACATTCCAGAGTTTTCCTATCCCAAATTTTAATTGTATTATCACGAAGACCGCTGATAATCTTTTCATCATCGTATTGAAGACAATAAACACCTTTGCTATTCTGTGATCGGCATTGAATTTTTTCGATTTGAAAATTACCCGTTCGCCAATTGGTCTCGATTTGATCGATATCGCGCATGATCTTTGGATATAAATTACGATAGAATTCGTGCGTTTTCTGTACTTCATTGGATGTTAAAATTTGACGAAAGAGATATTTTGTCCAACCGCGACGATTAGCTAAACCTTGCCAAAGAGTATCTGATTGAACTTTGCCTTCGATAAGTTTCTTCCATAACATTCCTAAACAGGTATCCCATTCATCGATCATCATATCCACACCCTCAAATTCTGTACATACCTGCAGAGATTACATGATACCATTCTCGACATACAAGTTCAGTTGATACTAACGATCGATCATCTAGATAACCGAGAATTTTTTCAGCTATGTGTTCTAAGCCACGCGTTGCTAATTGTCCCACGAAATCTCTTTGCAGCATTGGTAGTAGGAAAGTATTGATTTGTCCATGCTGATGACTATGCATGTGTTTGAGAAGATTTTCAACAAAAACTAATTGTTCGCGATCGTCCCACGTGGAAAATGTTTCGAGAAAATGTTCACTAGTTTGTTCATAATTAGGCGTGGAAAATTTCTGTGATGGATTGCTTGAATATGTGACTAAACAACTAGATGATGATGATGATGACGATGTGAGCATTGGTGAATGATCTTCATTGCCTGAGTTTGATACGGTCGTATCCATAATGTTGGATTTACTTGTTTGAAAAGGACGAATGTAAGAAAAACAAACGATATGTTTAATGGATCAATCTGAACTATGAATCAGATGTTCTTCAACGAAAAAAGCATCTAGAAAAGATTTGATCACAAGTCAGAAATACTGTTGTTGCCAAGGTAGTGCATTTCATGTCAGCTGATGAATGTAGACAAAAGAAAGAGGGAGTACAGAACACATAAAAAGAGTACGTTTCAATTGCGAAAGAAAAAAGCTTATTTAACGAATAAACAGATGATTGTGACAGATGACACTAGTGACAACATTCAATGAGGAAAAATCAAGTGATTGTATTGTATCTGTGTTAAAGAGCGAAAGAAAAAAACAACGTGTCAAATGATGATTTATAGTATTATACTTTCGACTGAAATGATTAATCATTGTTGTTTACATTACATTGTCGAAGCGAAATTACTAAGTTTTCTAATCTAAAATCAAAGAACATATTTAATATCATATGTAAAATGTTTATATTTGTGTTCAAGTAGATATATCATGACGAAAGAAAGTATATGAAAAACGAGATAAAGATCGAAAGAAAACAAACAACGAAACGAACAAGACAACATATTTTTAGCTATGTAACCAATAGAACTGTACAAGCGAAGAGAGAGAGAGAGAAGAGAAAAACAACAGGAGAAGATATTTTCGTTTTTTTTTTTCAATTTTCATATTGATCATATCGATTCATCCATCATATTTTGTCGAGTATTTATTTGTCGTTGTTAATGATGTCGAATGATGATGATGAGTAAAATTTTTATTATTGTGTTTAGTGATCGTTGGTGTGACGAGTGAACGAAATGCATCGATTATTAACTGTGGATTTTGTTTAGTAAAAGCTAACCAATTGTTTGTTTTCGATATTGCTAAAGCATTTGAACGTATAAATGCGAGGATTTGTTGTTTAAGTGCGCTATCGTTCGCTTGATCGCTAACTTCAAGCATTTCGATGGCATTATCGACTTTTAACACTTCTAACATAGCTGACTTGGTTAGATCGCGCAATTCGAATAAGTCATATTTTACAGCAGCACGGAAAAGATCAATAGCATTTAAATTATTATGAATTTCTTCACTACTACTCGGCAAATGACCTGTGTACATGTAGATTAGCATAGCACGAACGGTGGATGGTTCAAGATCGTCGATATACAAGTCGATGGGAGGACATTTTAAATTATGATTTAGTCCATTGGAATTGCTTAAACGTATTTGATGAGCGAATGACGATGATCGTGATATTAGTATTGCCTTGTGTGCGTGAAAGGTTGCCAATGGAGTTATATTGGAGTATTTAATGTAGGATGATTGAACATCGACGTTGTGCTCTTGATCGTGACAGATACATAAACAATGTTTATGAATGGATGCTGCACTGGAAGACGATGAACACGTGTCGGAAGAAGATGTTGAACAATCCGAAGACGATGAATGACTAATCTCAGATGAACTATGAGCATTGCGTAAAAGTAGAGACGTTGTTGAACGAGTCGCTCGTCGCGTTAAAGACGGTTGACATGGACTGGAGATAGATGGAGATGATTCAGAATCTTTGGAAATAACTAAAAGTGAAAAAATAAAAACAGCTCTAGAAGTACCGGAAAGTGACAGCATTTCAAACTCTAATTTGTGTTAAGCCTTTTGACCTATAATGTCGAAAATTGATATTTATCGAATCTTTGGGAGAATCTCTCGTTTATATTAGGATAAAGTTCGTGGCACGCTTTTTAAATACCTGATGATGACTGTTCGTGTTGATCAGATATTGGCTCATTGTGAATTGCTTTGGTTTTGTCAGATTTACAGTGACATGATGAACAGGACGGATGTTGCTGTTGTTTAATTGATGTTCGTTTCGTTCGCGGGCTTCTCCGATGTTCATCGTTGACATTTTCTTGTTGTGATGGCTGTTGTTTTGGTATGACATGAATATGTACATCGGTAAAACGTTCGTCATCTAGAAGTGTTTTTATTTGACTGGATAAAAGTTCTAAAGATTTATAGCGTTCTTTGTCATCAGTGAATAAACCAGATACAACTGGAGTTGCTGTTGATGAAGCATTCGACGGATTTGAGTTCATTATTGCCGGTGTTGTAGAAGATGACGCTGATGATGAAGAAGTGGTAGCTTGAGTTTTCGGAACAGTATTCAATGACTGCTGTTGTGATGCAGGCGGCGGTGGCGGCGGCGGCTGCTGTTGCTGCTGTGGTTGTTGGGGTGCAGGAGGAGGTAAAATTGTTGAAGAATGATGATGGTGATGGTGATGATGAGACGGATGATATAGATCACTTGTGATTGTTTCCTTCTCATCAACTAGTATCACTCGAACATAGACACGAAGGCGATCATCGGTTAAGAGATCATTTCGACGAGAGTTCAGGTAATTGCCATCAAGAAATTCTTCATAAACAAAAACAAAACACGTAAATATATACAAGCGATCATGGAATCAAAAACAAGCGTTCTGTTCTACCTGAATAACCCCAATCGTTTCCTGATGAAAATGTGTGAAAATTAGTCGAGCGTAACATAACAAGTTCATTATTTCGACTAATAACACTAAATTCTGCTTTGGCTTTGATGGTAGGCATCGTTCCACTAACATATTTAAGAAATATTGCAATATTATTAGTAGCATGTTGTTTTTCATTTAGACCACGTGGATACAATTTTAGACTCCAACGAGTATTTGAATAGGGAGTATTCACAGGTGAGAATGTTTCGGATTGTAGACAAGTTGAATTCGCATCATCGATATACGATGAAAGATAACTAAAAAGAAGAAATTTGTGTGTTTAGTTCATCAAAAAAAGTGTTCCTTTACTTGATAATCCATAAATGAGAAAATGAGCATAAATGTCGTTCGGTTCGTGAGGATGAATCGGATTCTGAGAAAGTTCGTTTATGACTTTGTCGAACCGTTGGCGTTGTATTCGTTGATGACGCTGTCGATGACGCCGTTGTCGAAGTTGAGGTTGATGTGGAAGACGAATTTACATTACCAACCGGTCGATTATTATTATTGTCCATCAGGAAATTATCATACAATTACATATTTTCTCATTTCGAAATAATCTAAAAACAAAGTTGTGAAAACTGTTGTTAACTTAACGTAACAAGTAACAAATAACTATTCTGTTTTCAACGGAATGAGCTTTATTTTTAAGCAACAAAAGTAGTTGGATCAAAACTTGGTTTCTCAGGAAAAGTGCAACCCGATTGCTGAATACATTCGAATGCACAGTAAGCACCAGCTTGAATTGCTTCCTCATGGCTTTTACCAAGAGCGAGGTAAGCAAGAAAACCTAAGCAGAACACAATACATGCAATTGGTTCATTTGAAAGACGGAACAATATACCTCCGACAAAGGAATCACCAGCACCATTTGTATCAACAATATCTAACGGTTTTTTCACTGGAAATTCTTTTATTTCTTTACCAGCTAAATGAGAACAAGATTTGATTAAACTACAACTTTCTGAAGTCAATGGCATACTGATTGCTAATACTGTTGGATCAGAACCTTGTGTAATAACAACAACACGTGCTCGTTTGGAATTCTTTTTTGGAAGTTCACTGATTGCTTTGGCAATGACGCTAACATCTTCAGTCTAATAAATATAACAATATTAGATGCGAAAGAGATCAATTATATCAAATTTACATCTAATTTTAATTGATGTTTACCAAAACTTCTTGCTTCCTAAGAAATAAAAAAAAGAGAGAAATCATCACGTCGAATGCTTCTTTTGCCGAAAGTTTGCAACAACTAACTGTTTCATTTCCGAATAAGTAATCCACATATGGCATTGCTTTCATCAACTTATCACCGAAATGTTCACATATGAACGGTGCTGATAGATTAGTACAAAATAGTTTATCATGTGTATCAGCATATTCACATAGACGCATCACAGCAGGTGGACAAACAGTATAAAAGAATCCCTAGGTCGAGAAACAAATTAACTAATGTGATCAATGATGCCGAAGAGAAATAGTTACAGCTGTATAAAATATTTTCGCCTTTTCGATCAATTGCTTATTTTTGGGATCATCTAAATGTTGAATAGTGAAATGATTAGCAGCACCTAAATTGGCTACTAGCGATCTATAAGAAGCAGTCAATCGAATTCGAAATGCTAATTTGGACTAACTAACCGATTATTGCCGGTGATTAGAACAGCACAGGTACCCGTTTGAACACGCTCTTCCGAATCCATATGAACTTGATAGGATAATTGAAGACCGGCTTTACTTGCTGCATCATGTAATAATTGATGGTACTTATCTTGGCCAACGCAGCCCATGTACGTGCATACATTAGGTTGCTGAAGTAACCACTAGAAAGAAATCGATAATTGACAGATGAAATTATATGAAAGATGATGTACTGTTGCTGCACGCATGGAATTTTGCGTCGCACCACCAGCTACGAATTGATGATTTGGAAAATCACGAAGTAAACTTTCATTTCTATAAGAGTCGATAAAGAATGTCATTGTATTCATCTCGAACAGATCACTTACAGTCCTTTATGATCATCACTGGCTAAAATAGCGTCATTAGCATTTAATTTATATCTACATTAACGGAAAAACATTTACATAGAAATGATAATTCCTTTATACATCTACATTACGTTTCAAGAAATGACGTGGGAACTTCGGCAATAATATCGAGCAATGGATTTCCAATTCCAAAAATAATTCCATCACTAAAAACAATTGTTCATCGTCGAGTAGAATGTAAAGATGAACAAACCTGAGTTTTTTACTATCAGATGTTTCAGATGACATTATCTAAAAAACCCAACGTGGAAAAACGTCATTAAAATTCAAACCGAAATGAACTGATCAGTCAGTCCAGTGCAAAAAAAAAGAAAACAAATAATCTATGAACGTGTTTTTTTTCCTCCAGCAGCTCCTCCTCCAAGTCTTTCTTTGAAATGTGTTTCACATTCACGCATTTGTTTTTCTAAATATGTTTTTGTCGACTAGAACAAAAAAAAAACAAGGAATGAAACAATCGACTAAATCTTTTCATTAATAACATACTTCTTGTTTCTTGATATCGTCTTCACATGTTTTGATCTTTTTTTCGATTTGTTCACGAACTTCAGCTTTTGTATTTAATACAAACCTAAACAATTTTCAATGGATATCATCATAAAAAATTCAAATGGAAGACAATGATTTTACATTCGACCAACTGAACTAAACATTCGTGTTTCCGTAGGTAATGTATTGATTTCTTTGTCAGTTAACTTTGAACGTTGAATTTCTCGTTTAAGTCCTTCAATTTGTCCAGTAGATTTCTTCAATGATGTTTGAATATCAATCATTTTCATTTGTAATTGACCTAACAACTAAAATCAAAACATGATCTTCAATTCAAAACATTTTCTCAGAAAAAAAAATCAATAACGTACATTTTGAGTTTCCTCTTCACGTGATCCAGCACTCATTCTCGCTAGTACAGTTTTCTTTTCGGCTATTTCTCGAAATGATAATCTAAAACAAAGGAAAACAAAAGTTATCAAATAACTTCGAGAAAAAAGAAATATTCAACGATGTGTGAATGTATGTACATACATTTGTTTTAGTTTATTGTTGTTCTGTTGTGATGTGCCGGCAATCAATAAGACATTTCATTGGCTCCTACCTGCCATTTCTAAGTATTAGTATACCTTTTATTGATATGACGATGAAACTATTTATGACGTGCTTTTGTTTTTATACGTTTTAGTTGAACTACAAAACAAAAAGATACTTTTCGAAATATGACAAACTTTGATGAATGGCGACATCTATCGTAAGATAAATCCTATGGAAATCGATAGCTCGAAGTCAAACTAATTTCGAGGTAGAACAGCAACAGGGATATAAAAAGTGAATCATAGTTTGAATTTCAATTGTGTATACTCTTAATTTATGTTTCAATATAGATATGAAAGAAGCTAAGAGTTATAACCAGAATAGATTCATCCCTAAACTGAAAGTAGTTCTGATACTCATTTATCAGATATTAGCTGTCGACTTAACAATTTATTTGCGAAGTGATATTCGAGCTTTTAATAAGTAGCTCGCATAGTAATTTGGATGACAACTGACCATGTGTGAAGATCGATGTTGTTAAGGTTTGAGAAACGCCTTATGGAATGCTTTGTATGTCTCGCTATTTAATGAGAACCTTCGAAAAAACCAAGTAACCCGAAGAAGAGTTGCATCCTTATTGAATGCGCGTCACATTGATTGACAAAGAATAGCTAACTCGTGTTCCAAATAATTTAAGCGAAACCACAATGTAGATCAAAAGGTCGAAGAAGTTGCTGACAACTAAGGTATGGCCACTATCGATCAATATACAAAAATGAGATAACTCAATTACAAAACAAAGAAAAATCTTAAGGAAATGACAACATTTACAAACAGATTTTATTCAAATAATAAATCAGAAAAGTGTTCAAAAAAAAAGATATGTTTTAACTAGAATATCTGGCAAATGTGTAAACATAGATTGCACAATCGTTATTGAACACTTCATAAATGGTTAACAAGTCACTAATCATTTCTTAATAGCAAAAGACAAAATAACTAATTATGTATTCATTAAATCTGTCTATAGTCATTTTTCACGAGTCCAATAAACCACGAGCTTGTCTATTTTTTTTACTAACTCTTCCCATATTCACATTTTTTCAAAGGTCACGATACGAATAGTTCTTTTGTGCCATTAGTGTCAAATACCCAATCTGATAATTTCAAATGACCACTTCTTGCGGTGCTTATCATACACTTTCATTGAGTTTCTACTTTGTAGCTGCAAACACACGCACTGAAAGTGTTAATTTTCAGTACTATATACATGTATATACCCTGTAAAGTATGTAATCGATAGTATTGCATACACGGGATACAATGTGGTTGTATCTTCAAATAGCTCTATTGATTCTTGTAAGGCAATTCGTGAAATCATACCATTAAAAAAGATAAGTTTTGATATTTTGACATTCTCGGTGACAGTGATCGCCACTTACTCATGTCGACAAGTACGGATCGGATCCGGCGCAGCTGTCAGGACCGATGCGAAATCTGTTGAAAATTTTGTAAAAGTTTGAGTTCATCAAAGTAGTGCTGCATTGACGGATGATAAAGGATTTGGTCGAAAGCTTTTATTCCTTCTCAATTCATATAAGAAAAGTAGTTCGTTAACTAAAAAACGCACAGAATTTCATTATTTCAATAATCTATCTTCTTGTGCTCATACAATTCGATGTTTCGTTAGTACTAATGTAAAATAATATGAATTGTTTATGTTTTTAATCGAAATTCTATCCAATCGACCATAAATGTGATTAAAAATAACTTGGAAAGAAGAGAAAACAATGACGATATCGTTTAACTTAAAGAAAATATCAAGTTCATTCATGTAATTCAGTTGCTATTGAAATTTTATTCATTTGTTTATTTTAATAATAATAATAACAACAACAACAAAATAGCAAACAACAGAAAAGATGAAATTCTTCTTAAGGTTTTTTTTCTTTTTAAATTTTGCGCAGCACAAAACAAAAACATTGTCTTTCGTACAAAATGAACTGAAGTCATTTGAATTTCTTCAAGATTAATTAGTTTTGAGAAGGACTATGATAAATAAAACACGATAACAACAGTAATAATAAGAATAAGGACGACAACAACAACAACAAAAGATTTCTTTTATAACAATTAAGGAAGAAAACAAAATTTCAATCAAGTAATCAGATCATAATAAGGTCATAGACGCAGAAAATCAAGAAGAACAAAAATCAAACTACAAACATACACACAACAACCATTAACCCCACTCGATGAATTGCAAGACATTGAAGATAAATAAATATGAACATAAATTGAGACGAAAACAAAAGAAGACGATGAAAATTCATTCAGGCTCGAAAGAGAATTTTTGATGTTGCACCGCGTTTTGATTCTTGATCTTCATGACTCTAAACAAATTCATTGAAATTTCATTGTCTTCAATGAAACGATAAATTCTTACTTCGAAAATCAATGGTAAATTTCGATGAATATCCGCTACTTCACGAAATCGATTTCTAAATCAACGACAAGAAAATAAAACAAACTCAATTTCCATTTGTCTCTTACCCGATTCGTTTTGTCACATCAGCATTTTTCCAATCTTTTGTCCACAAACTAATACGATCGCCTTTACTTCGTATTGACACAACGCAACCGTTGACATGTTGCGCATCTTCAGTATATTGATCACCGATCAATGACAGTAACTAAAAGACGAATCAAAGTCAATTTCAACAAATTCAAAGAATAAAAACAAACAGTGAAGAGCCAATATTTGTCAAGTTCAGTTGCACGTTGACTTTTATTCAAATTTAATGACCATCGTCCACCGGAACGATTGAATTTATCTTCCCACATTGGTTCCTAAACAAACAACAAAATCTCATGAGAAGAACTGTTCGACAAATCCATTCTCCTACTTACAATATGAGTTTTGAACAGAAGATAATCACAACCTTGTCCTAATCGACTAGCTACTTGCAAATGATTGTAAACCGACCAAAAACTCTCAACTGTTAACACGGTCGTTATTTTGATAAGATTGTCCTTCCATTCGCATTGTCTATCGTTTTTAAAAAACCAAAAAGTCCATGAATCTTCTAACGGAAATGTTAAATCATTGGATGATTGAATCATAGATGTCATTTCGTTAACAGAACTTTCTTTTTCAGATTGTTCATTTGAAACAGGAGATTTATCTTTTGGTGACAATGGACTGATCGGTGTCGTGTATGTTTCGTCGGATTGATTATCATTAGTATCGACCTTAATGTTATCAGTGACTGACATAATAATTTCTATCTAAAAAAAAATGAGTTAATCAAATTGTGTAAATGAAAGAATGCTTAATTATCACAAATTTACAAATATCACAAAGAAAATACTGTTGTGAAAGACAAAGAAAAAAAAAGGAATCGTTATTAAATATCTGATTGATGATAGCGTGCTTTTAATTGCATATTTTCATCGATTAATTGTTCAATTCGTTGCTTCAAGTCGAAATTTTCCTTTTCATATTTTAAACGATCTTCGTAAGATGTTTTGGTCACATGATTAAGTAACATTTCTTTCCGATCAACCAATTGTTTCAATACGCGGATTTCGTCATGTAGAACTTTCAAACTATCAACTAATGAATTCGATGTGTTAGAACACTGAAGATTGTCTGTCGAGGTAAATTGTGGATTAAATGCACGAGTCATGCTTGATTTGAAACTCGATATTGATTTACCAAATTTATTGGCAAATGTTTTTTTCGAAGATTTACGTGCGGGAGATGAAACATTACTTGTAGATATTATCTGAATGGGTATATCTGAACAAATAAGAAAGAATGACATTGTATGAAGATGTAAGTCTGCTTATGAAAGATGTTTATTACCTGATCTATGCTTTTGATCTATTGTTATCATATGAGTTTTTGTTCGCTCTCCATCATTTATTGCACCTGCGCAAGAGAATCGTTTCGGACGGAGTTGGACTTGCTTGTCTTGCTCTTCAACATCTTCTCCTTCATAACATGTCAGAAATGATTGTTCATTATTGAAGGAATCTGAGTGATCATTTGCCGGTGTGTCGATTTTGAATTGTGAACGATATTGTATATCATTGTTTGTGTCCAATTGATCATCGGAACTCAAATTCGCACTGTCAACGGGTGAAAAAGTCGTGAAACGTATCGATGGCATCGACGATGAACGTGAGTTGATCTTCATCGATTGATCATTATTTGATAAAAGTGAAGAAAACGATGAAAAACCACTGGATTTAGCGATGGACTCATTGTTCGGTTCGCATCCTTCGTTTGAATTGATCTAAATAAAAAATCTATTCGAAAGTTCATCTTCGACAAGCAAACTTCTTACCAAAAATAGGTATTCACTATGATCAATCAGTACTCGAATCAATGGAAATAGATTAAAACTAGAACTATCTAATAGATATTTGACAAGGTGCAAATCTAAATCATTACTTGTGTCCTTTGATCATATTTAAATCAAGTTCTTCGGCTGGCCTAATAAGATTGTTTCCAAATGTAACTGCTAAATTCTCGGTATCCATTTTTGTTTCGTTCGCATGTTGTGTTAACTTTTTTAAGAACGAACACAAATATGCGAGAAGTGCATAATTAATACCTGACAATGTCCGTTCGATTAATTGTTTTAATCGATCGATATCATTTGTTTGATTGTATTTAAATCGTGAGCCGAATTCAAAAAATTCATCGAAATTTTTCACTGGAATAACGGATTCCGGTAACGAGTGAAGATAAAGTTTCAACAACGACGAGATAGTCGCAGGTGAATATGAATCGTTCAGTTCAATAATCGTTCCACGATCGTACATATCACGTAATTCTTTGATTGAAGATTGTTTGCCAGGTACTCTAACAAGAAAAACAGTACGTATGATTGCAATTTCCTGAATAAATTGTTACCGAAATAAGCCAACAAATGTTGAACCATACTCAAGTAAGAATTCACAACATTGCCGAACAATCAACGGAACAGGAGATGATTTATCACGTGAGTATTTATACGTATTTTCCAAAGATTGACCAAAAATACCTAATTGTCAAAGATTTTTCGAATAAAAATTCCCTGTAACTCTGTTGAAACTTACCACCACCAATTCGGCTATATGCTGTTCTTTTCAAAGCTAAAAACCAACCATCATACTCCTCTTTTGATTCAGTCTGAAGTAAATGTATCTCATCTAGGTAATAACGAACAATAAAACAACATTCTTGCTGCAAAGCACTTCTTACTATCTGATTTGATCTCGATGGTATTCTCGGATGACGATTCATAATCATTCATCAGAATATTCGGCAAAAGCTTGATCCATTCACGGTATCGTCTATCGATTTTCGATGCGATAAATAGAATCGCTTTGTCCCAATCGATGATACAATGTCGACGATGCCATTTCGAATGGCAATGTAATTTGACTTTTACCCATCCTAAATTCAATTCTTTTGAATCAATATCAATAAGAAAAAACAACAAGCAAATAACCTTGTTTTGGGTTTACACTTAAATCGTCGTTCGACATTGTACCGATTTATCGAACAGACGTTTTTTTCATATATCAGTGAAAAAAAATCAGTGTATATTTGCTTTTTTTATCCAGTCATTGATTGGGATCGTAGAGGATCGAGAACTCAATCTGATTGGTTCATAGGAAAGAAAGATGGGAGAAAAATAAGAGCCGTTTATGTTCATGAACGCTTTTGTTCACGCAAAATGCTTAAAAGGCATACCGAGACGTCAACTTTTGCATACCATTATTCGTCCTTATCACAAGATCTTGCAATATAACTTGAAAGAAAAGAAAGAGAACAAAAACTGTCCGTCTTTGATAAGTACATTAAATAGAGTATTTAAATTTACACAGATACTAAACAACGTGTAGGACACATGATGTATGAATTCATTTGATTGCTATCGTCCGTGATATATTTCACTCAATTATCAAACAAATTTCAATATTTCACACTTTGCATTTTCCGCGACATCATAACTGTCTGCATGTCGTTACGTTCAAGTTGAAATAAATTCAATCTGCTGCTTTTTTTTTTTATTTCAAAATTTCAACGTCAGTCTGTCCGTCACTCTTTGTAGGGTTTGATGTGTTTTCAATCGATGCCATATATTTGAATTTAAAAAAGAAGGAAGGTTTAGCCCTAAAGAGGGCTGTTGGGTTTTAGTGTTTTTGTTTTTCAATTTTTTATTTTGAGAGTGATGTTCTTCATCTCATCCGGCCAAGCAGTAGGCAAACCGCTTATGAACCGAAACCGTAGAGTGTACGACCTTGTCGTTTGAGTGCGTAGACAACATCCATAGCTGTAACAGTTTTTCGCTTGGCGTGTTCTGTGTATGTAACAGCATCACGAATGACGTTTTCAAGAAAGATTTTGAGGACACCACGAACTTCTTCGTAGATCAATCCAGAAATNGAGAGTGATGTTCTTCATCTCATCCGGCCAAGCAGTAGGCAAACCGCTTATGAACCGAAACCGTAGAGTGTACGACCTTGTCGTTTGAGTGCGTAGACAACATCCATAGCTGTAACAGTTTTTCGCTTGGCGTGTTCTGTGTATGTAACAGCATCACGAATGACGTTTTCAAGAAAGATTTTGAGGACACCACGAACTTCTTCGTAGATCAATCCAGAAATACGTTTGACACCACCTCGTCGAGCAAGACGACGAATAGCTGGTTTTGTGATACCTATGAAAAGAATTGATTAGAAAATCATGTTGAAAAGAAGAGATTCGATTTGAGGACATACCTTGGATGTTATCACGTAAAACTTTACGATGGCGTTTGGCACCACCTTTTCCAAGACCTTTACCACCTTTACCACGTCCGGACATTGTTTAATGTATTTGGTTAATAGAAATGAAGAAAACGGTTTGATGAAATGTGAAGAAAAGAACGAATTTAACCGACGTTTATATACGGTTCACATATACATGTATTGATTGGCTCACTAAGAAAACAAAGACTCATCATCTGTATTGGCTCGCTAACGATTTCCTTAACCGACCAATACCATTGAGCGGTTCGTCTTGTTTATAAAGCGCGTGCATTTGCTTGAGATTCTTCTGTATTCGTATTCGAAAACATCTACATTTCACTTACACGTTTATTAAATAAAAAACTCTAATCAATGGCTCGTACAAAACAAACCGCTCGTAAATCAACTGGTGGAAAAGCACCACGAAAACAATTAGCAACAAAAGCTGCACGAAAATCGGCACCAGCTACAGGTGGAATCAAAAAGCCTCACCGCTTTCGTCCAGGTACCGTAGCTCTTCGGGAAATTCGTCGTTATCAAAAATCGACTGAATTACTCATCCGAAAATTGCCGTTTCAACGATTGGTACGTGAAATTGCACAAGACTTCAAGACAGATCTTCGATTTCAATCGTCTGCTGTTATGGCTTTACAAGAAGCTTGTGAAGTAAGTTCAATCAACTAAATATGTTCTGTATCAACTAACTTGTTCTGCTCTTCTCGCTTTAGTCATACTTAGTCGGTCTCTTCGAAGATACCAACTTGTNCGACTGAATTACTCATCCGAAAATTGCCGTTTCAACGATTGGTACGTGAAATTGCACAAGACTTCAAGACAGATCTTCGATTTCAATCGTCTGCTGTTATGGCTTTACAAGAAGCTTGTGAGGTAAGTTCAATCAACCAAATATCTTCTGTATCAACTAACTTGTTCTGCTCTTCTCGCTTTAGTCATACTTAGTCGGTCTCTTCGAAGATACCAACTTGTGTGCAATCCATGCTAAACGTGTCACCATTATGCCAAAGGACATTCAATTGGCCCGCCGCATCCGTGGTGAACGCGCTTAAGTAGTATGCTAAGCTGAAAGATTAGATGAGATGAATAACATCACTCTCAACAAATAACAACAACAAAATCTACTAAAACCCAACAGCCCTCTTTAGGGCTAATATATCTTATATTCAAATTTATGGAACACAGTTATAAAAACACATATTGAAACAGTCCAAAGGCTAGTTTGTTTGATGAAGAGATACATTCATTTTGATTGAACGAAGAAAGAAAACCGGTTGATTTTAGTTTTCTGACGTATTGTCAAAACAGTAAACGAATATTTGCTAGGAAATGCCTTAGAATTTTGCAAATATCTGATACATGCATATCAACTTGTTCAACGATTCCGCGGTCATCTAACACGCATTAAACAACGAATAGAAACGACGAGGTCACATAAGTTATCCTTTCTTTTGCAAATTTTCTTCCTTTTCTCTGCAACGCTTGCACCAATCATTTTCAAGTTTTTATTTTCAAGCAACAAAGCCTAGGCTAGCGAGCTTTGATATTCAAAACAAGAGAAAGATTCGTCATTCACAATGATTGTTGACACAGAACGAAATGCATTATTGTTAACTTTATTTGATGAAGAATTTTCTAAATCAACTAGATATGCGACAAGACAACAGCAAATTTGAGAAAAGTATTTTGACGACGAAACCATAAACTTTAAATTTAAGATATGAATAGCCCTAAAGAGGGCTGTTGGGTTTTAAGGTTTCTCGTAATTGAGAGGGTTGACAATCATCTCATGATCAAGTCACCATTTACTTGGCACTTGTGTATTTTGTAACGGCTTTTGTACCTTCTGAAACAGCATGTTTAGCTAATTCACCAGGTAATAAAAGTCGAACGGCTGTTTGAATTTCACGTGATGAAATTGTTGATCGTTTGTTGTAGTGTGACAAACGTGAAGCTTCAGCAGCAATACGTTCGAAAATGTCGTTCACGAAGGAGTTCCTATTCAAGAGACAAGAGTTCAGATGGATATTGTTGAAGCGAATTGTATGAATAAACTTACATGATTGACATGGCTTTCGATGAAATACCAGTATCTGGGTGAACTTGTTTAAGAACCTTGTAGATGTAGATGGAATAGGTTTCCTTTCGTCGACGTTTTTGTTTTTTGTCACCTTTGTTTCCAGCTGAACCTTTGCTAGTTTTGGTAACAGCTTTCTTTGAACCTTTTGAGGGTGTTTGAGCTTTTGGAGCCATAACGAACTTTTTGTATTAATCGACTTAGTTGACGAAGAATAGATGAATGTATGAGAGTGAGCACAAACGGTTGTGTATTCTTATATAGACCAGTTCAGTGACAACATTTTTGAACGAATAGGAACCGAGCTTTCTTCACTTCCTATTGGTTCATTTGCATGTCAATGCCGAGCGTCTATATATAGAAAAAGAAAGAACGAGACGCAGTTTATTCTATACATTCATCACAAGCTTTTTTAATTCTAATAATTAATAAATCGAAATAATAATGTCTGGTCGAGGTAAATCAAATGCTAGTGTCTTAGCTGGTAGTGGAAAAGCACGAAGCAAAGGTAAATCACGATCGATGCGCGCTGGTCTTCAATTTCCAGTTTCACGTGTTCATCGTCATTTACGCAAAGGAAGCTACAGTGAACGAGTTGCTGGTGGCTCACCAGTCTACTTGGCTGCTGTACTCGAAGTAAGTCTCATTGATATGTGCTCGTCTCAGACAACTCATGTTTGTGTTTTTAGTACTTAAGTGCTGAAATTCTTGAATTGGCTGGAAATGCCGCTCGGGATAATAAAAAGACCCGTATTATTCCACGACATCTTCAATTGGCTGTTCGTAATGATGAAGAACTCAACCGTCTTTTAAACAGCGTTACCATTGCTCAAGGCGGTGTTTTACCAAACATCAACTCTTTATTGTTACCAAAGAAGGTAGCCGGTGCAGGTGATTCCTTACCAGTCTCATCTGCTGGTGTTATGAAGAAAGCTAAAAAGGCTGTTGCAACAGCTAGCCAATAAGTGACTCAATTTGAAAAAAAGCAATTCAGATAAAACCCAACAGCCCTCTTTAGGGCTAAAAGATATTTTAAATTCATCAAATGTCGGATTTTCGTGTATTCATGCGAACAGAAAATAAATGTAAAGTTTCTGCTCAAGAAATATCTGATTTTGCATGCACTGTATACGAGACACATTCATAAACATCACCGCTCTACATATCAAATATTTACTACATTTGTAAACTTGTACAGATCGATAAACAAAGAAAAGATCGTTCTCTTCTCATTAGTGGTTTGTTCTTCGTATGATTCATCGATAACTGTCTTAGGGAAACCAATAGCGCTACAATCAATGGCAACTGTTAATTAAAATGAAAAAATTTTCCGTCGATTAGAAATGAGATTTTCATACTAAGAATGCATTTTAAAATCGAAAAGTTCACATTTTGTTTCATAACATTTGGAGGTCCAAAGACCGATAAAGTTAGATTATATCATAGAATGGCTGCCATATCGAAAAGAGAAAAGAAAATAATATTCGAAGTCAAACTATTTTCGATTGTTATGAAAAGTCAATGTTTGGACGGGTGAATTCTCATCTGAATGTCTTGCGAAGATAGTTAACGATTGCATTGATATATTCTGAATTCGAATTCTGTCTTCAAACTTCTATCATATAGTTTGTTTGTTATTTTAGATTGAAAAGTTATGTGTCATCTAGGGTAATCGAATGTTTCGCTCATTGATCCGTCCGAGCACATGTGTGCGATGTTTAATTAGTCGAATTCAATACAATAGTACTAGTAAAAGTATGTTGTGCTGCTAAGAATGCTGCAATTGACTCGAAAGTGTTGTTTAGGTAAATCTGAGGTCGATCCGGGTGCTGTGTTTATTCGAAAAGATGTGCAGGATTTGTTAACAAACATTACAGGTTTTGATTTATCGCGAATATTTCGAACACGAACGAATAAAAACCTTGATCGAATCGTTTACAAGTATTTAACTGATAAACAACTCAAAGAAGTACGTATGTATAAGCCAAACATGTTGTCTTTCAATCCATATGGGTTTTTGCTCTAGGAACAAGAGAAAACTGTTGAACGAGGCCGAGCAAAACTTCAGATACCGCCGATTTTGACTGAAGCCAAAGAGAATGTGGAAATTCTGGAGAAAGATGAAATGTTAAGTGGATTTTCGCCGAGTAAACATCTATTTATTGACATCTCACTTGGAATACCAATACGAGTACGTTGTTTTGTCGATCGGGAGAAGAAATAAAACATAGATTTTGACGGCATTTAGGATCGTTTGATTATTGCACGTGATGTTGATGGAACGTTACGAACAGCGACATTAGATGAAAAGCGACGAATGAGACAGATTTACTTTCCTATTTCCGGAAGAGAATTGGTTATGCCAAAGATGTTCGAAGAAGAACAACTAGAAGTAAAATAACTGATCTAGACATAATCTCAACATCTCACGAAACGTTTCTCTGCAGAAAATTTTAGAACGATGTGATTATCAATTGATACTCGATCGTGCCTGCGTTCAATTCGAACCGGACGAACCAGAATACATACGTGTAAGTTGTTGCTCGATTCAGTTGACGAATGTCTTATGAGAAGTTATTTAGGTCACCCACAGAACATATGAACATATTGATAAAACGAATTCTTACGATGTACTTCGATCAACACGACATTTTGGTCCGATGGCATTCTACTATGTATGGTTTAAAAAAGTTGATCGACTTATGAGCGACATGTTAAGCAGGAATTTGTAAGTTATGCTCTTGAATCAGAAGTACATTCATAATCTCAGACGTCGTAAACGAATTCTTCTAATGCAAAAATTTTTAATGAATTTTGTTGAGAGGAATTTATCATCGGACTATGTCACACATTGAATGGAGACGATTGTTTCCTGTAAAAGCTAAATCTATTTAGAATTAATGATGCTGTTTCATTGCTTCAACTCTATGCAATCATTCATCCGGATTCTAACGTTGCGACGTATGAATTTCACGATACGAATCCTCATCGGCTGATTGAAGTATGAACTTCACGACTTAATTCACTACAAATTATTTATTTTGTCGGTCTTTCAGGCATTTATTGATGATGAGGCGCGGATACCTGATTTACTCAGCGAAACCTTCCGTCAATATATTCGGAAAAATCAACAAGCGGTGAAGAATGGATAATGGATTCTTTTCTGTTTTGTTCTTTTTCGATTAACACTAGCAAGAAAATCTAAACCTAACGTGTCGTTTTTCTCTCTCTCGTTCTCGAATACTTCTGTTCATACATGTTTTGTTTTCAGATCTACGTGTATTTAACATACATACACAGATAATTTATTCATCATGGTTCACATGAATGTTCTCGCAGACGCACTCAAATCAATAAACAACGCTGAAAAACGTCATAAGCGCCAAGTTATCATTCGACCATGTTCAAAAGTCATCGTCAAATTCCTCACTGTCATGATGAAACATGGTAAAACTACGACGAATGCATCGATTCGGTTGACTTTTACTTGTTTGTCATAGGTTATATTGGCGAATTCGAAATAGTCGATGATCACCGAAGTGGTAAAATAGTTGTTAACTTAAACGGTCGATTAAACAAGGTATGATTACTCGAGATTTAAAACGAACGTTAATTTCTTTCCATTCCAGTGCGGTGTCATCAGTCCTCGTTTTGATTGTCCAATTCGTGATATTGAAACATGGACAAAGAATCTTTTACCATCACGTCAATTTGGGTAAGAACTTTCATTCCAATGTAATTCCATTGTTGACTGCAATTCTTCTAGATACGTCGTTCTAACAACATCACATGGTATATTAGATCATGAAGAAGCTCGACGAAAACATACTGGTGGTAAAGTTCTCGGATTTTTCTTCTAAAATCTTCGAGATGATTCAATATTCGATCAACCAACAAAATAAAACAATAACAACAAATCGATTCATTTTGTTTTGGTTTTGTTATTGTATCAACAAAGAATAAAAAAATAAAAAGAATCCGAAAAAAAAAACTATACGCATATAACAAAATTGTTCTCTTCTATTGTTCATGATATGTGTCAAGTGGACAATGAACACTTGACAAAGAAGACTATTGTCAGTAGTAATCGATCTAATGATAAAATATTTGAAATTTATTCGACCAGATCGTTTCGTATAATTACAATTTAATGAACACACCTTCCGGCTTATTATATAAGTTCATTCACATATGTTAAACGCGTGAATACAGTTTACGAGAGAGGTAATAACAGGGAGAGGAAAAACAGATCATTCCATTACTTTCTGTTTTGTGGAGAAGAAGAAAAAAGTAGCCGTGTCATTTCCGATGATAGAAAAAGTATGGAAAGACATGTATATACGACGATAATTTCTTCTATCGAACTGCTTTTTTTTGTGCTTTTGTATATGATCAATCGTCTTTATACGCATGTCATTTGGTGTATTGCCGACATTAGTAATCATCGATCAATATTCCTTACATTTGTTCAGAAATGAAGAACGAGATAAACTTCATTACTTCATCATCGTATCGTCGTTTCTTTTTAAAGAATAAATATTAACTTATATAAATATATCTTTTTTCATTATCTCGAAAAAAAAGAAAAAGTTCTAAATTCTTCGACATAATAGACATTCATGACAAGAAAATGACTAAATTATTTCTATCGTGGGTAAGTGAAAAAGAATGGCCCTAGAAATGTTTCTCACTCTCATTTCCGCTTCGCTGGTGATATAGAATGAGGAGAGCAAGATAATGGGGGAAAAGTCAGTTTAATCGTCTTCTTTCTCTCCTTTTTCTTTTCAAATACAAGTAAATCTTTCCACACAGATATAGTACTAATCCATATTAAGAGTAAGAAACATTGTATATGTATATTTACTCAACACACTTGTATTACTTCAATGGATTATGCACGAACATGATTATTAGCATATAACAACAAAAGTCTGCCGAATAAGTACAAGCTTGAAAGAACTTCGTTTTCTCTTCCTCTCGGTTTGATTCTCATATTCGATGATGAGTAGATATATCGCTGATTATATAATAGGTATGCTGAAGAAGGACAGGCGCGTTTATATTTATTCTTGATATATATGTGTGTATATAAATGATCGTATTACGGTGTGATAAGAAACATTTATCCAATACTATTGACAACTTTGTTTATTTTTAATACCGAATTATGATTATCGGACGGACACATAAGTGAGATTAACGAGTAATGATTTTATCGAAAGTCTAAGTGATTCAATTACAAGCATGCTGAGAATTGCCTCGTAGTATCTTCTTTCTCTTTAAGTAACTGTATTCGATAGACCCCTAATCTCAGGAGAAGTATTACAACTCCAATACACTTATATAAGACGACTTTTCACATGTAATTAACTTGCAAGGAACAGAAAGCAAAGTGGAAAGAAACGCAAGTTTACATTATAATTGTGACATTTTCACGTTTCTATTGTTCGAATTTATGTACTCGTACAGACATAGACGTATAAACACATATGTACTGATAGGCATAGTAATCAGAGACATATATCGACTGAGAGCAATGACGATGACTCTTGTTACTCGATACAAACGACAAACATACATAAATATGATTGTATTAGTCGTTGTTCGATAAGGATAAGTATAAACATGACACATGTGTAGTGAAGAAAATGAAAGCGAGAAGTACGAATTGTGTTTCTGTCTCACCGACAATGAAACCTTGTCGATTTCTTTTCGTTTGCATTCAAATAATAGATTTTTCCTTTTTCTTTCACTAGCTGATAATTAAAAAACGAGAACTTTTTCTTCTTCTTATACTGTTCATCAACATCTTATTCGTTCGAGGAGACATGAGAAGAAAAGAAAAGAAGAACGGTATGTCATTGATTAATTCAAGTACTGAGCTCATTTGAGCATGAAGTAAAAGTAACGAAGATGAACTGTCGTTCTTCTGTTAAATTAACCGTAGGCCTATGTGGTGACACAACGGATCTATTCTAATCAGTACGTTTTTCTTTAATACAAAGAGTAAGACTCTTCCGCTTTCTTTTTTCTTCCACTCTTCTCTCGGATTTTCTTTTTATATACTAAACATTCAAACTACAAAGAGCAACATACTGATCGGTCGACAACGGAAAAATTACATGACATTATTATTTTCTTTGTTATCGTTTTCTTTCTAAATTGCGTTTTATGTATGCATATATGTTAACAGATCAATGAATTGTATGTCATTAAACTGTTGATAATGCTTTTTTTTTCTCTTTCGCTCTCTTTCGGAGCCTTTTTTTTTCATCGCTTTATTTTGCAGATCCTTATGCTCGACAATGTGATCGAACATTAGTTTGCATAACTGATCTGTATGCGTAAACTTAGTTTCATTTTACAATGGCATTGTATACAAACGAAAAAGACTCGATTCGATCGTCATCATCATCATCGTCGTCGTCGTTGTCATCGGTGCTAATTGAAGATCAGTATTATCGAAGAAATTCGTTGTTATTTTCATGTTGCGGTTGCCATCGAACACGACAAATAGTAAAAGTTGAAGATAAACCGAAAAGGAACAGTCTACAAAATGGATTCTTCAAACGGATTCAAATTTTCAAAGGTTTACTACATACGGATGAATACATTTCGAGTATCTATTTGTTTTTCACTTTAGCACAAAAGCGGCAAAGTTCAGTTCGTAAACAACAAATCGGAACACCAGTTTCCAACCATCAATTTGCTACTGAAATAGAAAAAATCTCCAAAGAGAATGTGGAAATTGAGCCGATTCAAACTGGTCAACCGAGTTTTGATTCCTATTCATTCGCGGATATTGAAATTGGCTCATCCATTAATGGTGATAAGTATCATCGAGCGTTAAGTGCTACACCCAAAAGTATTCCATCACATAAACGCTCTTCTATAGCAACGAATCTATCAGTATATTCAAGTCAAACACTACTCCGAAAGTTACGTGACAAAGCTCATATTCTTGATGAATACTATCATGATGTATCAACTAAAATATCTCAACGTCCTGTAACGTCACTTTCGTCGTCATCGTCATCACTTCGCGAACCATCTGGCGCAACGCCACGCTTATTTCTTCACCATAATCGTTCGAATGATAGTATAAGAAAATCAACACGAAGAAACTATCGACAATTATATAGTACTGTGTCGTCCAACAGCTCAAGATTTGACTTATATAACGATGAAGATAATATTTTACGAGAATTAATACGTTTTAACAATGATATCGATCTGATTCTATCGCGTTTGGAAATGGAAGGTGAAAATCTACCTCAATTACAAACCACGGATTTGATTTTATCGGATAAAGATGATCAAATTCAACAGTTGAATGTCAACCCAACTGAGGATTCGCATTCAAATTTCGATCTTCCGAGCAACACTAATCCGTACGTTTTTGTATCTTATCTCTTCGCAGAGCGAATAGTCGTGATGATAAATCGGTAAAGTTATCTGAGAGAAGAAAAACATGTCAAAACTGTTAAATCAATATTTGTTTCTCATTGACAAGCAATCAAGAGAAAGAGAGAATTCATTCGAAAAATCATCTATCTTGAGTATCAGTTGTCATCAACAACATTATTGACGAGTGTTTTAACAGAAATGAGTAAATATAAATATGAATAACCTGCAGCGATGTAGAAAAGAAATACTTCAGCGAGAAAAATGAACTGTGTTATTCAATAACTGACACATTCTCTTCGTTTCGCTCATTTACTTGTTCTACTGACGTGATCTTTAGTCACATTAGTTTTCTCTCCAGTAAACTTCGGCAGCCTTGCTATTGGATATCTCTGAATAAGTGTAAAGATTTTCTAGGTCGATAATCAAACATGTTATCCAAGGTTAGTCTTCTCGCTAAATTTTATCATGACTATCTTTTCTTTTGTCATGAATCAATAAGAGATTCATTCTGAAAGGAGAAAAGTAAGTCGTTTTCTATACGTGTTATTTTCCAATTAATTCAATGGAACACTACAATGAGAGAGAGAGAAAGAGATATGATATAAACAGTCGTTGCTGAGCCACATTTTGACTTAGAAAATTATATTATCATAAAGCATACATTCTCAGTTATGGTAATTTTTTTATGTTATTACTGTTGTGCGAGTCGACAACGACGAATTTGAAGGTAATATATGCCATAGACAACGACCTCAGTTAGACACGTACGCACACATGTACATAACAATTTAGGTTTCTCTCTCTCTCGCTCGCTCCATGGTGCTGATGACGTCTTTCAGTTGATCGGGTATGCGTGCGCAATTGTTGCGTCATCGAGATCTGTCGTCAGTCGATAAAGAATGATGGAACAAATTTTCTTTTTTTTTCTTCTTCTCTCGGACTAATATTCTCGATCATCAAGATGCTTCTCTATGCAGTCGCAGTAGAACTGTTCCATTTCGAAGAGTTACTCTCATTGATCAAGAGTGGAATTTTTTTCTTGAAATGTGAATTCCTGTCCTTCGTGTCTGCTCCGCACTCTTTTCACGAGATAACCTTCGAAAGATATGAATCCAGAGGCCTCTTTCTGTCTGAACAAACAAGGTCAATTGTTCGATGCAATCAACGGTTTTCTTTCTTTTTTTTTTCTTCTTCTTCGAATTAATTTTTCAGTCGTGTTTGTAGTTGACATTCGATATCGATCTTCGTTTGATTTCAGAGAGGAAGAAGACGAACTTGATCAAACTACTTCAAACGATATTCTGACAATGCGGACGAACACGAACGAATTGAACATTCATTTACTTCTTTCAAATGATATCGACCGGCTACGCGAACTAGGTAAATACCAAAATAATCTTCGATCTCAGCTATTCTTCGCTTTTCCAGCACTCACAAACTTGTTGAAGATGACCGCGCAAAGCTGTACATCGGACATTGTACATAATTACGAAACGATGTAAGTGCCTATGACTTGATGATGCGTCTAATTGCGAACATTTAATGTAGAACATTAGCGAAATTGAATAAACTGCCAAAGTCAACAACATGGAAAGGAAAACGTGTCTTTGGTGTCCCATTACGTGTATATCAACAAACAACAGGTCATATCCTACCCATAGCGATAGCGGACGCCTTACAGTATATACGTGTCCATGCTGGCAAATGTGACGGGTTATTTCGTAAACCGGGTGTCAAGTCGAAAATCGAACGTTTACGGTCACAAATTGAATCGTTGAATGAATCAAACAACGAACATGCATTCGATTCAATCAAATTTGATGAATATCAACCGTACGTTGTTGCAGATACGATTCGACAGTATTTTCGAGAATTACCCGAATGTCTCATGCCACCAGTGCTAACACGATTGTTATGTGATTTACTCAAACGTAAAGAATGTCAATTGTTATCGTTCGATAAGATGAAAGGAATGCCTTTTCTGCTTTAGATCTCTCACAAGAAGAACAATTATTAGCAATACGTTACATATTCTTAGTATTACCAGATGAAACTCGTGAAATATTGGAAACAATTCTTCGATTTCTATTAGATATATCCGTACGATTAGGAAACAACCAAGTAAGTGTAGAATCATATAAGTTCGGATTTTATGATCGTGTGTGCCATGTAGATCAATTGTCGCAGTTTAGCACGTATTTTTCTTCCATCTGTCTTTCAATCGTTCTACGACATACATCATACGTCATCAAAGCTTCTTTGGTGGAAGTGGAAAAAGGAAAAAACGGATGGAATCTCTCAAGAAAACGATCGTTTGATCTTAGAAAACTGTCTAATGACAATGATTCTCAATGTCGATATTCTATGTCGGGTAGGATAACCAATCAGTTTCTGCTTTTTTTCCAATCGACACTGTTTTGCATGTGTACATATAGGTTCCAAGTGCACTTAATGATGAACTTAACTTGCCGTCAGCAAGAAAAACAAAACGACTTGATGAACTTGTTCGTCATACATGTAATGGCGAATTCCATATAAAGAAATTCGTATCGAAAGCTAGTGAACAATTTCTTCAAGTAAATCAACACATGTCGAAATTGAAAAATAACATTTTGTTCTTTAGCGTATATCGACAACAAAATTCAAAGCTATTCCAATTCACGTCGATGGTGTCAGTGTAGCAGTACATAAACCATCGGCAATGTTATCAAATGCAGATGAGAATAATTTACCAATATGGAAATGTTCAATAGATATTCCAGATACCAATGTTAAACAAGTCTATGAGAGAATCGAACACCATCGATATCTATGGGATAAACATGTGGCAGAGAGTCGAACAGTAGAGAAAATTGATGAAGATAAGGAAATAGTGCAATATGTACTTAATTATCTTGATCTCATTCCTGTTCGATCGTTTTGTGAATTTCGGTAATTGCTTTCTTTCTCTCTCTCTCTCTCGGACAACTACATTCGTATTTCGATTTCCATCTAGTTTTTCAAAAAAAATCACATCGCGGTCAGCATCTAATGCCAATGCTATGCTCATAAGCGCTGTATCTATTGATCATCTACAAAATCACTTTCTACCTGGTAGTATGGGTGTGACTTATAATATGCACTATTATATAACGCCGTCACCTACACAACCCGGCCATACAACAGTGACACAAATCGCTTGTGTTGATTTCAGGTTTGGATAAAGGGACAAATTGCAAAGATGTTTGCACTACTTTTCTTTTTCAGTGGCCGATCCACACAATGGTATGAGAATGTCTATGGGTTTTTATTAGCACACAATCTTTTATCATTACGAAATTCGTTTTTGAATACAAATACTGTTCAAATTTGAAATCTTTTCATTATCATTCCTTGTTTTTTTTTTCTTCTCGAAAGACAAAAGAAGAAAGTATCTCTTTCTTCTTTTTTTTTCTTATTAACAAAGGATTATCATTGTATATGACTGAACTCCTGACAACCATATAATCTCTCTACTTGACTCAGGATACCGTCCTTAATCATGATCTTTATCATGACAAGAAAAAACCATTAACAACAATAACTATCGTTCATTTTATACGCATTTATCGTTTTTTTTTGTTGTTGTTCTTATTTTTCTCTCATAAACGATTTTGAATGTCAGTATACAAAAAGCAAAAGAACAATGAAAAACTATTCACATACACAAAACAAATAATACTTTGAAGAATATTCGTTGAAATCATACACACACACACACACACGCGTGCGGAGGGGATAAACACAACATACTGGTGAACTAAAACTTTCAAACAAGAGCCTCCTTTGTTTCGTTGTATTTAATGATACACCACTGTTTATTCTTTGGACTTTGTTTGATAATTTCCAGTGGTTTCGTTCGGAGACTTCGCCGTTGATAAGCTGCTGCGGAAAAGCTTTTCACACTATGTCGTAAACTACTAAAACGACGCAGTGTGGCCGGTGGTGTTTCGGGTGGTTTCAATTCACATATGATTGGTGTGGCCGTGTGGTGGATTCGTGTTAAATCATAACAGGCAGATCGTTTGCTATAACATGTACCCATATGTTGTTTTTCTCTTTTTTTTCGAACTGCTCAGACAGAACTAAAGACAACAGATGAGAAACTTAAGAAAATCGGAGTGATAACAGAGGCGTACGTACTGTTGTTGATTATCAATCATTATCACGAGCGATTAGGGTTTTAATAAGAAAACATGTGACCGATGTATCTTGTCGTTTGTCAAGGTCACTTATGTCGTATGGAAAGAAGAAAAAGTGAAAGCATGCGCGCACACACTACGGTCAACAATAGCACCTTTGATTGAGAGTGACCGAACGAAGAAAAACACCTATTCTTATGTTCCTTTTTTTGTGTTAGAAGGAAGGAAGGAAGGAAAGAATAGGAGAACGAAGATGACCGAGTCAGAAGCAGCACATTTCGACAAAGAATGAAAAAAGATTTTTCTTCCTATACAACACCTGCTTCAGACATGAGCTGTGTACACATCTACTCAAGCGATATCTTTATCTAAATTCGATTTGAACATAACACTCATTACGCAAAGTTCGTTCGATAACACTTATTAACGACGCGATCTTTTGTCTGTCTGACAGGACATGAGCAAATATCAAATAACTCGAACATGCACGATTGACATACATAAATACACCTGTTCGTCGTTGTTTGACAAAAGAAACAATTAACACAAAGTTAAATACATGAACATTCTTGTGTAAAGATCAGAAGTTATCACTTATCTATTAGTTTGAATAATTCATGACGTGTATCGCTAATTAGAACAGAAATGACGAGTCTCGTTCATGATTGTTCGAACTGCCTTCATGCACTTTTGACAACACTATTATAAAGATCTTAATCAATTCTGATTCACCATAAAAGGACAGATAGACCTTATTTAACCAAGATACAGACTAACAATCCTTGTTAACGTGGAAGGTGAAGTAGTCTGTGCGTCAATTTTTTCGTATTGATAAAGAACAACTATGGAAAATTTATCGTATCTCGTAAAAATACAAAGAAACCGTATAGTCAATCATCAGTGATGATGATGATACTGTTTTCTTTGTTCGTGTATCTAGTTTGTGGTCTAAAAAAATAAAAAACAATCATAAAAAAAATAGCCACATTTGAAAAACCTGAATGAAAAATAAAGAATATGATCACTGTAACTAATTAGCTGTTGACGATTCACTGGTTGTTTCATCGATTTCCACAATATGCTGTTCATTATCATTCGGTTTCATGTTGTAATCTCCAACATTCGTCACAATTTCTATTTCTTCTAAAATCCGTGTGATCGGAATATCGACAGCTTTCGGCAATGTTGTTTCTGTTGGTTTGCTATGAGAATAGAGACTCTGAGATGTATTGTAGAAATTACTATCCCTCGGTTTTTCATGCTGGAATCTCGATGAAAATCGATTGGTAGATGAGTAAAACTTCGGCTCGGTTGGGGTCGGGTCCTTGCGTTCTTCGGCTTTGGCGTTATTCGCAGTCATTGTATTGTATTCGTCAGTTATGTTATCTACGACCGGTTTCATTGTACCTTCCAAGAGATTTCGATATGTATCAATTTCTTTTTCTAATGACGTTTGCTTGGAAATGACATCTTCATAATCCTGAGTGGTTTTTTCGTGCTGTAATTTAAATTGATCGATTTGATTTTGTTGTAGTTTCTCGACACGTTGATTCTCGTCAGTCATTAACTCGACTTTGATTTGAACTTCACGGATGTGTAGTTTCAAGTCAGCTGTTTTCTGTTTCAATGCGTTGATATCTGCTCGAACACGTTGTATCTCCAAACGTACGCGATCTTCTTCTAATCTAATACGTTCTTGTTCGCGTTCGTTCATGAACAAATATGCTAAGTCCGAATATTGTCGTACAATACTATCGTACGATTGACTAAACTGAGTATAGAGTTCATTTCGATGTGTATCGTTTTCTCTTTCGAAATCTTGCCTAACGCGTCGGATTGCATTGGACAACTCCGATTTGAACACATGTGCACGATCGTTTGTCGTGTTCGAACCGGTCATTAATGCTGATTGTTTAACTTCTTTTAGTTTCTGCTGTTGCTGCTCACGTAAACGAGCAATTTCCGCGTGTAATTGCTTCGTTTTTTGTTCGGCTGATGCTCTAGCCAACGATTCAGTATGAATTTCATTTCCAGTTTGTACTAGAAGACGTTGAATATGAGCGGTCAATTGTTTCCATTGGTTTTGTTCGTTATCTTGATGAGCGAGACGACGCTTGAACATCATAATATCGCCTTCGATCGATGAGAGCTGTCGTTCAACTTTCTCCGTGTCGTATTTGGATGCATCGCGTTCGCGGAATGTTTGATTTAACTGCTGTTTCAACGGGAGAAGCGTATTCTGAAAGAAATGCGAGAGTGAACGAGTAAACTTTTGCAAAAGAAGTCAACGAACGTGTGTTGTTTGAGCGATTGAAAACGTATCGTTTTTATCTTTGAATAATTGCTCTGCTGCTTGTCTCAATTGAACGATTTCTGTCTCGAATTTTGATTTGATCTTTTGAGTATTCTCTTGTTCCTTTTCGGTGAGAAGATTCGCCTCCATTTGGATCTTCTTGTTCTGAGCTTCCAAATATCGAACTTTTTCAACATAATCAGCGAATTTATCGTTCAATGTTGATAATTCAAATCGTTCCTTTTCACGTGCTTGAGTGTACAACGGTGGTTTTGTCATCATGTACGACGAGTTGCGATACGTTGAGGCCGACATGGAAGCTGATTGATTTTCAAAGTGATTTGAGTCGACAAATGAAGGCGAATGTAAACGAGAAGATGTATAAGTATTGTTGTTTTTGCTGTTCGTCGATGTTTGCGGAACACAAGTGGCTCCTAATGATGATGATGATGATGATGATGATGATGATGATGATGATGATGATGATGATGTCGATGGCTGAGACACTGGTAAACTATTCTTAAGAGTTGACAACGAGTATGGCAATGGGAGGAGGCCGAGAAAAATGTTGCTCGGCACTATACCTATTATTGGAAAGAAAAGAAGAAAGAAAGTAATCTGATAATGCAACTTACAAAAGCGAATGTGAAAAAAAAAATTGTCGAGTAAACCTTTTTTTCTCTGTTTTAGAAAAATACAAGAATCTCCAGCACTGCACTTTATTATTGTCCTTGAAACTAACACTTGTACAGAACGAACATTAAAAGAAAATGTTTATTCTGCTTGTTTTTCTTCGACTTCTTTCTATTTCTGAGATCAACCGAAAAAAATACAGGTACTTGCCATTACGTAGTAAATAATACGTATGTCTATGTATGCAAAACAGTAGATTTATATTGAATTACCTCGAGATTCATCATAGGTATTCAAGTTATTCTTGTTATTTATCATCCCATCCATTTATTGATAGACAAAGCTGAAAAAGAAAAACTAAAGCGAACAGCAAGTCGACGACGAAGTTATGTCTGTTGATTTTTCCGTGTGGCAGTAAATTTAATCATCTTACATGAGATCCTTTGCAAACATATACATACTTGATAAATCGTCTTATCTATTGTTGCTTTTTTCTTTACACTCTATTCTTGTTGTAGTACATGCAGAAACACAAAAGAAGCGAAATTTCAACGCTCTCCGTGGTTTATAAATGCAAACCAAAAATGTATATGGGTTTTATTTTTTTCTCTCTCTCCGACGTGTTTTTGTTGGAAAGTCATGTAAGGTAATAATGCATACAGATAACTAATAATTATAATTTCGAGCGCGAAAGTTGTGTGAATAGACGCAAAAGATCACCTAGAGGTGAATTCATCGTGCATGCTTTTTTTCTACTGGAGAGATTTTCGATGTTGCTTTGTACTTTACTCCGCGAAGAGTGTGTGTGTGAGAGAGAGAGAAAAGTTCGTAAGATGTACATATGACGCGCGAAAACAAAAGGGATTTTGTTTCCGTTCGAAGAGTTGATAGAGAAAAGTTTTTGTTCGAACGAAAAATTGTTGCTTTTCTCGAAGATATGTTGTACTGTTGAAATCCCGGCAGAGGTCGCTGATATCCAAACCGGGTGCGCAGATCGATCAACATTCGATCGTTGAATTTGACCAACGGATGAAAGGCTTACATTTCTTCTTCATTCATTCATTCGAATTGAAAACTAAGAACGAGTATGGCGAAACCTTCGAAGAAATCCGGCAAACCTAAATCACGTTCGAAAATGACACGTGAAAAGAAAAAGCCTCAGCTTGGCAAGATATCTAAACAAGAGAAAAAATTTCATCAAAAAGTGAAAAACCATGTTCCATTGAAGAAGAATAACGCCATGTATCAAAAGCATAAACCACAAAGCAAACAAATTCAACAGAGTTTACCTATGGAGAGTGATATTATCGAAGATTATGATGACGACGAGCTTATCTTACCATTGGATATGCTTTCGGACGAAGAAGATCAACTAGGCAATGCTCAAACCGATGATGAAGATGATAACGAGCAGATTCTAGCGTATGAGCGTATCCCACGCCCATCGTTTAATGATATTAATCGACAACGGCCGTTGTTACCAATTAAAACCGACCGTGGTCAAATCATTGCTCAATCGACACCCATTGTCGACGAAGAATATCCTGATGAAGAAGAAGAAGAAGAAGAAGAAGAAGAAGAAAAGCCGGTTGAAGAGGAAACCGGCTCTGCTGAACCAAAACCAGTAAAACCCGTCTCTGTCGTTGAATTACTTGCTGAACGTGATAGAAAACTCAATGAAACCAAACAAACCATTGTCACCCTATGCGACTTGATCATGAAAAGTCCGTACGAAGAAATCTCAAATTTAAAACAACTACGTGCATTACTTAACCTTGGTGATCCATTGATATCGTTGACCGTACGGAAGTTAACCATGCTCTCCTTAGTGGAATTATTTCGTGATATCGTGCCTGGTTATCGTGTGCGTTCGTTGAAAGAACAGACGAAAGAGGATAATGAAGAAATGAAGAGTACGAAGAATAAAAGGACTAGTCACAAAGAAAATCTATCGAAAGACGTGAAAGTGATTCGTCATTTCGAACAAACTCTAGTGAAACATTACCAATTTTTTCTTCATTTTCTGGAGCAATGCGCCAAGAAAAACCTTCCCGATAATCATCTCGCTAAAAGCAAGCACAAACAGTTGAAAACGATCGAATCGCCCAAGCTCAGTCTCGGACATTTAGCTATTCAATGTCTATGCAAACTATTAACTTCTCTACATCATTTCAACTTTCGTACCAACTTACTGAATGTTATTGTTCAGTATATGGCTAGCCAGTAAGTTAACCCACTTGAAAAGCAAATGATAGATCAACTCTTCTGTTTAGCGATCTTACCGTTCAACAACAATGCTGTGAATGCATCTCTGATCTACTACGAAATGATCGTACAGGTGAATTGTCGCTTGAAGTAGTTCGTTTTGTTACTCGTTTATTAAAAACTCGTTCATATGCTGTGGAACCTTGTGTGCTGAATGTTTTTATTTCATTGAATATTCGTGAAATATCGCCGATTGAAGAGAAGAAAGAAGAGAAATCCTCGAAACCGGATTATCGTGCTCAAAAACTATCACGTCGTGATCGTCGTCAACATAAAGAAAAGCAAGAATTGAATAAAGTGCTCGAAAGTAAAACATTAGCTAACCGACAAGAACAACGCTTGAAAATCAATCGTCAAATAATCGAATTGATCTTCCTGAACTATTTCCGTTTGTTAAAACGTCGGTTAAATTTACGTTTGATGCCCAGCGTCTGTGAAGGCTTAGCTAAGTTTGCAAATTTGATCAATATCGAATACATGGACGATTTAATCACATGTTTCTATGATGAGTTATCCTCGGAACAAACTGGTTTAACAGCTCGTGCAAAATTTCATTGTTTAATCACCGTCTTTTCCATATTAAACCGCCAACAAGTATTAGTTCATATTGATCCTCAACGATTTTATGCTTTATTCTATTCTTTACTTTCACCATGTCCACCTGATCATGATATTGATCTAGTGATTAAATTACTTCAACTAATGTTAATCGATCGTTATAAACAATTGTCCAAGAATAAACTATTGGCATTTACTAAACGTTTATTAACGATGACGTTAGAATTACAACTAACAAAGTCAATCAATGCTGTTTTAGTGATGATTAAAGCTTTGCTAACGATATCACCGATGGTAACCGATCAATTATTTGATAACGAATTTTCAGGTTCGGGAATAAAATATTTGATGGACCTCAACGATCCAGAATATTGTAATTCGCAAAACGCGACACTGTACGAACTGGTATTATTAAAAACAAAATCGGATAAGCAAATTCGACAACAATGTCAAGAAATTCTCAGCGGAAAATTTCAAACGGATACACATGTGTTACGTTCATGTCAGGAGAACGCATTAGCATATCTTCAGTTGACCGAAAATCAACAACAAGACGAAAACTAAAACTCTACTGATTGTTGTTTGTTAGTTTTTCGTTGGTTTTTGTTATAAAGATTTGCTTTGAAAACGAACTTTCAACGGTCGATTTCAATGAAAACAAAACATATCATTCTCTCATTGTTGTCGATGGTTTTATTCTGGCACAAAGTTCTACGTCTATTCTCATATAGCATAGGTGATGTCTGATGTATAGAGTTGCCCATGTATATACGTGTCAACGACACGACGAACGATACCATTAAAAGGATAAAAGATACTTGATTTGTTATTTCATCTATTTTGTGGAGACGAAATAGTCTTCGAACCGTTGGCATTGTTCGGTGATGATGATGAGGAATCGAAATTTCAGCTTCTTTTCATCTCGGTAAGTGAGAAAATGATGTAAACAAAGAGATAGAATTTACTACCAATCAGAAAATTTTTTCGCGTCTTTCTTTCGTGAAATAGACAGAATGACTGACTTGCACATTCGTTTCGTTTGTTTACTTCTATGATCATGTCTACATCTACGAGCAAAAAACCGACTCGAGAATTAAGTTCAATCACGAATCATCTGCTTTTAACTAAAACTCTCAATTCACTCGTGAATGACTCTCAAACGTCAACAATAAAGGAAAACGTGTCCAAATCAACTGACAATACTGTGAATTTACTAAATATTTATCATTTGCTTAGTAACAACAATCAAAATCAGTTATCATCAGTTACAGAAACTTCTTCGTCGTCTTCTTTTGTTAATCATAATCAGTTCAAGGAAAAACCTACAACAAAAAAGTAGATATCAATGAAACTGTACATGTTTTTCTCTTCTATTTCAATTAGTTCGTCATCGGAGTCAACATCTATGATATATTTATGTCGATTTTATCAACGAAATCGTTTGATCGAAGTGCCATTTACCAGTGAACAGCAGGGCATCTCACATGATAATTTGAAACACTTAATCAGTATGGAAATGATCTCTCTTGTAATTCACCTATTTGTTTTTAGTTCAAGAATTTCAGTTGAATCAAATACCAAAAGCAAAATTAATCGTTCAAATATGGAATGATCAATACCAAGACTATATCGATATCGAATCATTCAAGCAAATACCTTCGGAAGGTCGTTTACAAGTTTTTATGTAAGATGTTCTTCACTGTCTTCTCTTAATACCAGACTTGCGATCTAATGTTCCTTGTTTTTCCTGTTTTCTTAATTACTAACTGGTTATCTCAGTCAGAATCTATCTCGAAGCGTTTATGAGTGTTTAATTAAATCCATTTAAAGCTGACAAATAGTTTAATATAAACGTAGCATCTAATGTCTTGTTCATTGGATTACCTGTCACTCACGCCGTGCATATAGCCTTATTCGTTTGATATAAACAGAAAATGACATGTTTGACAAGTGGTTTAGAAAAGCAGATGTTATTAGTAGAATCTATTTGTGGAATTCTTAAGTGCAAACGGAAAAAAACACAACTCCATTGAATGTTTGATCATTTAGTGAAAAGGATATCAATTCAATTGAAAATTTAGCGAACTCGAAAAGTCCATCGGCGCTCATCTCCTCTCAAACCATCACAACAACCGCGGTAGCGACTGGACGTTCAACTACACCTAATCCAACTCAAACAACAATGGATGTTGTTTCAACCCCAACCGTGCCCAATCGTTCGACACACATACATGACGAAGTGGACTGCTCACCACAAGTTAATCCTAAGAATGATCACGACTCGTTGAATAAGTAAATCGAACTGATGGAATCCGCTTGACAAACAATGATTGCAATCTTTTAGTTCATCAGCCAGTCAACTCTACGATCATCCATGTCATCATCTCATGTACGATCTCTTACCAAAGCCGACGGATGGTATACCAATTCCGCGTTTTCCACCGCATATTGCGGCTTTTCTGAATGGAAACGGTGATGCGAATCAATTGAACGCCGTTGTCCAAGTTCTCTATCAAGAAATCGTCAAATACGAACTGTAAATCGAGCCCTGTTCACTTCGTTTTCTATTCGCAATTGTTTAGGTATCCAAATGCTGATGAACTTCGTTCCATCGTTAGTCGTCTCGTTGATCGTTATCCTCAATGTATATCCGTGATTGGTAGTATCGAGCTGTTAGTTCGAAAACTATACTATAAATTTTGTAATGAACGAAAAAAGTATCCTATGGAATTGAAACGTCGTCAGCCGAATAAAAGAAAACGTCTGACACGTGAAGAAGACTTGGGAACGAATATTTCCAATCATCAGACTTTATGTTCGTCAGAAGAACGTCGAGAGAATGATTCAAATCATGTTTGGTTAGATTATCTCAAACACATGTGGACAGCTTCAACAACGGACGAAAAAGATAATCTTCAACAACAGCAACATTCAGCATCATCATCGACATCGTCATCACCTGTCTCTACTAATGTCGAACAAACGCAAAAGTATCATCCAGTCAATTTATCAATCTCAATGAATAATAATCTTCTGTGCACGGAATAAATGAACGTTATTTATTTCTGATGAAAACAAATCTTTTTTTTTCTTTCTTGTGAAATCAGTTTCTCTTCTGTATCTAAATTCATTCATTATAATAGATTTATATGATTATTTTCTTTCTTAATCGAGCTAAAACTAATCTCATTACTCACTTCTTTCAGTTAATGGAACCAACTCTCAGGTAGACATCGATCATGTTATCAAACCCTTCGAACAGATGAGAAAAACAAGACGTACCCATACATCATCATCTTCAATTTTCCTCCATATGTTTTCGCATAGACACCTGCATCTGTCAAGCACAGACCGACCTATACACTAGTTGACCCAATTAATAAGAAATTCTCATTATCATCAGACCTGTCGTTCCTTGTCACCTCGATGAATTCAAATAAATATCCTGCAATTCTGCTAAATAATATAGATTTCCCTTTTGATTCGTCACTGTTCTCATTGAAGACGTCTTTTTTCCATAAATTCCAATGCACATTAATTAAGCGCCAGTTTTTATGTCGTTTGATTTCTAACTCAGATTACCTTCTGTTGTTACACCGGAAATGAATGTCGATTCAGTGTGAAAGTTTTCCTAAATATACTTTTCCTGGCAATTTTGAAATTTTATTTTCATTTCGTCATTTATTTCTTATTCGGAAACTTTATATCCAATTCTTTCGTATACACGAAGATAATCTTTCATAATGCAGATAGATAGCTAAGATTACACGAGATTTCTCTCTACAATGGAAAGAATAGTCGTGCACAGTGCGTAAAGAATTGAGTTTTGAAATTCTAAACGAAAGATATATGAATAGCGTGTAATAAGAGAATATTATTGTATTATAGATAAACTCAATTATTTTCCCTTTCATAAATATAATAAGTGCATTAATTTTTATGATTTTTTATTTATAGATAAATTTCTTCTGTTCAGTTGATCTGTTACTTCTGTTTTATTTCTTTTTTTTTTCTTCCTATTTTCTCAACTTGTTCGCTGGTACTGATCAACAGACATCATCATCTTATCGACCTAGAATATTGAAATTGATTAGTGAATATTACATTCATCCTACTTATGTCGTTCACAGTTTTCCTTTTTTCTCTCTCTCTCTTTATTTCTTTAATATTTTATTACCCTCATTACTACGAGCTTATATATATTAATCTGTTCTCATAATGTTTTCTTTTTCAGAAACATAAAGATCTACTGAACTGTATAGGACATTTACATTTAAGAAAATGAATACTACTAATATCACGACGTACGTTTTCAGTAACACCACATTTCTTCCGACCAGACACCTTGCATATCAATGTCCAGACCAACGCGCTATAACTCGTCCCTTGCTCTTTGTTCATAATTATTCGTTGTTTGTATTCGGTTCGATCTTGAACATTCTGGCGTTCTTCATTCTCATGCAAGGTTCTCTTCGTTGCCATTCAACATTCGCCTATCTGGCATTTTTGTCTTTGTCCAATGGCTTATCATCATTAGTGCGTTTTACTCGATGGATGTTTTCATACTATTTAAATATTCAAGCCGATCATTATCTTTATACGTGTCGTCTTTCACATTTTTCATTGGATTTTCTGACACATTTTAGTCTTTTAACGTTAGTGTGTGTGAATATCGATCGTGCTCAAACAGTTACACGAAATCGGCCGAATACAAAATTCTCCAGTTCGACATTCCGGCGAGTGTTAATCAAAGAATTATTGATTGCTGTTGTTTTAAGTGCCTATCATTTCCACTGGCTGGTGAAATTTGGATACGAAGGTAATGTTTAGTATACCTATCTAAATAGTATGACAGTTTCTCTCGCTAAACTTTCATATTAGTTCTAAATGCTTTCTTTTTTCTTCTTTTGTATCTAGTTAATGATGGCAAAATGAAAGAAATCATATGTAACTATGAAAAAAAACGTACATCTCGAATCTATTTCTATTTCCTGTCGGTTCTCTACCGTCGAATTGAACTTTTTGTCTTTTTCTGTTTTCCACTGTTTATCAACATTCTTTGTACGATACTGATCGTTCGTAGTTTACGTCTACGCATGCGCACAGCGAAACGTTTCAATCCCTATCGTCGCACTGTTCGTCATTCGAAGCAAAGTCAATTTTTAAAACGAATCCAACAAGTATTTTCATGTCTCGTACCACGTACAACCACAAAATCCAATATTTACTCATGTTTTGGCTTTCGAATTCAATGTCGACGTCATACTGAATTACGTCTGAAATTCGCTCGAAAAGAACCACAATTACTTAGACAGGAAGATGAAAATGATTCCAGCGATCGACAACAATCACTTTCCTTGAACAATGATTTACTTTCGGACATGCAGCAAATAACAACCATGACGGCAACAATATTGAATAAAACTCATCGATCAAGACGTACTCGTGATATTCACTTATCTGCTATGTTGATTGTACTAAATATTCTCTATTTAATTTTTAATTTGCCATTCAATCTCTATCAGAATTTCGTCAGCGACACGCACAAGAACCCCCGCGATGCGTGTATCGCAGCGTTCACTTATCTTTTACTCGATACATTGCAACAAACGTATTTCTCGACAAATTTCTTCTTATATGTTCTCACTAATCGACGTTTTCGAGAAGAATTCACAAATACAATGATTAAATTGTTTACAAGAAAGCAGGAATATCTATTGAGGAAAAGTATGCGACAACGCCGAGCACGAAGTTTAAGTTTAATTCCGTCAACAGCAATTATCACAAACTTCAATGGCGATTATCAAGCAAGTGTACCACAGAATCGCGACAGTATTCGATTAGATATTGAATTAACGCGACCGTCGACATTAGAGCAACAAACAGTTCTTACGGAGGAAGGGAATAATACATTTATTTCCAAATTAGTCGCACTTCAGCAACTCTCCGATGAACATGTATGACAATGACATCGTTTCGTGTTCTTTCTCTCTCCTTTTTCTTTTTGTCTTTTTACGGTGTTTTCAGTTGTGAATATTAAATGTTACGTATATGTTCTTCTTTATCGATAGATAACTATTAAAAGAGAAATTTCGCATGTGACTGGGAGAACATGTTCAATGCTGGTGACGACATTGCAGTGTTGACCTTGTCACATAACATAGAGCAGTCATTGTATTGCATGATAAATTGTATGAAGTATTGTGACATAGAACGGGAGAAAAAGAAGGAGAATGTAAGTGTGCAATTGGCCTTTTGACTTGTACAAAGAGAAGAAGAAGAAAAAAAGAATGAAAACGTACTTTTGTAAGGTTATAAAAACGATACGATAACAAAAAACGACATGAAAAACACTTTAACAAGAATTATGTGTAGAGCATAAGAACAAGCTTTTCTTTTTTTCGATTTTGGCAGTGACTGACTATGGCGGAGAAGTCTCGTCTCATCTGGCAAATCTTCCAAGCTATTGAAAACAACGATGATGGACACGGCCTATGGAATCTACTCGAACAGATCACCACAACAAGTTTCGATCAAGGAGTTGTTTACATGACGTATGCCGGCGAAACGCCGCAATCATCAGCGGAGAAATGTCACCGACATCGACTGTTACAATTATTAAAACTTCATGAAAAATTAACTTATAGTCGTGCACAATATCAGTCTTAGTAAATATTTCCTAACATGGAGACAAACAGTTCTTCATATTTTGTTTTGCTTTGACATTTAATTAATAAATGGCCATATAGTATATAACAGAGAAGCGAGAAGCTTTGTCTGACAAAAAAAAACATACATAAAACAGGTCGTGCATCTAAGTCATCACGGTTGACGGTTATATGCGCAAGATTTACTAATTTCTATGACATTCGAAATAAAGAATCATTGTAGACAGAACAGTTGTCGTTGTATACAAGTATTTATAGATAACACATACTTACATGTCAAGTTCGAATAGCACGACATGTCCGAAAGATTTTGGTTCTGACTTGTGTCAAAAGAAATAAAACGTCATAAGAATACGTCAGAAGCATATAATTAGTTAACTAAAATCCTTTTTTGTTAATAATGATCACGTTCGTGTTATCTGGTCACTCTTCCACTTACATGAAACAATGGCATATCGCACGGAGATTCACCTCATTGTAGCACGTAGAAAAGAACAAATGAGTTGCAATAGACATGCGTTGTTAATATGACACGAAATCACCTCATTCTTGTTACCATTTGCAGCAACGCTGATATCATACGATGCGTATGCAGTGATGAATTAACTTATTAATAGAAATCATCAACAAGTCTAAGAATATGGCTGAGTAAAAGATCACGAATGAAAACAGAGATCATATGTATGTCTTGTGACTAAATCCGAAAGATTTTTGGTAAAATCAGCAAATATCTATAGTATTCACGATGTTCTGCGAAGTAAATTGTGTAAGCAGGGCAAACCACAAGGTCTTACTAATGTTGCGATCGGTTTGTTGAAGACGAGAAGTCATCAGTATACAGTTCGATTATGCAGGAGAAGTCAAAGGACGACCCTGGACATCGATGCACTCCGAAGAGAATGAAAAAAACACGATAAGAAAATGTTTATCATATCACTTCAACAAACACAGATATTTTCTCTCGTGAGAGACCCAATAGTCAATGGCTGACGAATACTACTCTTCACGGTTAGATATTCCATCTTCGACTGTACTGATCACTGGTGGATCAAGTGGGATTGGTTTTGGTCTTGCTCGATGTTTTGTTCAAATGAATGCCGTTGTCATAATCACCGGTCGTCGTGAACAACAATTAAAAGAAGCAGCAAATGAATTGAATCAGTTGGGAAAGAAAAATGTGATCTATCATGTCAACGACGTAAATAATATCAATGAACGACAGGCTCTTTACAAATGGATCGTTGATGAATATCCTCAAACGAATGTTCTGATTAATAATGCAGGCATTCAACAGGCAGTCTCGGTTGCAACCAATGATAAATCTGCTGAAGACCTTTCTTGGGAGGAGCAAGAAAAGACGATTCGAATCAATCTATCAGCACCGATGCATCTATCCTATTTATTTATTCAACATTTTCGTCAAATGAACGTTACGACCGCCATCATAAACGTTTCGTCAGGTCTGGCGTTCGTACCTCTAGCATCAATATCGATCTATTCGGCAACAAAAGCAGCGCTACATTCGTTTACTATGAGCCTTCGTTATCAAATGATGAAGGAAATAAAGAATATTCAAGTCTACGAAATAATCCCGCCAGCTGTACAAACAAATCTTGGCGGCGGGCAGTCATTTGGTGAACCGCTTGATGAATATTGTCGAGCAACATTTGCAAGTTTACTTCAAGGTCAACAAGAAATTGCATATAAAATGTCGGAGACGATGAGAAAATTGATATCGCGTGAACAAGTTGCCGAATTGTTTATGAAAATGAATGATAATTTAATGGCAACGATTCAAGATCCGTCCATTTGCTAAACATATTTAAAACAAGCTTGTTTTTTACTTTTTTATTCGACTTGAAAATATGCATTCGCTAAGATATATGAGAATAGCCGCGGCACTCATGCAATGGGCTCGTTTTGTTTTTTTTAAAATCTCAAACAAAACGGAAGCAGTTGATCTCAGCTGCATAACCTTCTGCCTTCTATTCATTCGTGTTAAATTGTAAAAGCCAATATGAAGACATACAAATAAACCTTTTTACTTCATACAAAGTACAAACTCGAGTATAGCTTCATTAATTTTTTTCAAAACTCTGTTTGATTACGTCCCATAAATTACACTCGTATGATACCAATGAAACTAAGTTATTTCTACTTGACGAAGTAGTGAATAGATTTGTTAGATTGTTGACAAAACTTAAATGAATGATAAATCTAAATAAGTAGTATTTTTCCTATATTGGTGCCATTATATTTATATGGATGTTGACATATCGAATGACACACGTTGCATGTCACACATTTCTGTAAGAGCCTAGCATCAACTCATTTGATCACGGCATCATTAAGTGAAATGCCGATATACCTACACCTACCAGTTACAGCCCATTCTCCCTACTTGCTTGCCTGTCTCCCTCTGCTTCAGTGTGATTATAAACCAACCATCAAACATTGTTTCATTCGTCTGTTCTGCTCTTTCGCAACAATCACATACACCTATTTATTCTCACGTTTACCTGAATTGAGAACACGGCCAGACAGAAAAAAGTAGAGCTAATGCTGTGTATGCACTCTCTCAGTCATCCTGTCGACCATTGCTTTCGGGAAGGCATCTAAAAAGGATGATAATCATTGTTCGTTTCTTCGTTCGCTTTTATTCTCCTCTCGTCTATCCCCTCTATTCCTCCGTCCGTCCATACTACACGATGAACGGGCAAACAAACGCATTCGCTTCTAGTGTGTGTGCGCGTGTGTGCGTGTTTGTGCCTACAGTCTTACGAGCGAGCGGACGTGTGTTCTCTTCCTCGGCATACATCCTAGTATAAAATAGTAAAAAGCAGCAGCAATCTAGGAGATCGGCGAACGAAAGAAAGGATAGGGGAAAGGAGGAGAATGCATTCAGTAGGCAACCAGTTATAGTCAATGCAACACAGCAACGACTGTTATCTATTTGACTAGAATTCTGTATACAACTTCGTCGTCAAGACACAACGCATAAACAGACAAGTACAGTTTTCTTCTTGCTACCTTTTTCTTTTTTTCACTTCTAATAGGTTTTTAAATGACTCAGACCGAAATAAACTGCTGATCAGCAAATAATTACAGTGTCAATTAGATGGATAATGATAGAAAAATGAATATTTCCTCATATACTGTTTCATAGACCTTCGATGAACATGTGATTTGCCGGAATAAGACGGAAGAAAAACGACGAAAGAGTGAGAGTAGGAAAGAAAAAGAGAGATCGGTCAAAACAAAATAGGTGACACGAAGTAGATAGTTACTCGGTGTCTTGCATTTGCTTCATCTCAATGCAAAATGGATGCGTACACGCATATATCGTACAATTATCGATGCGTATCACATCGGATTAAGCACTAGTGAACTTAATCCAAGAGCGTGTTTTTCCTTTTAGTATACACGTCAGTTTTAGCAGTTCTATTGCTTTTCAGTATTATCACCCTCATCATCATCATCATCATCATCATCATACGATGTTGACTATGAGTACTTGCTTTTACTCTGCAGGCAGCTGCGATAGTTAAGTCGTGCATATGCCCTCAGTCGTACTCTTTTTTCTAAGAGCAGAGGAGAAGGAGAACAGACAAGAAATTGCCGATGTTGATTTCCGTCGGAGCGAGCTGCAATAACCAACTGTTGGTCGTGCTAGAATACATTGCGAAGCGAACCTTGGCAGACATTCTAACTATGCTCGTTCGTTATGTACGAAGGCAAAAGAGAGAAGAAAAAAAGAGAGGAAAGATCGAAGCAACCGCTAAGGTATGTGTTCTGTTGCTTATTTCAAATGACAACAGCAGCAATATGCAAGTAAATGCATATTTCAAAAACTAAAGTCATAAAAATGACTACATCACGTCATCCCATCTGCAAGAAGAGAAAAGTTTTTTCGAAAAAAAAAATCATAGTGTATGTCTGTTTATGCCAGTATGATGCACACATGTCTATCCTTCTTTTTTTTTCTCTTCTTCTATATGGCTGACAGTGAAGCATACACGCGCGTAATTATCGTATCGAAATGCAGAACGAGAGAGAGAGAGAGGAAAGAGGGAGGCGGTAATCTCGTCCATGGTCAGTTCTATTTTATTTTTAGACAAACTAAACAATAGCAACAACGATGACAAGCACTATGTTGATGGACAGCACCCTTGATACGGATGGCACAGCATTTATTTGTCCTGAATGTAGCTTTAACGGTACAAGTTTACCAGAATTAATTAGTCATCTGAATGAAACACATGGCGAAGGTTTGTTTATATGTATAGCGAATTGATATTGTCTGATGTTGTTGTTCCTATTCTCCGTTAGAAACCGCGACGAAAAGTGTTTCACCACCGAAAAATCCGGCAGTATTATCGAATGAAAAACGATCAAGACGTAAACCAGCATTTAGTCATCAAGTACATTCTAAAAGAACGAAATTATCGATTTACTGATGAATTTCTTCTTTTCGTAGATTATCTCTCAGCCACAGCGCCAGTCAATGCCAGTATTCAAACAGTCTAATGTTGATCCCGGTTTGTTTTCATAGTTTGAAATTTCCATTCAAATTTCTTGCGCTTTCTTTCTAGGCTCCATTCATTTCTGGAATCGTGTTATATCAGCCGACGAGAATGATCGAAAATTTTCAGAGGTTTCATTTTCTAACATCAATACACTTTCATAACTGATAAAATTGGTTTCTTTTTCTTTTTACATATTTAGCCCACAAAGGTTCGCGATGAAAATGTAACTCATCCGAAGATAAGTCCACAAAGATTAATTGCACCCAAAATAATACACACTCCACCAACAACAGTAGATACTTCGTCCTCGTTCTGCTCACCATCTTTTCAGCCAATTCAAAAGAACTTTCAGTGTCGCATTTGCCATCTAACTTACAAAGTAATTTCCGCCAATTCAGTTGATATTATATTAAATTCTTGCATTCCAATAGAATTTTCATGATTGCACAGCACATATCCGTCGCAAGCATGAAATTAGTCATGCGCAAGCTGGTCGTTATGTTGGTAAACTCGATACCGATGTTCCATTACCACCTTCAGCAACAGGACATTATAAAATTCGCTTGAAAGTCAAATCTCTACCTCCTCAAGCACCAACGACTGCAACTTCAGTCGAGAATTTCACGAACGTCTATCAATGTAAATATTGTCCGTACACAGCATCTTGGTTGAAAGATGTGGCTCAACATGAAAGACAAAATCATGGAAAATATTCTTCCTTCGTTCATGAAGACACACCACATAGTAATAAACATAACAATAAAGATCACAATGATTTATCTGCACTTCTAATTGATAACGTTGAACCCTACAATGATGCTCTTCCTAATTCCAATGACGAAATTATTATGATAGAAGAAGATATTGATGATGATGAAGAAGATGCGTAAGATCACACAAACGCGTTCCAATTATATAGATTGCACTTGTTTTCATAGGCTTTGGAAATATCAACAAGAACTCAATAATCTAACTGAATCACCCACAAATCATAATAACACTACTCACCATCACCAGAACCATCCGAATGCGAGTTTTCTCGCAAAACCTTTCAAAAAATTTCAATGTCCACACTGTGAACACTCGTAAGTTGAATGGAACATTGATTACAATGTCAGCAATCATTTCGTTTAGATCGCCGAAGTTAGCTAAGCTCAAACTTCATATTGCAACACATACGAATATAAAGCCATACATGTGTTCGATTTGTGGCTGGCGTGCCAATCTTCGATGGTATATTCAAGTAAGTTAATGTAAATAGAAGAAACGAAGGTCATGTTATTTTTTGTCTAGTGTCATGCAAAGAAACGTCATCCGAATCAGAATTTCGAGGTTTTACAACTATCTAACGAAGAAGCTGAACAAACAATCAACGCTTATATGCGTGAAAATGGCCTGCAGACGAAAGTCCATAATCGTTTTGATTCTAAACATCACTATCAATGTTCATTGTGCCAATTTCGTTCGAATCATCCACGATTTATCGAACAACATATTGAAACAAACCACAGCCACATGATGGAACAAAATAATAACCATTCCAATTTAACTCCTGTAGACCTCAACTCTCAATATTCGTCAAAGATCGTCTATCCTAACTTTTCCTCGCATCCGAATTTCAATCCAAATCGTTTATATTACTGTTCGTTATGTTATCGTGGTTATCGCTGGCGTTATGACGTCAAACGGCACCACAAGACCATGCATGAGACAGTTGATGACGAAGTAACCAAAGGTCGAAATTTCCATTATCTGGAATACGTTCCGCAAATTGATAGTTTGATTACAGCAACGATGTCGAGTATTCACAATCCCATGAAGCACGAGAATGAAGTTGAAGATAATGATGATGATTTGAAATTAAGTATTGCTGATGCTCGAACAGTCGATGTAACTGACGAAGAAGCAGCTTTACTGATGATCGAACCAGAGAGATCGGAAACCAACCAAATTGTCATTGATGATCATCCTGAAGATGCAGTGATCGTCTTTGAAGATGACCGAACAGATAAGTCGACATCGGAAATTGCCAGACTGTCATCTCGACCGACCTACAAACCATTTCGTTGTCCATACTGTTTCTATCGAACTAACTGGCGCACGGATTGTATGCGACACATGCGAGCGCGACATAAGGTTGAACCGAATCAAAATGGATATTATGAAATGTCACCTGATGAAGCTGAACGAACTTATGATGAGTACGAACGTACATTTGGTTTCGTTGTGGCAAAGAAAGTTTTAGCACGCTTTACGGACTTTCGTCAAATATCTTGGGAAGATCTGAAGAGATCCATCTGGGAGAAAATCAAAGATAAACCAGATTTCGAACAATGTATTTATGATCGTCTACGGCCAGATGATTATGATCTAACACCAGTGATTCAAATGCCACCGGCACAACCTATTGTTATTACCATACCAAACAAAATGCCATTTGTGAAACAGAAACGTGTTTTTACCTGTATGGACTGTGCATTCAGTTCACATCGAATTTATGAACTTGAACGACATATTTGTTCCAGAATTCAAAAGGTAATTGTGTTTGCGATCATTGCAGCTAATGAATGAATTTCGTTTTAGTTTCAACGAGAGAAATCTCATGGTCAAGTCGTTGTCTCCTTATACGAGTGTACCAAGTGTTCATACCGTACAATGAATCTCAATTATGCTAAACAGCATATTTATCTCCATCAATCCAAAGAGAATGAAAAGAAAATGTTTTTCTACTGTTCATTCTGTGGCTATAATCATCGATTACGATCGAAACTTATTGTACATATCGCAAGAACGCATCCCAAACGAAACTCCTCCAATTGTTTAACTACTTGTCGCGTATGTCATTGCCAAAAACAAAACATTTATCTTATTCTTCTCTGCTACGTTCTAGTACGAATTTGATGCTGATTTTGCCATTCAACAAACTTTGTTAAAACGTTCGTTTATCGAACAACAATTGCAAACATCCAAGCTTTTCTACTGTCTTTACTGTCCATACATATCGGCAACAATTCTCGAACACAATCAACATCGCTTGTATCATCAGGATAATTCCATGCACTCGTACAAGTGTCAACATTGTTCATTTGCATCGAGTTCTTCTATTTACACTGTAGGTTGCATTCTCGGAAATGAATTCTCATTCTAATTGAAATTTTCTTTCTAGAATCAACATATGCTATTGCACAAAAATCCAACGCGAACAATGTCAACTGATATCGACGCGAAATCTTTGAAATATATTCGTAAGACTTAGGTGTATACCATCCGTTTTCTAGTTCTCATTTGTAGCTGTTTCTACAATCTGCAAAGAAATTCTCGGCAAACCTCGCCGTCACAATTGTCCATTCTGTAGATCATTCGCATCAAGTTGTTCATCGACAATACTCATTCACATAAAGGTAGAAACGAATGTAATCTGAAATATAGATTCAATCTAATCTATCCTTTGTTTGAATAGAATACTCATTCTTTGAACAGTAAGCAGTTTGATGGTAGTTTGATTATTGGTGCGGAATTAGCAAAAGAAATACTCTGCTTTGAGGTAATAAGATCAACAGGAAATCAATGAATTCGAAAGAAATATTTACTTTTAGAAACAATAATCATTCAATGGAATTGTATGGCATTGTCCTTGAGAAAATTCGAACGTTTTGTTTCTGTGTCAGATGTCTGGTAGTTTGTTTTCCAGTTCAATCGTAATGATCTGTTGAGCTTTATTTATTCTGATTACAAATTTCATTTGTATTTGACTCCATGCGAACATGTCCTCTGTTTGTTTTTTATAGAAAACCTATTCAATTACTATTGTATTGACTTCTATTAGAGATACATCTGATGAGTTGGGCATAGAACACACACCCACGAAATGTCTATTTGTTTCATTGCAATAGGATGAATCTTCTTGTTAGCTTCTCATTTATTTTTGTTACCCATCTGTATCTACCTATTCGTCGGCGTTCTACATCTTCTTGTCGCATTTGTGTATTTACATCTGTTCTTGTCTTCATGTTTGAAATAATTCCTAAATCAAACGAATAAACATATTCTACAGTGGACAATGAACGATGCACAAATCAACTGATCTGCTTTTGCATTTAAAATATGTTCAGATTTATTGGCAATAGACTAAAGCTTTCACTCATTAAGATTTACAATTATCAGGAGGCATGAACATGGTTCGTTGACGTTCTTGACGTTTTTCTTGTAAACCAGCAAAGAATGTTGTGACGTCTTGAGCTGTCAATACGCCATCACCGTTCGCTTTTTCGCGAAGAAAATCACCTAATGTTTTCTTGAATTCATTGATGCCACGTAGAACTTCGAGCTTTTGGGTGTAACCGAGATTTTCCAATGAATCAGCAAGAATTTTATCTCCATCGAGATTTTCGCTTTGAGCTAAAGCCTGTTTTTCGTATTCTTGAATCGAATCAGCATCATCGAATATCGGCGTTAATTTCAATTCGTCATAGAGTTTCTAGAAACGTGTGATTCTATGATTTTCAGTTAAAAAGCAATTCGTTGGCTCTTACAGAACATTGCTCACACCGACATAAACGTCGTCGCCATCCGTCTCGTAAGAAGATCGTATGAAACTCATCATTCTTCTCATTCGATGATAATAAACATGCTGCTTTCAAAAAGAATTCAATTGTCCGAAGATGTCCGAAATTTCAAATCTTACTTGCATTGTTCTCTGCTGGTGGTGTAATCACTCCTCGAATTTCTGGATAGAAGAAGAACATCGGTCAATGTCAAAGAATTCAGTGCATTTCTCACCATCATAAAAAGCTAAGAATGGATATTTAGTTACACACGCTTGGCAAATCATATCCATTTGATTTGTTTCGTTTTCTTCCATTGGTAATGAAACACCCAGATGCTATGAATTCCATCGTAAGATGAACGAACATCGATGCGCAAAAGTCTTACTTGACTGTGAAACCAATCTTCGCAAATAATGCACTGGATCATTTCATCATCTGACGTCTAAACTAGGACAGTTATCATGACAATTCCATCCATCATTCGAAACACAAACTGTTGCCTCTTTGTCTGGATACGGACGCTTGCACGTACAATAGATTCCTCGAAAATTGTCATTGTATTTATTCAATGTATTTTCCGGATCTTTATTCTAAAAATTCTCGTAATAGTAACGTGAATATCTCGTCCACTCTTACAAGATAAAGTTTACAAGGTTGATGACCTGATTTCGTATTGCCACAATCGCATCGGAAAAATCTAATCAAATAATCTTTTCAATCGTAAAAAACAAACTTCACTCAATCATTACCTTTTCGTATACAGTTCATTCACATCATGATTCGCATGGCAGTGATATGCACATGCTGCACACACACCAATCGATTGTTCATTCTTGTTACATGTCGTACAAGTGAACAACGCTTGACGTCTGACATATCCCTAAGGAATTAAAACAAAGTGACTGGTAGAACTGATTCGTTCGCTGACTTACTTGTGAATATGTACATGTATCGACATCACAATTACCATACAGTGCTCGTTCACGATCTAGTTCTTCTTCTTCATCTTCGATTTGCTCGAGTAATTCACTACAAGTAACAATTGGTTCTTCATCATTTGTTGCAGGACGCTCTGACGACATTTTTCGATAGATATTTCTCTAGAACTTACAATTTAGAACGAAATGATCTCTTATATGCACTGACAGAAAACAAAAAAAAAGAAAAATAAAGCATTGTATTGGTTCTTTGTTTGACTGATTGTTTGATTAGAACTACTTGTTTCCTTTCATTGCAAGAGATTGCATAGATTTCAATCGAAACAATAATCTTTGCTAAATGTCATCAGTGAACATTTATTTGCACTTGGTGTCATATATCGACATCTAGGAAACACATGCTCTTCAGTTTTTCGATTGCATCATCATCATCATCGTCGAACGACTTTCTGATTACTGAAAAATCTTGTTCACATTCCTCTACGATGTTTGATACGAAAGAACATCTTCGAACAAAAGAAGAAAGATCGAATGACAAACCTTCCTTCTTTTTCTCATTGAACAAAGGTCACCTTGTCGCGGATATCATTCGCACTCTTATGAAAGAAATCTTACTGAACACACGTTTGCCATAATCACGTCTTTGGTCACCCGATCTGGGAAGAAGTAATTCGAGATTAGAGAACAAAGAGAGAAAAAAAGTCGATGACGAAAAAAGAAAGATCAGTTCATTTTGATCAGTTCATTCGATGCGATAATCATTATGAACTATCATCGATTAGTTCAGAATCTTGGTCTGATTTTCATTCTGACGTATCCCATATCGTCAATAGCAGCGGAATGTAGTGAACATTCAAGTCAAGATGATGTTCCCTTTGGTGATAGAGTCAATCAAGCGCCAATTATTCTGATTGGAACATCTTTGAATAAAAATATTGATTCTCATATTCCAAATTTATTCAATGTGACATTTCTTGTTCAATGTATTCTGAAAGGTCGACCGACTCAACGTGTCATCTTCATTGTTCAAGCTGGTGAGTATCGTGACGTAGATGCGACAATTAGACTGCATTATTACTTTCAGGTTCACTTCTGGGCCGACGTTCATGTCAAAGATTAGATGTTAATCGAGAATACCTTGTCTTTCTCGAACCATTTTTCGATGGAACATATCGACCAGTTGATCTCGAAGAGATTCCATATACCAATCAAGTGAATATATTACTTTCAAAGACGTGTGGTCTATCGCGAACTTATCCGTTTACTGAATCCAATGATAGTGAAGCACTTCTCACTAACAAATGTCCACCGGCTGTCTCGACAAATTGTCCAACAGGTTCGACATGATTTCAGTCTTTTTCTTTGGCATTCTTCTAAACTTCCTACTTTTAGACCCACCAAAATCGGCCGTGAAAATTGCAACAGTAGCAAGTGTTGTATCATCAACAACTTCAACAACTAACGCTGATATGTTAACGAAAACTCCACTTGACCTAGATGCTATATCACTGCTTCTAGCTGAACATCCCTATGAAAATCTGAGTTTTGCTCTTCTACAAAATCAAAATCATAAATCACTTTTCTCAGACGATGAAACACGAAAAAATCATGGCCATCGCATGTCAACAATGCTTTTTCTTATTTTTATTCAACTAATTTTCAGTAGTATTCTGCACCGATTCTTGTAGATCTTCTTCTTTTCCGATTTTCACCTTTTTGTTCTTATTTATACATAAAACAATCTTCTCAACATACGAAATCAATGCAATAAAGCTAAGATATTCAAACATCTGTTAGAATAAACAAGAGGATAATCGAACAAGTGATTTCTAAAGTGAGAAGTGTATCAATCGTGCAACAGTCATCCTCTCGTTGACAATCGACTTTTCGTTTCTAAAATTTCATGTTTGTATATGCGTCATTGTTAACAGACGATATGGTCATTACACCGTTCCTGTTGTAATGTTGATCCACTGCTTCAGATATACGAACGATAGAAAAACAAACAAGGCAATCGCGTTTCTGTCATATCGTCCATGTTGTGCACGAAAAGAAAAAAAACGTATCGGACGTGCATTCTTCGTTCATTGTTAATATATAAACGCAAATCGACAATTCATTTCAATTCTGTCTTACGATACGTCAGCTTCGTGCAAAATGTGCAAGATTATCCCAACAATTCTTCTAATTGCTGTTGCAATTTGGAATGCAAATGCAATCTTTCATACCGATTGTTCACGTGATGATGTCACATTCGAAACAAAACTCGTCAACTCATCTTTTGTTGTGTATGGAAAACCAACTGCGAAGACGTTATACAATGATAGTGACTCCATGTTCTTCGGCACATTTCGCGTCGACTGTATACTCAAAGGAGAACCCATTGACAACATTATTCACATCATGAGAGCGGGTAAGTTCGAACTGATTATTTCCAATGAATAATTTCATGCCTGTCTGCTTTTCGTCAAGGTCATGTGAAAGGTAAAAAATACTGTCAAGATCTATCGGTTGGCCGTGATTATGTTGTCGCCTTTCTTGAACGAGATCCCTTCCAAGTGAACGAGACAAATACGTTTATTCCCACGGATTTTGCTGATATGCCTGTCGAAGGCAATACGACATACGAATTACTAGCTGACACATGCACTCTGAAACGAATTATTCCAATTGGATTGAAAGCTTCGGTGGATGATGTGTGTCCAAAAGTTTCTTCGAATAGCAAATGTGTACCAAAAGTAATCGTAGACGCGACAACTGTTCACACGGGTACAGGTGCAATCATCATTCCAGGTCAACTTCATAATGTAACTGATGTTATTCGAAGTAAATCCGGTTCAGTGCAAGTCGATGTTGATGGTAATACGGCTATGCGTACAAGAAACATCAACATTCTCCTTGTCTTCATGGCTATTTGGGTTCGATTCTATTAATCTCTCAGACAATAGAAAACAGACGATTATTTTTTGTTGATAAATAATGAAAATTTTTCTTCCTCTTATATCGTTGATAATAGAAATTCTACTTATGTTAATATTTCTCGAAAATATATCCCAATAAATATGAAGTATAGAAACTCCAGATAGACAGTGGGATTCTTCCCATTTCTGTACTTTTCAACGAATGCTCTATTGCGACACCTGTGTAGTTTGATACTGGTAAATTGGCTACTCCAATAATACGTGTTGACTCGAAAGATAACTAATCGACTGAGATTCAACAGTAAATAACATTGAGCGAAAGAAAAGAGAATAGAACATCGAACGACTTGCTATTTGTGTACTAAAATATTTTTCTCACGTGTGAAGAATACGAAGTCTAAAGTTATCTAACGTACAGGTAAACCTCGTGATTGACGAGTATTTGGTTGCGATTATCTATTTGATAATACCAAAACAGAAAAATATGCATCTGGAAATAAATGAATTACCGTGTCAAACGCAACTCGATACTCAGGATCTAACATGTCCAATATGCATGAGTAAGACGAAGTTGCTCTCGAAATTTCATTTGTTAGATTCGTCGTAAATAGGTATTGCTGGTGATCCTCGAGTGACGTCATGTTGTCATCGTGTGTTTTGTGCGAAAGATGCCGATCCCAATCAATATCAAAATGGCTGTCCGTTGTGTCGTGAGAAAGATTTTCACTTTGAGAGATCCCCTAAACACAAAGAGTTACTCGAACAACTGACTATCAAATGTGTTTGCTCGGAATACATCGCTCATGGTGATTATGAAAATCACCTGAATCGATGTTTGAACACACGATTTACTTGTCCACATACAGCTTGTCGTGAGAAAGTAAATAACAGTGTATTTCATTACGTAAACATGACTTTTTTGTCAATCGAATAGAACAGTTTAACCGAATACAATTCACAAGAACTGGTCAGTCATTTAGGTCGATATCATTGTGATGAAGTTCCTGTACTTGGTACAACTTATATCAAGAAATCATCGGTCGAATCGTATAGAAAAGCATCGAATAAATATGATGACCTGGTGAAAACTTTATATTCTGTGATTTACCCTAAAATGATTAATATACAGTTGAAAAATCTATCGTCAAATCAGCAAAATGCAGCTATTTTCAAATGTCCCCAAGGACACACATTGATTGAGGCTGATCATACAAAACGCAAACGTCGCAATGGTGTAGTTTACACTTCAAACGGTTTTAGCTGTGATGTCTGTCGTCGTGTTTTCGCCAGTGGTTCATCATGGCATTGTTCATGTACAAATGGTGGTTACGATAAGTGTATTGACTGCGTCGTTTTCGATTTGTATAATCTTGACGATCCCGTTTTGAAATTGGCAAGCACTGATAGAGTGGAACAACAGGAACGTGCACGACAACGAAGTCTTCGAGAGAGCGCGCGTGTTTCAAGAGAATTATCTCAAGCTTTAACCGAGCATGTCAGTGATGATGACATCGATGACGATGACGATGATCAAGTCAATTATGAGCTGTTAGGATCGAGATTGGCTCTTCCATTGCTTCTCGCTCGACAACGTGCAACCGAATCAGGAAATCATGAGACTAACCATGAAGAAAATTAGATGAGTATCCGAATTCAGTACATCTCTGCCGAGTTCTGTATATGATTTTTATCTTAATAAATACTACATATTCATTACATGAATAGATGTCTATACAGTTTATAAAATACTTTCCAACTTTTGAGGAAAGTCACAAGCGATCACTTGATTAATGTCTAGCACGTATAAATAGCTTGAATAAATGATTGGATACGAGTGTATCTTATTTGAATAGTTTGGCTAAATCTTCACTCGCTGATTTGATTGTGGGATATTTAAATGTATAGCCCGATTGTAATGTTGCACGTGGGATAACTCGTTGACCTTCAGTGACGACTACCGCACGTTCGGGACCAAGTAGAGTATTCATAAGAAAGGCAGGTGTAGGAAATATAGCTAGACGGGGTGGACTAAACGAACGGGCGAATGTTTGAGAAAATTGCTTGTTAGTGATCACGTCCGGTGCACAAGCATTTAAAATACCGTGTACATGGCTATTTTGAATAGCGTGAATAATCAATAAACAAACGTCATCGACATGAATCCATGGAAAAGGTTGTTGACCACTTCCAATGGGCCCTAAGAAAAGTTTTGAAAATAGATAGATAGATAAATATAGCGTTGCAGTATATGTACCTCCTAAAGAGAAGAAGAATGGCCAGTACATCGATCGAATGACTCCGCCTGTTGATCCTAGTACTGCTCCTATGTTCATAAAGTATTAGATGATCGTTCGAAATTGAAAATGAACATACCAGCACGTAGAATAGCTCTTCGGACATTGAATTTCGTTTCAACTGGTTCTGAAGCTTGCTCCCAATCTCTAGCTAGTCTTGAAAGAAAATCAAAATCACCACCTTCGGATGATTCTGTATATTCTCGCACTGGATCCGGTTTATAATATCCTTTTGAAAGGTCATAATAGCGATCGAATCATCTTGGAAAGACAACTTACCAACGCCCGACATTGACACGTAAACTTCTGGTTTGTCTTCTTTCAAATCTCGAATAAAATCAACAAATGCTTTGGTTGTGCCGATTCGACTTTGAATCACTTCATTTTTGTATTCGTCTGTCCATCGTTGGAAACTAATCAAGGGTGCACCAGCTAAATTAACGATGGCTTTGATTGGTTTAACCGTCGAACTGAGATTTCCATTTCGAATTTCGTCCTAAAACAGATCGAATCATTAAAAATCATCTTTCCATGATCAACTCGCAAAAAATTCTATTTGATATACCCATGTTAATGTGTTTCCTTTTCCATCGGATTTCCTGGATACAATCCAGATACTTTGAAAACCTTTTTCTCTTAACAATTGTACCAATCGTTGTCCAATGAAACCTTTTCCTCCTCCTGAAATTCAAATCACCAATCTTCCTTTCCGTTTTATTCTTAATACCTTCTTACCAATGATCACACTCATCTAAAACAATAATTCACTCGACATTGTTCATTCGCTTATTATTGGTATTCGAAATAAGAGAGAAAACTAAGATGACTCTGTTGTCTGAAAATGGAATGTTAATTTCACATTTTTATAAAACCATTTGTTATTGTCTGTATTATAAAAAAAAAGAATCCTACGAACAAAAAAAGTCAGTCTGAAGAAGAAGAAATGACAAGAAAACATGCAGAATCAAAGGCAGAATAAATATATATACGTGTTGAGAACAACATAGAGCAAAGAGAAGCAAATTTATTTATAGCACTGTTCAGGAAATGCATTTAATTCCATTTCTTCACTTATTGAATTCGTATTGAGTATATAACTGAGCTTGATTCGCATGCGAAGTTTTTCTCGGTTCGGATTCGACACTTTCATCTCTTGACGGAGTTCGCCAGCGTTATTAGCTGGAATAGTTGTACTATTTGCAGGATATAATTCGATGTGAAATGTCTAAAAATATGAACATGGAAGATTTGTGATAGAATGAAGTGCAATTTTGCTACTTTAGGCACCGCAGCTTTGAAAACGAAGTTTGTGATATTATACGGAGTGGAATTAGTGGCTGTTGAAATGATGGTTAACGTTGTATCTTCCCGTTCGAAAGTAAATGTAAGACTCAAGCCGTTCTTATTGAGAGCAATCATAGCTGGAATAGCTAAAGGAAATAACGCAGAGAGAGAGAGAGAAGAGTTAAGAGGTATAAACATGAGAAATCGGTTACTGTTATGATTATCATGACCCAAGTCGAATAGGTTACCATTAGTTTGAACAGGATCATCCAGTATGTCGAGTATATTAGCCTTACGGAGAAATCATTGATACAAACGATCCTACGAGTGAGCTGATTTACCTCCGTGCCAGGTGTATTATCAGTTGTTTCAATACGCGACGGTTGTTCCATCGGACCGTCGACTGATTCTACTTGTTCTCCATTATTTATTTGATTATTGATTAGTATTGGCATGCGTTCGACAATATTTGCTCTAGAAAAATATTATAAAAACCGAGTCTTTGTCAATGATTGTCGCTCTTTCGAAATACCTAATGTCATTATGTGCTGTGAATAGTGATGCATATTCGACAGCACGTGTTTGTAGTTCTAAATTCATATTGCATCCATAGTGTCCCATCACAGATTGTATTCGACTAAAAAGTGAAGACTCGTGATGATGATGACGATGAAAGACAAAATGAGTACTTCGTATAGTTTGGAAATCGTGTGCTCAGTTTCATCAAGGCATTGATTGCATATTCACGCGTAATAACTGTGCTTATCGACCAGTTTAATATGTGTTCTAAAGTATGTATGACTTTCTCTTCACTAATCTATAAATCGAATAAACGAGAAGAATTTCCTCCACATTTGACCTGTACGAAATTACTTGGAAATTTTCTTCATTTTCTGGCTTTTTATATTGTCCACTAACAAATATGTCACCGAATTCGCCTATAACACTATTTATAGTTAGGCCGATTCCATATATTCTCACTTACCTAAGGTCCATGATGCAACTTGAACGAGTGGCTGTTGAGTTATGTCATTTTCAATTGTTTTATATAGTTGATGCGCTGCATAACCATGAAGTTCAGGCGTTAACGATATGATACTAATTAAACTTGATACAATATCATCACGCACACTATTGCCGGCCTAGACGGAGAAGAAAAGATTTAGTTTTTGGTTGGAGAAGAACAATCGATGCTCTACCGTGGTCAAAACTTTAATCATTTGATCGACATGCCATCGTCTTGACGGTGCAAAACTAAATCAGAATTCTTTGTTAGCAAAACTCAATATAGCCGCTGCTCCTTTTACCGATCCATAGCTAAAAACATATTCGATGTACAATCCGCTTTAAATTCTGTTTCACATGTTGCTAAGAACTCCAACATTTCACTGATCATCGTTCGTATATTGTTCGAATTAATCAAAGCAAAGCATAATTCCATTGCTCGCCTAAAACTCAACTACAAATCAAATCTTCCATCTTTCTTTTTCCTTCTTACCGTTTGATCGAAACGTCTACATCTTTCAAACACTCAACAATCGTTGCTCGATGTCTTTGCACAGCATTTTGGTCTGCATGAACAACACGTAATAAAGTATTTAATGCTACATAACGAATGTTCTTGTCATTGTTCAAAAGAAAGCGACCCAGAATATTCACAGCTAAAACCTATTGAACACGAATACACATATGCATGTTCAATCAAAGAATTCGTACTCGGAGACCCGATTCAGATTTGATATCCATAATTGTCAAAACAGTTTCATAGAGAATTGCATTGCCAACATTTTTGCTATTTTCTGTGTTCGTTGCAACCTGAGCAAGAATATCATTCATTGTATCACTTGCTTCAGTATCATTTCGACCTAATACGCGCAATAAGCGTAGTAAATGAACCTAAACTAAACTCTGCAAGAGACATTTCATTCAATAGAAGATTTTCTACTTGTAAAAATGGATCACTGATTCCCGAAACATCATGTTCAGGACTGTATCCTGACATAATTAAATTTTTTAGGATACGAACAAGGTTTGGTACTAATTTGCGAAAGACATGTAATGCTTGAGTATTTTGCTGGCACACCTCTGTGACGAGAGCCGTCGCCGTGAGAAGTACGCCTAAAAAATATTCATCGAGAATTCAATTCTATAAATTCGAAGTGTGTTTTATGATGCAAACCATGATTTTTCTCCGATAGTAAACTTCGAATCGTATTCTGAAAGATATCAAATTGTTCCGGAACTTTTCGAATGATGCGAACAGCACACAGCACCGCCTAGAATCACTTCGACATGGAAATGAACGAACAAAATTCGTCGTCGAATACTTTTTTCTTCAGATACACATTGGATGATTTCATCAACCGTTCAACTTCATCACCCAAGTCCCGACTCATCTCGGGCGAACAAATAGCACCCAATGCACATAATGCTAAACCGGTTATGTATTGATTCGAATGATTTAAGTCACTAAAATCCAAAAACGGCAACGTTAATATTTGCGCTTAATCATCCTTCATGTTTAACAACAAATATGACTCATACAATTATGCGTGCACTTCGGTATAGATAATCATATGTGATAACGTATATTCGCACTCTGAAAATAACTATTTCTATAATGAACTCGAAAAGCAATTACTTTTTCAGTGAATTGGTAATCATCACATGAATATCTTGTCGTTCATCCAGTAATAGCATGGCTCCTAGATAACCAATTCGTTTATCGGTAAACCGCGGCGATGCAATCAGCTTCAAACATTCCAACTATACAACAAAAAGCACAGAGATTTTGCAAATGAAAGACATCAGCTTGGATATACTTGTCCGAAATGTGCTGGATAGCCAAGTAGTGACACATAGAGTAGTTTAGCGACATTTCGACATCGCCATGTATTGTCTTCATCACGAAATGAATCTCGGATATAGGCACATTCTTTCTGCACGACAGCACGTTCTTCGGCGGCTGTTTTCGCTGAACGAATTTGTCGAATTAGATCGCGAAGTCGAACTGGATTCGACTAAAATCAATTGCGAAGAATAGATAGACATCAGAGAAGTTCATCATTAGTTACCAGTGATGATAAGTCGGGAAATTTCATAGTTTAGATTGATTCAAATTGAAATTTTTAAATATAACTCAAAAATAAGAATAAAAATATATAATATGTCGCACTCTATGACTCACAGAGTATCTTGGTTTGCCATTTTGTTGCTCGCTGAACTTAACCTCATAAATCATAGAGGTCGCTTTTAAATCTTGTTGTCTTTTTTTGATAAATGAAATATCAAATTTTCTTCTTTTTTGTTTTTGTATTTGCATAGGAATTTTCCGTAGGAAGTTTTCTTGAAAAACTATGAATTTTAATTGGTTAATGACGATCAGAATCTATAATGTATCTGTCTGTTCGATTAATCAATAGATAAATATAATCATTGATTAGAACAAAATGGATGATGAACAAGCAACAACTTCAACATCTGATACAACAAATAAAACCGCCTTGGAAGTAGATTTACGAACTAAAAAGGCGTACCAATTCAAATCAAGCGTTCTTGAACGTTTACGTGAACAACGAAATTCACGAGAATTTTGTGATCTAGTTCTTTGTGCAGAAAATGAAAAATTCAATGTACATAAGTAAGAACGTTCATCTCATTCTCAATAGGAATAACTCTCACGAATGACATATTCTAGATGTGTACTCGTTGCTAGTTCAGATTATTTCGAAGCAATGATTAGTCGAAGTGGAATGCAAGAAGCCACGGCTGGTAAGAAGCTAAACATTGTTTTCTCGTTATTTTCGTTTGTGTTCAACTAGATACAATTGAATTGAAGGATATTACAGCAAATGGACTACGAGCAGTACTAGATTTCATTTATACTGGTGAATTGTCTTTAAGTATAGAAAATATTGGTAAGTTTGTTTGACGAGGAATCCCTCGAAATGTTTACGAACGAGAAAGTTTTCAAGGTTTTGAAAGAAAACAGAAATCATTTCGATGAGCTCCGTTGCAAACTAGTTGATATTTTTTTATCACAACTATCGATGATTGATGGACGTTAATGTCACACTTGTCTATCACTTAATGAACCGTAGATAAAATGATAGGTCTTCGTGTTCATTTTAACTAATAAAACTGGCAAAGATACAATTGATTTTTCGTTCTGATTTAGCTGAAGTTCTTCGTGCGGTCACACATCTACAAGTGCATCATGCAATAAAACTTTGTGAGGATTTTCTCATTGAAGAAACAACCGTGGAAAATTGTATTGATGTGCTCAGCTTAGCTGATTTATTCTCTATACCTGTTCTAGAAAAGGTTTGTTCGATAAAAAAAGAATTGTTCTGTCATAGTGATCGTTTTCTTTTTCATTAGATTAACAAATTCGTCTTACGAAATTTCTCTAAAGTCGCACTCAACGAAGGTTTCAAACGAGTTACATACGAACAGATACTCTACTTAATTCGTTCAAACGAATTTCGTCTCTATCCCGAGATCAAAGTCTTCGATATGTGCGTCGAATGGCTGAAATTTGATGAAGAACATCGAATGCTTTATGCCAGCTCATTAATGGAACATGTACGTTTTCAAACAATGAAACCCGAAGAATTTCATGATTTAGTCATGTCACATGACTTCATGAAAACCGATCCGGAGTGTATTCGTTATGCTTTCGAAGCTTACGCTTATTTTGCATTACCAAACCGACAATATTGTTCAACTTCACCACGAAGTAAAATACGCAATGAAGCCAGTCTTGTCTGTGTCAATGAGTCGATGTACATACTGAATAAACACGATGACGTTTGGGAATATATGTGTAATTCGTTAGCAACATGGCGAACTTTATCGCAGAAGTTTGTCGTTGTCAACAATTTTCTTTACGCATGCGGTGGCTATTCGGAAAATAATCGAGAAACAACCAATGCATGTTATCGATTCGACCCGCGAACAGGTCTCTGGTCGGAAATCGCTCGACTCTGTGAAAAAAGACAATTTTTCTCATTAGCTGGGTAAGTCAAACAATTTCTTAAATGAATATCTAATGAGCACGATGAATAGTTTATTAGTAATCATGCTTTCAAACACTTACATAGAGAAGTGAAAAAAAGCCATATGAGCGTAAAAGGTATTTCCAGATTTAACGGATGCGCATCATTTCTCTTCAGTGATTTCTAAAGACATTCACGCACGCATTGATATTCTATGAATGACTAGCGTTAATTATGTGTTTTCTTTGTTTGATTTAGTTCCAATCAATGTTTAGTCGCTGTCGGTGGGTAAGTTTGTATAGAATTGTTGTAGTTCATGAGATCATCGTTTGATGATGTAGTGTTTACGGTGACAAAGGCAATTTTTATGCAACACATCCATGTTCAACAGCTATTGAAGTATACAATATTGAAAAGGACCAATGGAGAACTTTAGCATGTACATATTTGCCCATTCTGAAGTGGCCTGGAGCGTGTGTCGCGGAAAACTTTGCTTTTGTCATCGGCGGAAAGCATACGGACGGTAAAGAATACACACAGCATGACAAGAGTCTCAATTCATTCTTTTCTTCTAGGACTCAATCATCGTCTTTCAGAAAATTCTTACATGGTTGACTTAGAATCAGGTCAAGTGACAATTTGTGCAGCCCCATTAACTGTACGGTTTAACCCAACTGTATTTTATCAGAACAAACGTCTGATTTTATTTGGTGGTGAAGATGACAAATACCGTCTTGCACCTTGTATTGAAATGTACGATTTAGCAACAAATCAATGGACAGAAATCGCGACAATACCTGTTTCGCATTCATATCAGTGTATATCAAGTTCATCAATCTTGGGAGATAAAATACATTACCTCTTGGAAGAGCATGATGGTCCTTCAAGTGAATCCTATATACTTAAATCATCCTACTTCGATATCGAGAAACGAACGTTTGAACGAAGTGTCCAATTACCGCATCCATCAACATTGGCAAGTAAATGGTGTTCACTAGTCTTTCCTCAACAATTTCTCGATGGATGTCAAACATTTGACAATCATGAATCGCACCATCATCACCATCATCATCATCACCATCCACATTATCATCATTATCCGTTAGATAATGCACCTCGACATAGTCTAGGTGAAACATCTAGTGGAGGTGATGTGTCATCGAGTGGTACGAATAGTGCCAGCAATAGTCCAATGATCTATCAACGACATCGGTATTATCCAGAACATCATCATCGTACTTGTTCAAATTAGATAAGAAGATTTCATCTGGCTTTTTTTTTTCATGCAGATTTTTCTCTCGATTTTAGTTGACTCGCTTTCTGTGTACATACTTGTATATATGAATATATCTGTTTGTCATTATTTTTAATGAGAAGAAAAGCAAAACTAAACGATCGTCTTGTAATTTTATTGTTTCAGATCATAGTAAGCTTTACCGAACATGTTACGAGAGGTAACCGATACAATAATAAGTTTGTAAAGATTTTAGATTGGAAAATCTTCTTCTTCTTCTTCTAGCCGTCAAATATGGAGCAAGAAGATACGTTGGGTGATCAAAATTCGTCCACGTCGATGTCAACAAATGATGATCTGAAAGAATTATGTCTTCTGTTGGATGAAGAAAGACATAAAATGCATCAATTGGCAGAACAATGGAAACATTTTGGAACGAGCACGATATTCAAACTTGAATCTCAAATAGTTGATTATCAAGAAAAGCTAAGTGATCTTGAAGAGCGACAAATCTTGTTATTGAATGAGAATGAAGCTCTGAAAAGTCTTATTGACCAAATGGCAATAACCAATCATCATCTGACGTCATCAAATGTAAAGAAGAGTTTGCGAAAAAAAAATATGTATATATTTGATAAATTTTTAGAAAAAATCTCAACAGACAGTCGCAACACAAACATGCTGCGAAAAATCTGAACCTCGAGCCGAGGATCCGTTGCAACAACAAATTTCTCTTCAAAACATGTTCGACGCTATAAAAGTAAAACGAGAAGCATTAATCGATTCATTATTCCTGTCTTTCATTGCATCTTTAGACTGCTGAAGTTTATGAATCAATTGGAAACATAACGGGTAATGATGCATCTGAAAAACTCGTCCTGAAAGAGTTCTGTAATGTAAGTCACGTCTATTACCTTGTCGATCGACGAAAATACAATTCTCTTTCGTTTTCAGCTCATTTGGAAATATCTCGAAGAACGTTCGAAACCAAAAAGTAGTTGTTTAATATAATTCATCGATTAGCGCTTTTGTTTCTCTTCCTCTGTAGTCAGATAGCACATGAATTGCATTTTGTCATTTACTTGTTTGAGTTAATATTAATAATGATAATAATAAATAAAACCAATTCAATAGAAAACGAGATGACAAGGATTTGATGGGTTCGGATCGTATTTGTTGTGAAACGGTGGTTGTCATAGTAACAGTAGTGACAATTTCTGTCGTTAATTGTTCGATAGATTCAACGTCATCGTCTTCAATGTAATCGTCATCGTCAACATCGAGAAATTCATTTGTTTTCCGTAGAGTATTCTTCAGGTCATATTCGGCTTGTTCTGATAATGGATTGTTATGGTATGAAGGAAGAATTATCGATGGAAAGTACACACGAATTGTTGCATTGATTTCACAGTGAATGAAGCTTTGAAAAGAGAAAAAGAAGAGAGACTTTCCTTATAATCCTCATCAACAAATGATATACTTGAGAGAAAACAATAGTTTCCAGAGAGAAATGATTAGCCAAAGCTGCATTATGTTACGTTGGAAGATAGTTCATCATTGTTGAGGTAAACAACTGGTTAGTAGTGATATTTTACTATGAAGAAAAAACATGTCTAAGTAGTTATTCATTCGAAAAGAGATTCTCAAATGTAGAAGAAGAGGAATGCAGCAGACGATGTGTCAATTAGAAGAAACGACAAAATTTTTCTCTCTTGCGCTCTCTCTCTCTCTGCTTTTCTATATTTAGTCACTTGATGCACAGACTACGGGTAAAATAAGTCAGAAATTGCCCAGGTTCACGCAGATTTAGTCATCATTTTGTTTGATACCTTAGGGGCTCTGTCATTAAAATCTTCATAATACATACTCGACTCATTTATTGTCACACTAGTTTATCGTAAAGTACCTGCTTTTCTCATTCATGCTTTCTTTCATTTCCGCTTGTCTCTAATGATACAAAAATGAAACAAGCGGAGCATTGAGAGAAAAGAGTGACCAGATCCATTTTCATCAGTCATATGTTGATGAACGAGACAAAATGCATGATCAAACCTTTGAAAATCTAATCGCAAACGTTAAGTACAGTTGAACGGGACATGACGACAAAGAATATGAATAAATATGAACTAATTGGTTTTCCTAGGGCTTCTTTAGTCTTGTGATTATGACGTCGACAGCTTTAGATTTGAAAGACTTATTATAGCTAAGAAGAAAACGGATTTCATTCGCATCTATCACTCAGCTTTTTCTCTTCTCCTGTTGAGAAGAACAGCTAATAGTCGATGTTCATCTTTTTCACCATGGAAACCAAACTTCGGGCGACAAGATCAAAAATATCGTTATTAAACACGCAATGATAATCACAAAGATAATTAAAATTACTTTGTTCATAGTACAAAGACTATCTCGCTAAGTTTACCTATCCAATAAAAGTCCATTTTAACAATAATTACATAAAAAAGTAAATATACAAGTCGAATACAATAAACAAAAGGGTTTATTTTCGCCTACGTTTGCCTGTTCAGCAGCTAATAACATTAATGGACGTTTTGGGCTAATTGCTGCATTATCATCGGAAGTTGTTGATGTGTCCGAGTCGTTATCGATACTTCCATGTTGCTTATTAAAATAACATTCATCAACCTTGGCTGTAAACAAATCACGCAAGTATTGTATCGAGACTCGAATTCCACATTCAACGGTAAAAGTGCTGTCCTTTAATTGTAAACATGTTTCAGCTCGAACACGATTTAATTTCGATGAGTTAATATCAACCACATTTAGGATATTCGGAACGCTAAGAAATACTCGAACATTATTCATATCCTGAATGCGTATTGATTCGATAATGGATCCACTGGTAAAGTGTTTCACAACTCTCAAGAAATCGTAACCTTTTAATGTTAAAATGTCAGTTGAGAGAACGGATGTATCAATTCACAGTTTATTTGTCGATGCAACCACCACTGTAAATTCCAGACACGACTGTTGTTATATGATATATGTGATGTAAATATATGAAAATGATTCTTTCTTCCTGCTAAAAATTTGATCGTCGAACGTGAACTGACGAGGACTAACAAAAACAATTAATCCAGGGATTTTTATGATTTCTCTAGCGACTCAAAGATACAAGATAACACAAAATCGATTTGTGCTTGATCTCATGTATCTTGATGGCTATACAGATACAAAATTCAACGAATATCAATGAAGTTTTGCGATTCTAAGGTGCACATCATGATGGGGTTGTTCGTTTTTAAATAAAATAGAAACATTTAGAAAATCCTACAACCGCAGTACACATTCAAGAAAAAAAGATAATGGAATTGTTCATGTATTATTGATCGAATCTTTCTCAGATGGGACATACATTCCTGCACCTGTTGGAACATTTGCTGGATTGGATATTGCGTACGGATTAGCAGCAGTATAATCGGGTATCAGCGCTGCTTGATCATCAGCTTGTCTACCGAAAAGTTGACGGTATAAACTTTGCCACACACCATTGTAAATACCCATACCTACATGAATGAATATTGTCGATTTCGCAACGTTGCAGCAGAATTCTGCACTTACCGATAACTAAAAGAACGAAACCAACGATTTGTAACGGGTAAAATTTTTGCCAGCTCAATGCTAGTGACACTGCCCAGATGATCAACGTTCGACCACTGTCGAGCACCATTCGCGTGGTCGATGACAATTCTTTGGTTACAGATATACCAGCGAAATTGAAAAATGCAATTGAGAGTATGTTTCCTAAAAAAAAGAAGCCATCAAATGTGACAGCAAAAAGCTATTGGGTTATTTCTCGTCGTACCAACTGTTGCTATGATGATTATGTAATTATGGCCCATCTGACAGAACGCTTCCGGGACATCTTCTAGCCGATGCTCTGGACCACTATTTGAGGTTTTCAGATGGATGAAATGAAACTAATGGCAGACAGGAGCTAATAATAACTAATTACAATCGAATACATACTGGGATTATAACAAGACTGAGAGTAAGGAAACCGAAGATGCCTTCCCAACCAACAGCTTGTAACGGTGGAATGTTGTATTTTCCAATGAATCGCTCCTCGTAGACAACCTACAATGAAACTTAACAAACAGATTCATAACTTCGTCACTGATCGTACTTGACCACTAGTAAACAACATTGCCAAAAGAATAAGAAGTATTCCAGCAACTTTTTCGCCACTGCTATGATTACCTTCCTTTGTTTTGTCAAATAACAGATCCGATACACCAACAACAACCAAACCAGTGACAACAGTACCAATGCCTAACCATTGAATGCCGTTGAGTCTCTTCTTTAGAAATAATATACTAAAAAATCATATAATACATAGATATCCAATCAAATGAACGATCTTTCGGTTACCTCATAAGAGCCGTGAAAACCATGACTGAACCTCTCAACATTTGAAAAGAACTTGCAGTAGTTAAATTCAATGCAAAATAAGATAAACATGTTGAGAGCATATCAAAGATGGATGCTATCCAAAATATCAATGGATTAAATACTTGTTCACCATCGACTAGACGGATATCTTTCTTGATGTTGATAGGCCATAAATTCACAAGTGCCGATGACGCATCACCTTTGTATGTCATTTGTTGAATACGATACCGAGCAGTAGAGTACCAAATGAATTTGAAAGCTAACAGACATAAGAATTCACCAATGAACATACCGACGGCCTAAAAGGAGAATCAGTTAATCGATATGAAAACTGCAACGATGGTTTACCTGAAGAAACGGATGCTCAAATGTAATATTCTGTCCTGATCCATCGCAAAACTCAGATGTTTGCCTAGAAAAAATAGCGATCAGTGTTCAATATGGGAAAAGTCACAACTTGTTCAATTACCGATCAGCCCATTTCGTTGATAACGTATTGATCGTACCAGTTACTAACATCAAACCCGCAAGAAATAGTTGGTACGGTGTAAAACCCATGACGATCTTAAACTACAAGCATAAACGAAAAAAAAAAGTGAAAATGTCAGTATCAACAAGATCTATCTGAATGTAACTGAAGTAGAAGAAGAACATTATTCGTTTTCTCTTGTATATTTGATATCTTTATCTAATCATTTCACCTTGTCACCTTCATGTCGGTGAAGATAGTCACATATGAAAATGTCTTTGGACTTTTGTATCATGTACAGAAATGCTTCACACCCTCGACTTGCCGTGTGTGAATGATAAATCTCAGCGAACATTTTTTTGAAAAATTTAAGAACATTTTTTTAGTTACGCTCGATCTTTTTCACTGAAATCTATCGGATCATTTAACATTCAAGAAGAGTTGTTCTGGCTTCTTTTTTTGTCGTGTCATATTTATTTTGCTCCCGAGATTAGTAACAATGATTCAGCAAATCGTCTCTTTCAAATGTTATCATTCAAGATATGGCAAGAGTAGTTCCGTTGAGTTATTATTGTTGCTCTTCTTGCGGGATTTGTGGTTTCGACAGGCGCTCTACGATTCTCTTGAGTTTTTGTTTTCGTTTGACTAGATCAATATCGGGAAAATGTTGATTGACTGTTTGTAAAATCTTTTGATTGCGTCGTTTCAAATCTCGTTCTTGCTGTTCTTGCTGAGCTTTCTGCAGTCGGTCACGTAATCGCTGTCGATGAATGACATCATTCAGATTCCTGAATAAAACACATGTGAAATGTATCGAGAGAGATATGAAGTGTCATATCTTACTTTAATGTCAGAGGTTTGACCAATGGGTCCGAAGTACGTTCTTCACGAACTGCTGTCTTTTTCTTATCGATTTTCTAGAAAGTCAGGAGAAGCTAATTTTCGGCCAAAGCGACATATTCTGTTACCGTAAAGTTGAGCGATTGTGCTTCATTCTGTGCTTGCACTTTTCTCTTGCTGTAAAGCAAACGAAAATAATCCATCGGACGCCAACGTCGTTCGTCAATATGTTGAATGACTTTTCGTACTGAATCCGCCTTTGTTACTAAGCATACATTCCAATACACATTGACTGAGCATTCACATGGATTACTCACCTGTTTGTCGACCAATTATATCATGTACTAGTACTTCATAATCATATTTCACAGTAAAATTTCGACGAGAAGCGATTCTCTCTGCGAGTCGAAGCGTTTCAGAAAATACGGCAACACCCTGAATATCACGTGTATGAAATCATTCCCAATCAAACTTGTCCTCTTACAGATATATCCAGAGTTGAAAGAGCACTTTGTGAATTGTTTAAAGATTGAATAATATGTTGGACACCATGGGTTGTTAGTGGATTGAATGATAACTATATGATCAAAAGAATACGCGTGTTTTCTCGATGAATTTTCGCTTACATTCAATGAATCTAACGTGGAATTTTTCTGTAAACCTTCGCCAATCAATTTTGCACATGTCCAATTGATATTACAATTACTGATGTCCAAACGTTGTAGAACTTTATTGACTGATAATACTCGACGAAGTGCGACACTACCATCGTAACTTAAATTACTCCATGATATGTCGAAGTCGACAATCGTTCGATTAGCCTTCAAAGGAAAATCTCAGTTCTTTTATACTCAACTACCAATAATTACTTCAAATCCACGAAATAATGCAATCGCCGCGAAACTTCGTATGAGATTCCAACCGATATTCAAATATGTCAATGCATCATTCTCCGCTAAAATGTCACAACATCAAATACTCTAACGAATGAAATTATACGAATACTTAATGCATTGCCGATAAAAATACATGCCATTTCTTCAAATTCATTTCCAGTTAAGTTGATTTCTGTCAATGTCGGATGTCGACATAGATCACCGATGCACCGCCCATACGAATCTCGTATGCCGCATTCCGCTAATGATAAACAATTCAATAGCGACAAATTATTTATCCGATCTACCAAGAGTTCAAACGATTCTTTCGACAGTTTATTACAAGATAAGTCCTAATGAGAATCAAACACGATCTTTCCAGAGAATGTTCTTCTAAAACTTACCAATAAAGTAAGTCGATTACACTTTGCCAACCCTTGACAAAGAACATTGATCGAACGTGATGTTAAACCAGCAGAACTTAATGTTAAACTTTGAAGATTAATTTCCATTGCCGTCGAAACTGCCCGAATGTCATTAAACGACAATGATCGGTTCATAATCGTGATGTCATCATACGACAGAAGAGCCCGTAATTGCCAGTCGACGGTTGTATCCAGTAATTGACAACTATTCTCATATACCTGAACGCGTCCTATTGGGAATAAAAGCTTGATCTGACGTTCAAAAAAGAACCTTTGAATTACCTTTACTCGGTAAAGTTTTACTAGGAATAGGCAGAAGAGTGACGTTATTCGAGTCAGATTCTCGACGAGATCGATATGGGAAACTCTTTTGACCAAATGTTTGCTGATAACGATTGCTTCGATGTGCAGCAAGTTTGTCATCGAATGACAAACGTGGAAATTCACATTCTTTCTTCTCATCTTGACATAAATCAGTACGTTTGAAATGTTGACCGAAAAAGTTTCTAATTACCTGTTTCTTCGTCATCTAAGTCCGTATCATACTCTTCCATGCCTTTGAATAGTTGATTTGTGAATGTGGACATTGATGAATTAGGAACGATTGTGATCGAGATTTTATTGACAGCCGAAAAAGATTTTTTAATCGATTAGAAAAAGGAAAAAAAAGAAGAAAAAGAAAAAGAAATTCTCTCTCGTTTTCCGACAAGATGATTATTGACAACAAAGACCTTTCTTTTCTTTTTCGTTTCATATATATATTTTTCTTGTTTTTCATTCAAAAAGAACGTACAAACAAAAGACAAGCGTATGCATTAGGATATATATGTGTATAGTCTCTGTTAATCTTGCATGTCTTCTGGAATTTCATGTGGATTGAGAATACCTAAACGAAAAGACTCGTTATTGTTGACATTACCGAGGAAAAATGCGACTTACCGGGAACACTCATTTGTATTTTACGTTTTTCTTCTGCTGCACGTTTCAATGTTTGTTCACGGTCTTCAAGATAAAGATCAGCTGTATCATTGCCAGTGGCTTCACGTATTTGAACAAGGAAATCACGTAAATGTTCTTTAAAACCAGCTATATCTTGGTCTAAGGTCACGAAACCTTCAATAATAACTTTGATTTGATTATCTTGTAAATGTGGGAAAGCTGTTTTTAAAAGATTAGCCATAAATTGCTGAACATAGAGCAAGTTTTGCGCTGGATCCTGAACTTCAGCTGCTAATGGAACTTTAATTAAACCTTGTTCAACAATAACGAATAGATTCGCCAAGATTTGAGAATGAGCCGTTAAACCTAAACAAAGATCGAACAAATCAACGTTTCTTTTCCATTTCCGAACCATTTCCTACCCGATGTGTGCGAACATTCAGCTACGACAGCAAAGATATGTTGCATGGTTTCCAGATAGTAAACTTGATAAAACGTTTGTGCTGCCTGTGGGTCGCATGTTTGAAACTTTCGTAACATAATCTGTAAGATTTCCAGACCCAATTCTGATATTGTTCGCA